>CM044438.1:128298639-128322648 GCA_024363595.1 Xenopus borealis
TCTTTGATGAATCTCCCCCACTGTGAGTAATTCTGAGTTGGGAAATGCTGTTGATTCTGAGGGAATTGTGGGAAAAGGCTGCTCTGTAATTGAGCCCCAGTCTCCATGGCCTGAGCCTTCTCCAGCTTCTGATTTGTCCCACATTCCCCTGGGGGCCCCAGTTGTGATGCCGTCTGTGAACTGTCCCCTAGTACATGATCTGTTCCAATTTGGGTTAGAATCTGAGCTGTGTTTTCACATAATGGAGCTGTGATCCCTGATTTAACCTCTAAAGTGCATTGGCCCAGCCTGCCAACCCCCCCACAGCAAGCCCCTGGGCCCCACACACAAGACTCACTGGCTCCTGCCCTGTCTCCTGTAACTCCTCAGCAACTGGATCCCTTGTTTGTTTGTCCAGTAAAGACAAGGAGAGTATCTAAGATGGCTACCAATGCAAGTCTTTACAACTTTCGGCCACTTCAAAGTCTTTGTATATAAATGTGTTTGCTTGGCCTTGGATAGGGGACAACACCCCACACAAGTTTTATCCCAAAATGAGCACTGCATCCCTATTGCCAAATGTGTTCTTGATTATGCCACAACCAAGATGGCTGCTGCACCTGTACAAAACAGTGGGCAAACAAATGCATGCTATGGAATTTCTGAAGCAAGGTTTGTGCAAGCAATGGCAGGGGGCAGCTGTGGGAGATCTTGATGGGCAAACACTTCTGTACAGTTTACATTTGAATCCCAGCAGCACTCTGGTGTGCCAACCAACAAAATGGCTGACACCTGGGGACTTGTTTGCTAACCGCAGAATTATACAAGCATGTGAATTGGCTCCTGTTTTACAACAAGTGCTGAAAGTGGCCCCTTGTGCAGATTCTTCCTCTGCCATGGACCCTGCTTCACTGAGTGGTGAGACTTCCACATCTGAATTAGACACTAATCCATGTTTTGATAGACGTTTGTACGACTGATATTGACTTGACCAATACTGATGACAATGTATGTGCTTTTCCTATGGCAGAGGGAGGGAACTCCACTGAGGTGCATGGCCCACTCCAAACAGGGGTTGATGAGCTGGTATTAGAGTATGATGATGACTTTTTCCCACCAGTTATGGAGGAGTAGGTACAGGAGGATGAGGCAGCTAGGAAATGTAGAGAAGAGAGGGAGGCTTACTCCAAGGAGTCTGTGCTCCTTGAACATGTATATGTTGAGAGGGAGGACAGGGCTAAAGTGAGGGAAAAGGAGTTGAGGAAGTCCCAGGTTCTACAGCCTTCTTCCAAACCCAGCAGTAGTACTCTGGCATCTCATTCTTCCGCAGCTAGGCCTTGGGTTGGCCCCTTCCAGCAATCAGTCAGAGTTGCGCAGCAGTCAACAGAGTCCAGACCTCAGGCCTTATCTGCCCCACCAGTAAACGCTTGGTCCACCAATCGCTTGAGAAGCACTGACTTAAAAACTCCATGATTTTTTACTGGTCCTGCTTCTACCAGGAGGAATGCAGTGCAGCTTAAATGGGTGGGCCCAATCGAAGATTGCCCTGACCGAGATTATGCTGTGGATATACTGCTTAAGGTATACTTGCAGTTCAGGGTTGATGAACAGGTGTGGGCAGTAATAAAGCAGAGAGAGGTACAGTTTGACATCAGTTTCAAACCCCCTGAATACCTAGATATGTTCTTCACTAGGTACAACTTGAAGAAAAACGATGATTTGGTCCCTCTCAAACATGAAAATATTGTAATGGAAGAAATTGTTTTCTGGCTAAAGTGTCATTGTGATATTATTTACCCCCTAAGGAGATGTTATGATAGATATGATGTATGGTTTGGTTCATTCACAGTCACGGTTAAGCTCTGGATGCATAACCAAAACTCAAGTACACCTCCCAAACTCGTTCTTTATAGGGAAAGACAGGGGGGTTCTCTTTTACGTAGGGCAGCCAAGAAGGTGTTTTAGGTGTGGGAACCTTGGACACTTTTCTGCTCATTGTGCAGTTAAGCGTCTAAATATGGAGAGGTGTGTCATGAGGCAAGGTCATGTGATAAAGTGATGTATAATTTACAGTATGTGGAGAGGCAGATCATGTACATAATGACTGTCCCATGGCTTGACACAATGTCACTAGTGAACTCCTTGAAATGGAAACTGCCCTGCTAACTGACACCAGGCCCAAACAAACTAGTGGCCCGACCCAAAATAGACTCGAAACTATTGTGAGTGACGTTCAACCAGCAGTTGCACCTGAGTCATTATCTAGGCCAGAGCTTGCTTCAGTATGTATTGTTCCCCGTGGCTCTAACTCCTCCTTGGCCACTGTCAGTTGTGTTACTGTAGAAGCAGCCCCTCAACGGCCACCCCCTAGAGTTCAATCTCTTGTAGCTTTATATGGGGTTTCCTGTACAGTGAGAGAAGTGCAGAATAACATTGTTCAGAATCATGATGCTCCACAGTCAAACCATAATCTTAGCTCTGTACAGAGTCAGCGGTCTTCTCAGGCTGTTCCTTCTCAACCATCAAATGAGGATTCTGAGACCTCCTCTACTTCCCATAGTGCTCCTTCCTTACCAATCCTCAAGCCCAAGGGGCTTTGGCAAAGCTTTCTCAAGAATTTGATCACTCACTTGGGTTGCAAAATGCTGATGAGGAGATTCTCCTCAGCGCTACTTCTAATTTATAAAATCTTGCTAATCGGCTCTCAACAGACCCTGTTTAGGAGACGCAGGCTCCAAAAAGTAAAAAGAGATCCCATCCAGGAAAATCTGTTTTGTCTACCTCCAATAGGTACCAGGTCCTAGGCAACAAGCCACAGGAGCTAGATGAACCTCCAGAGGAACCCATAGGTAACCACGTTACTCAGGTGATGCTCTACCGCATGTCAGTGAGACTCCTCAGGCTTGTCAGCCTTTGGAGAAATCCAATATTGAATCCTCTGGAAGCTTCTCAGTTGTTAAAAAAAAAGAGAAGGAGGAGCTTAAGGAGATAGAGTGTCCAATTATAAGTGAGATGACCAAGTTTCGTATTATGGTGCCATGATTACAGAGAACATATTTTGTCACCCTTATTTGTTTGTGGTTGATGATTTTGGTTCTGTATGAGCGTAATACAGCGTTATTGTAATGTTAGTATAAATTATGTTCATATTCTGTTTTAAAGTTTTCAATAAAAAACATAAAAACTCTGTATATGAGGTACCTCTAGTGCTAACAATCCCTATTTGTGTAGGGAAATAAGAGCAGAGCAAGTCATTTGGTGTACTGAGTTGCAAAATGCTGGTATAGGTCTTTCAGATAAGTATTTGGGAGTTTTTTTTTTGCCAGCGGTGAACCACAGAAATGTATAGAATTAAACAGAATTTTGTATCAAATCCATCTACCCTACAGAATAAGACATCTGTGAAAACACTGCCGGCTAGTGATGAAGTTTCTCGGTTCAGATTCGCCCATCACTTCTGCCTGCACTTTGCCATTAAGGCTGGTGCTCCTTATTACAGTAAGATCCCTTATTCAGAAACCCCCAGGTTCCCAGCATTCTGGGTAATACTGGAAATCCCAAACCTTTAGGTCTGTGCGAATCTGAGGCAAACTCATTATTTTTCCAAAAGAAATAACGTTCAGTTCAGCACCTGGTCCTGTTGGTATCAAGAGCGGGTTTGATATATATCCAGCTGGTGAAATGCCTGTGGCATGGAACGCTGCCACATTATTTCTTGTATCCAGACTATTATTCCCAGCAGCCTGTTAATGGAAATGTACAAGCCTGTGAACATGGAAACACGTACGTCGTAGAACAGGTTATATTTTAAGTGGGTCTTGAAAATTACATCTATCACCCCAGAACTTCATCTGAATTTCATCAGTTCCAATTGATATATATCTGCAAATGGAGCTGCTTATGTAGGGCTGCACCGCACAGTGAGTGATCATTTCATTGGGTGCCACGAGTTACATTATAATCCATGTGTAGTTACAATAACATACACAAATTGTAAAGACTTGGGGTTCTGGAGTGTATGGAATTAATTTTCTACATTTCCAGGTAGAGGAGTGCTGGGAAGTACAGTTTAACATCAGCTGGCCATGGATGGCTACAGGAACTCCACAAAATACAGGTCTCTTCAGATGTGGTGAAATTAACAGCACCATGTGATTTATAGTTCAACAACACCCAGGCGTCCACGTGCTTCTCATTAGTGGATTAGAATGTACCGTACTACAAATGAAAGAAACGTTGTAGGACAGATAAGTAAGAACAGGACAGAAGTAAGAACTTCAACATACGATGAGTATTTTAAGCTAGGGGGCCAATGGGCAAATATTTCATCAGAATTCAGGAAATTGTCCCATGGTCTCAGATTTCAGTGGACACCCTCAGTGCCAGGCTAATGAATGACTGAAGGGGAACTGTCCCATATACAAATAAGTGGTGATGGGCAAATCTGACCTGTTTCGATGAAAAGTCTATGGGCGAATAATATTTTTTGATGAGCAACAAATTTCATGACAAACATTTGATGCAAGATGCAATTTTTTTCCAAGTCACATCCTTTGGCCTTTTTTTCCAATCATGATTCTTAGGTACTGTTCTCCAAACCTCATTTTTGGTCTTACAAGCATAATTTTTAGGTTCTGTCTTCCAATTGTTGTTCAGCCACTAGATTGACATTCCACCACTCTCAATTCATTTCTATGGATTTATCAAAGAATGAACTTTCACTTTCACCCATTGATAAATACGCCTTTCAAAATCCCATAGAAATGAATGGAGAGTGGTGGGATTTCACTCTAGTGGCGGAACTTCAATCTTTGATAAATTTACCCTTTAGTTTTTGTCTGCCCAACATCACCCTTATGATGTGTTTTCTAGGCCTCACTCATCAGTTCTTTCTTTCAAGCTTCATTCTTAGGTTCTGTTTTCAAGCTTCATTCTTCCAAGCCTTGATCTTATGATCTGCCTTATAAGTCTCATTCATGGGTTCTGGCTTCATTCATAGATACTGTTTTGCAAATCTCATTCTTGGTCTTTGTCTATCAACCATTGCACAGGTACAACATTCCAAGCTTAATTCTTAGGTTATGCCTTATGAGACTCATTTTTAGGTTCTGATTTCCATGTCTCATTCTGTCTTCCAAATATCACTCTGGTTCTATAACAAACAAGGGAAAGTTCATATAGGAGCAGTGACCAGCTCCTTGTTGTAGCTCCCAGCTATAGTCAGGTGATCCCACTGGTGTCTAATAAAAGGGCAACCAAGTTTGGGAGTTTTACTTTGAAAGCAGCAAGTAAGTTGCAGGTAAAACTTAGTCCCTTTGCAAAATGTCTAATGAAGTAATAGAATTATTAATGAATCAGATAAAAATTGACTGGCCAGATATGGGATGACTTTGACGTAGTTGGCCAGCTTAAATATATTGCAATATATGGACAAACAATCCCTGTTTTATTTAAAGGATAAGGCATTTTTAGTAGCTGTATGCACAAAATATCTGTGTCTTAAATATATTGATAATGGGTTGAGTGCAGAGGATCTTGTATTTGTCTATATGTATTTTGTGGTCAGAGCCTTATTGCACCCCCGCCTAATGGTTTGAAATTATTGGTGAGCACAACTTTCCCTCGTTTGTTATAACACTGGTTCTGTAGTCCAAGCTTCTGTCTTAAGGTGGCCATTCACGGGCAGATAAAGCTGCCTATGCATGGGGGCTTCAGACAGGTCTTCCTGATTGATATCTGGCCACAATATAGATTGGGAAGGTTTAATTTTTCTAGCAACCGACACGTCGGAGTCCATTGTTCCTCGTAATTCAATCATTCGGCCCTAGGTCCAAATGCTTGGATTACCCTAATATAGCCCTGCCGTTGGTGGGCATATTGTGGAAAGATTTGCTCTTAAGAGCGGATCTTATAGTGTATGGCCAGAATACTGTCATGTGAAAATATGTTTTTTTCCAAATGCATCAGTTAATAGTGCTGCTCCAGCAGAATTCTGCACTGAAATCAAATTTTCAAAAGAACAATCAGATTTTTTTAAATTCAATTTTGGAAATGCTTTTCACAGGGTTAAACACTGAACAAAAAAGTGAAGTCTTTAAAAATGCTGCTTAATAAATATACATGTCAGTATATTCCGCTTGTAGCAAGGAACATTGTTGCAAAGCAAAATCTTTTTGGTTCAATAGAAGTGTTGGTGTTGAGGTGGGTAAGAAAAGACGTGCTTTTAAGGCTTTCAACTTAGCTGGGACAGCTGAATCATTTATAAGATACCAGGAGGCCAATAAATCATGCAAAAAAGCTAAATCAGGCAAGCTAAAATCCATATGGAAAAGGATTTAGCAGTAAGCAGTTAAAATAATCCAAAATTTTTTTTAATACATTAATGGTTTTATGCGTAATAGATCTTGCCAAACTATCTTAATTTCATTTTATAAGAAGGTAATCAGGGACCTGGATTCTGGGATGGCTGTGGATGTGATTTACTTAGACTTTGCTAAAGCATTTGATACAGTGCCACACAGAAGGTTACTGGTTAAATTAAGGAATGTACAGCGCTTCGAAACAAGTTGGCGCTATAGAAATACATGTTATTATTAATAATAATAATAATAATGTTGGCCTTGAACATAGTATTTGTAACTGGAAAGAGAACTGGACTACAAAGAGTGGTGGTAAATGGAACATTTTCTAATTGGACCAGTGTTGTTAGTGGGGTACCGCAGGGCTCTGTACTGGGTCCCTTGCTTTTCAATTTGTTTATTAATGACCTGGATGTGGCCATTGAAAGTACGGTTTGTATTTTTGCAGATGATACTAAATTGTGCAGAACTATAGGTTCCATGCAGGGTGCTGACACTTTGCACAGTGATTTGTCTGGGAAACTGGGCAGCAAACTGGAAAATGAGCTTCAATGTTGATAAATGCAAAAATAATATAAATGCAAGTTATAGACTAAATGTCAGTGTGTTGGGAGTTTCCTTAAGTGAGAAGGATCTTGGGGTTTTTATAGATAACAAGTTGTCTAATTCTGGGCAGTGTCAGTAGCTACTAAAGCAAATAAAGTTGTGTCCTGCATAAAAAAGGGCATAAACTCAAGGGATGAAAACATAATTGTACCTCGATCCCTAGTAAGAGCTCATGTGGAGTATGCAGTGCAGTTTTGGACTCCAGTCCTTAGGAGGGATATAAATGAGCTGGAGAGAGTGCAGAGACTAAGTGCAACTAAACTGGTTAGAGGGATGAGACTGGGACACTTCAATTATGAGACTGGGAGACTGTCCAGGTTGGGCTTGTTTTCTCTGTATTACACTAAATACATTAGAGGACATTATAGACAAATATTACCCATAAAGAGGATCACCAGAGGCCACCCCTTCAGACTAGAAGAAAAGGACTTTCATTTAAAGGAACAGAGTAGGTGGTTCTTCACAGTGAGGACAGCGAGGTTGTGGAATGCACTGCTGGGGAGAGACAAAGGTTCAGATCCCAACTATGTATTATCACAGTGTGCTACAGGGAGCCAATCAAACGTGTTTTTATGCTGTAAATCCCAGTTCAGTCCCTTCCTTAGGTATACTCTTGGATTCTGTTGGCAATAGCTATGCTGAGGGGTATTCCTGCTACCCAACAGTATTGGTTATTTTCAAATGGTAAAACATATATGATAGTAAATAAATCCCTTTGAAGAAACTCTTCAATCCTTGGAAGCTGATTTGTTTTAGGTAAAATGCACATGAATTACAACAATGAATTTTTAAAGCCAAAACTGATGCATTTTTCTCCTAGTAGTTAGTCTTTTTTTTTAGACAATCACTGATTTATGGCAATGTCTTCATAGCCAGGTGTTCCAGACACACTAAGTATTACCAGGCGCCTGTATATTTTGAAGGGACTGAGAATTCTGTTGAAAGGAAACTATTGTGGAAGTAGTTAATCTCAGTAATCACCTCACTTGCAAAACAATTTATACTTTGAGTAAAATAATTTGGTCATAAGATTGTGTTTCTTCCAAGGATGGTCTAGGTAAAGGGACAGGGTTTATCCTGAGCCTTAACATAGTGTAGCCCCACAGAGTAGAAGCTGCACGTAGGAAGAGCAGGGATTAGTAGATTAAGATGGAGACAGTAGGTTACGATGTGGACAACAGAGCAAGAGGGAGACAGTAGGGTAAGATGGGGACAGTTGTTCAAAAGGAGAAAGTAGGGCAAGATGGTGCTAATAGGGCAAGATGAAGACAGTAGGGTAAGATGGGGACAGTATAGTACGATTAGGACTGTTGGAGACAGTAGGACAAGATGGAAACAAAAGGAAAGATCATCCTAAATGAGTATCCATATTGATGCTGAAGTTTATTGGTACACACGTAGGTATGTTTTGAGGACTCACCTCTAAGGTGACGTTTGGACTTTGTATGAATTCTCATGCTGATCAGTGTGAGATTATTCCTAAATTCCTTTCTTCAACTGATGTCCCGAAGGGATATCTTCCAACCTAAAATGTGTTGCTATAGCCTACATGCAATGACATAAACGTATCCATACTGAGACAAATAGCATTCAGCATATATATATAGAATAATAGATCTGGAGAAAAAACATCAATAAAACAAGACTTCAGTTTTCCTTTATTTATTAAAAGATCATTGGTTCCTCCTTAGAAAATATTTAACCCAAATTTTCCTTTCTAGGAGGATTTAGTGCCTCTAAAGTATGAAATTCTCAAGCATATCATGCAAGTCATCTTTTAGTGCTCCGGCCAAGAGATTTAAACATTTCTAATAAATAGTTTAGTGTTTTGAGCACATCGATCAGGAATTTCAGAGGGTTCCGTTGCCAGTTTGATATGAATTTGTTTAATGTCCAGATTGTATTGCGGGTTATCTGCAATATTTATATTTTTGCCTTGGAGCAGCTCCAGGTTCCGTATAAAGGTTTGAAGCTGGAAAAATATATTGAGATTATTGAACTGCCGTTGACACCAAAACATATTTCATTTTCCACAAATTCACTATCCACTGAGTTTTGTTATGATTAATGAATAAAATAATATGCTTTTAAAAATAGTAAATGCTTCACTTCCTTTTTTCCTTTCTCTCTTTTCTTTCTTTCCTGCTTTCTTTTTTTATTTTCTTTCTTTCTCATTCTCTCTTTCTCTTATTGCCAACTTCTTTTTTCTCCTTTTCTTCCTTCTCCTTTTTTTTCTCTTTATTATTTCTCTCGCTCACCTTTCTCTCTCTCTCTCTTCTTTCGTTCTTTTTCTCTCTTCTTTCTCTTTCTTTCTTTTCCTCTTTCTCTGTCTTTCTTTTTCTGTCTTTCTTTCTCTTTCTTTCTTTCTTCCTTTCACTGTCTCTTTCTTCCTTTCTCCTTTTCTCTCTTTATTTCTCTTTCCCTTTTCTTTCTTTCACTCTTTTTCTCTCATTCTTTTTTATCTCTTTTTCTTTATCTTTCTTTCACTGTCTCTTTATTCCTCTATTTTTCTTTCTTACAGTTTTCTTTCTTTCTCGCTTTTTCACTCATTCTTTTTTCTCTTTCTTTCTTTCTTTCTTTCTTTCTTTCTTTCTTTCTTTCTTTCTTTCTCATTCTTTGCTTTTCATCTCCTCTTTCTTTGCATTTCCTCTTTCTTATTTCTTTTTCAGATATTTGACATGTTTTTTACTTCTCTCCTTTCTTTCTACCTTTCCTTTTTCTTTTTAAAGATATTTATTTTACATCCTTTTTACTTCTCTTTCTCCTTCATTCTCTTTCTTTCCTTTTCTCTTTCTTTCTTTCTTTCTCTCTTTCTTTCTTGTTCCTCTTTTTTCTTTCCCTTCCTCTTTCTTTTTTCAAATACTTTCCATCCTTTTTACTTTTTTCTCTCTTTACTTTCTCTTTTTTTTTTATTTCTTTTTCTTTTCTCTTTCTTTCTTTTTCTTTGTATCTTTCTTTTTACTTTAAACTTTCTTTAGTTTATCTTCTTTCATTTCTCCTCTTTGTTTTTCAATTATATTATATATATTATACTTAATCGCAGTAGTTTTTACGAATAAATAAAAGGCTGTTTTTGTACATGCCCATATTCAGACCCGGTAATGAGATTTTACACCTGGAATAGAACAAAGTAAGTCTGTATAACAGAGCCCTGTGAGTTGGCTGTAATGCAATTAATTTATTATATAATTAACAAATGAACATGTACTTGCAATGTTTATATTTTTAATAAGCACAAATTCTTGTGTTTCCTCCAGTGAGTTAATTAGGAACAGAATACTCACTATAATGTGATGCTGCATAAATACGCCTTAAAGTGACCCTGTTGCTTGTGAATATTGAGGCACATTATGTAGCTCTTTGATACACTGACCTACTGTTTTTTGGGGTTCTTTAAAGCCCCAAAACACTTCCACCTGGTATCAGTCAGGCTGCTGCCTAAAGAAATAAGTGTTTTTTGGAGCTTTGACATCTCCTCCAGTTATTGTAAATGGTGGGCAAGTCTGAGAGAATTGTATTAAAAGGGCTGAGTGCAATCACACCCCCTGTAGTTACCCATTGTGAGTAAGTTAGGAATTTGATGCAAATTATGGACAGAAGGTGAAAGATCTGTTGCTGTGGGTACTGAGTGAGGGGGCTGAAAACAAGGGGACACCCAAAAACTACAGGTTATTTCATGTCTGTTAAGGGAAAATGTGCTTTATAGATGCAACAATAGCCCAACATATAGGCATCTTTAAACGAGATACATGAATTTTCCAAGGCATGAAGGTCCCTTAGGTTTAACCCCAATATATTATTAAGAACAAATAGAGAGAACTCGTACTTGCAGGATAAAAAAATGTATTGTAGGCACAAACTAATGTTTTGGCTGGAGCCCCAGCCTTTATCAAAATCCTTTATATTATTAAATATAAGGGTGTAACAGGGAAATTTATAGAACAGCTCAGAATAAGCACAGGTGTATCCTGATATCTATAAAATTCCAAAAAATCATTATATGCATTAGACTTGTCCAACTTGTGCCCCCCTCTTCTGTCAACAAGCTGCCCAGCCATGGCTCCAAGTCTTTAATCATTAAAGGGCATGTAAAGACAAAAAAATAAAATCCCAGTTTTACTTTAATGAAAAAGAAATCTATCTCCAATATACTTTAATTAAAAAATGTCCCTAACTGCTATGCAGGGAAACAATCATACTTATGAGCAGCAGGGGGAGCCCCCGCCTTAATTCCCAGCCATGCAGAACTCAAGCAGCTTTGTTTGTTTCCCTGTAGAGCAGTCGGCGACTGTGCAGAGATTTGTATTGGATTTTATTTTTGCCTTTACTTCCTCTTTACTGTTTCCAACTCCAGCTGCAGGGACAAAGATCATGGAGCCAGATTTAAACAGATAAACTGGGATTCTATTTGGAGGATTATTTTGCTGCAGCCACTGGTTCTGCAGAGTTGGAGAAAGTTTGTATTAAACAATAGAAAAACTATAAAATCCACAACACAGGACCCAGTGCAGTCTGTATATTCTGATTATTAATCAGTCTTGTGTATCGGCTTCTGGCAGATATTATTTGATCATTTATGACGATCCCTAAGCTTAGCCCAGATCACACTGAGCATGTGCACAGTCTTGGTCTTGCAAAGATGTATAACAAAGTTACAAGATGACAGCCCCCTGTGGCCAACTTTGAAAGCATAAATCATTTGTTTGATTAGGCTTGTGGTGCAGTAAGTTCATGTTTATGTTTAGTATACAAAATACACCATTTCTAGCCTTGTTCGATTTTACACTTTCCTTGTCCTTTAATAACAACAACAAAAAAAAAGATTTCGGATCCTCTTTTGTACGAGATTCTCCAGTGAACAGAAGAGAAAACTCTGTGCAGTTTTGTTTATACAATTCAACAAAATACAGATTTATGACCCAACGTATAAATCGCATCTCGAAAATGAATGCGTTCGCACATCCGTGAGGCAGCCCCGTGTCTGTTTAACATTATATGTAACAATAGCGTCTTATATCAAAGAACATGAACTCCTATATAAGCAATTGATTCCAGAAAACACCGGAGGGGAGGGAACGGGAGAGGATTTGTGAGAAAACAAGGGGAAGGCACATTATTTACACAAGTGATCAGAAAGCCAGATGCTGGGAATATCAATGTTAATGAATAATGACTGTTACCCCTAATTCTCACTGACCAGTATCTGCAATGCTAAAGAGTAATTGGGGTTCTATTGCCTGAATAACTGAGCAAACATAAGCCATTGGATAATACATTCAGTGCCGGGTGCCAGTTATAACAGAAAAAGGGAAATTTAGGTTGGGGATGTTTTTATAAAGTAGGGTGTCTAGTTCTCTAATTGTACTGGTAGTAGGGACAAAGTCAGGCGTATAGGTCATAAGGTGGTCATGGACGTTATAATTATGACTCTACTGGAAAAGATCTTCCCTAGAAAGATCATTCATTTTAGAACACACATGTAGAGCTGAATCAACAGATATACATATAGAATTCTTTGTGTGCCTTCAAAGGTGCCCAGTCAAAATTTTCCAGCCAGTCCAGTCCAGGATCAAGTCTTCTTCCAAAATCGATCTGCTCATCTCCCACCATATACACATCAAATATCGTAGGAACATTTGTTTCGTACTATAGTATCTGTGCTTCTATGGCCACCTATACACCTGTACAGCGTTGTCAAAAGCCGTTGCCCAGGTAACTAGTACAAAGCTTCCTTTGCACCCTGCACCCTTGTCCCGACTGAGCCATACAAAATAAATGGCCATGTAAGAAGACACTCCCATATGACTCCCATAATGCAAATGCAACGTGGCTTCCCACTGACCAATACCACTGAAGGCCACTAGGCACTCGGGAAAATCCACAGGGTCACAAAACTTTTGGTTTTGATTTAAATTAAAATGTAAACATCTCCAATAGCCTTACGTGTTTCATGCCCTATAGGCACTTAGTCCCGGTCACCATTCTCTGTGTTGCTGTATGCCAGGCAATGAGTGGGCTTATAGGTGCCACGTATAATAAAAATATCTAACTCGTATTCATTCATATTGAGTTTCAAAGCCAAGAGTAATTTATGTAGTGGAGGGCAGGGTTCTAAGTGCAATAAATGGGTGCAATCGGCCTTTTTCTTTAACTTTGCACTCTCTCTTCCGCAGTGTTGTGTTTATGATGGACAAGCAAGTGAAGGCAGGTAAGTGCACCCCAAACTGTTCCCTGTCAGAACCTCACTTGTGCTTCATTGGACATGCAAGTTAGAGATTGGTGGAGGACACAAGTGCAACAGGACCCTGGTCTGTGCTCCACAATTGTGAACTCTTAGGGGCAAATTCACTAATGCGCTAGTGTTGCCTTTGCTAACGTTCGCCGCACTTCGCCAGGTGAATTTTCGCCAGCTCTACGCAAGTTCACTAAAGTGCGAAGTTACGCTCAGGTTGGCGAATGGTAGCGTAGTGTTACTTCGCCAGCCAAAAAGCATTTACGCTAGTGATGTCTAATTTGCATACGGCGCGAATTTCAAAGTATAAAAGAAGTATATGTTCCACTACATTCCACTACACAAGCCCAGGAAACCTTTAATAAATAAAATAAAGTTATTGCCCTACATGTGCCCCCTGTATAGTTGTGTTGCCATATGTTAGGAAATGTAGGGGGGAAGGAGGGGAACCCCCCAAAAAATTTCGCTCTTTTTCAGACTATCACCCTACAAAAGGTAAAACACGCCAGTGCTTTTTTTGGGACTTCCATTTTTTTTTTCAAACTCCTATTTCTCGTATTGAATTTCGCCAGGTCTGACCTGAGTCAGTAAAGTCTAACGTAAGTGGTAAAGTTCAGTAAAATGTTCATCTTAGTGAATTTGCGTAATTACGATCCTTCATCAGTGCGCAACTTGGCCTGGCGTAAGGGTGCGAAGTTGCGCTAGACTATCTACTTTGCTAGCGAAAACTCGCCAGAGTCGGTGTTAGTGAATTTGCGAAGTTACGAATTGACGTCACGCTGGCGAATTAGCGCTTCGCGCTTTAGTGGATTTGCCCCTTAATGAGCACACCCCTTGAGAGTCACATGAGTAGTCACATGAGTTTATGTATGCTACTGACAAGACTGATGGTGCTACAATAATGGCAAATTATTTAGGGAAATGCTCATTCATGAAATAAAGGATCTAGGGCTATAATAAAATAATGGATCTAGGGCTATAATAAAATAATGGATCTAGGGCTATAATAAAATAATGGATCTAGGGCTATAATAAAATAATGGATCTAGGGCTATAATAAAATAATGGATTTAGGGCTATAATAAAATAATGGATCTAGGGCTATAATAAAATAATGGATCTAGGGCTATAATAAAATAAAGGATCTAGGGCTATAATAAAATAAAGGATCTAGGGCTATAATAAAATAATGGATCTAGGGCTATAATAAAATAATGGATCTAGGGCTATAATAAAATAATGGATCTAGGGCTATAATAAAATAAAGGATCTAGGGCTATAATAAAATAATGGATCTAGGGCTATAATAAAATAAAGGATCTAGGGCTATAATAAAATAAAGGATCTAGGGCTATAATAAAATAAAGGATCTAGGGCTATAATAAAATAATGGATCTAGGGCTATAATAAAATAGAAGACATAGAAAAACTGTTCAGTTGAAGTTTGAAACTTCAAGCCCCCACCCTACCTTCCCAGTAACACCCCTACTTGTCCTGTGATTTGTTTTGGCCACCTTAGAGTTCATGCCATGACATCATTTGTTATGTTAATTAAAGGTGACCAGCGTTAGCGAAAATTCCCCAAATCGGCAATTCGCATGGACATTGTGAATTTACTAAAAGGCGTAGAGGACCCTTCACACCCTTTCGCCAGGCGAATTCTCACTCATGCGAACAATCGTTTCCACTTAGTGATGGGCGAATCTCCCCCGTTTCGCCGAAAAATTCGGGAATTTCCACGTTACCCTTTCCGCGTTATACCGGATGAATTGATGTGCTGAAATCACATCTTTAACAATCTTATGTCAGTGACATCATATATGCTGAAAAATCTGAAAAAAGTCAAAACGTTGGCTTTTTTCATATTTTAATGTGGCAGTATGTTTAAAAGTTCTAACTGTTAAATATATATATTTTTTTCTGTAAAACCTTTTTTAACCATTCGACGCTCATTCCACATTTGTTTTAGGGTGGGCTTATGTCTAGTACAATAGAGGATCTATTTTGTGTTTATTTGATGATTCCTTGGCCACTTCAATCATTTGCACCAACAGAAATAACTAACAGATATATGACCTATATGTACCCACCCTATTCAAATTGACCTAATCGAGTAAAACTAGTGAAAGTTTGCTGAGAAATGCCCATGCTGATGAATTTTCACTGGGGAAAAAAAAACATTTTGGAGCCTTGTTGCCTTTAATGGACTGGCGAGTTGTGAAACTGCGCCGATAAAGGGAAATTTGCAACCGCGAACCATTTAGTAGAGCGACCGCCGTGTTATTGCAATGATTGAAAACTCAATTGCTTCTCATTTAAAGGCGGTTGTCACAGGGCTTATTAAGTAAATAATCAGATTAATTAGCCGCTTGATTTACTGTGTTTATTTTGCTGTTTGGAATGGGGCGCATGACGCTACTCAGAAATATGTATTGGGTTACGGGTTTAATCAGCCTGGGCCTGGGTTTTCCTATTAGTAACTGTTGTTCTCTTCTTGGAAATATTTATCATCTGAAGGAGGGGGAGAATTCAAAGAAACCTAACAGGAGACTTAAAGGATTCATATTTTAGATTTGCAAAGCCACATTAATTTAAAAACTGTATCCGGAATGCACAGAGCCTATTAATAATAATAGTATCAATTTCATGGGGAAACTCTGTTTTATTCATTAAAATGTAACCAATGATTTTTAAAATAAAGTTTTATTTCTTATTTCACATGTTTTTTTTTTTAGCTTGGGCTGGATGTGAAGTCCTTGGGCAAAAACTGGATGAGTAAATCTAATACATTGACGTTTTAGCCCCATAACTGGGCTGATTTGGGCCTGGACAAGAAAGGCCAGGGCAGTACTTTTTATCAGTCCTTGTTTGGGCACCTTAAGGCTTCTTCAGTAGTGATGGGCGAATTTATTCGCCCGGGGCGAATTCCCGTGATTCGACGCTGGCGAAACGCCGGCGAAAATTCGACAAAAAAAATGAGTCGCGCATAGTTTTTGACGCGATGTGCTGAAAACGCCGAGATGCGACAAAAACGAATTTTTTCGCCAATTCGCAACATTCGCTGGAAATTCGTGAATTTTGCGGCGAAGCGGAACTGGGTAGATACGCTCATCACTATTCTTCAGTTTATAGAACCAATGAAGGTTTGATTGAGAACTGCCCAAGATTGCTGCCTTCTGGGATTTCTTATTATTGGTGCCGGCACAGAACCCAAAATAATCCCCACTGTTGTTAAAGGTGACTCCCCATGGATACAGCAATATTTTCAGCAATAGTCAAAAATAGTAATTAAAGATTCATAACGACTTCTATGTGCATCTACCTAGTCAAACAAAAAGTGGCCACAACCACAAGTAGATGTCCCATTTGCAAATTCAGTAATTCACAACATTACCCAGAGAATTTTAACTGAATGAACACGTGGTCCATTTAATAAGAACGGCAGGAATCAGGACTGGACTGAGAATTAAAATAGGCCCTGGCATTTCAGGTACACAGAGGCCCAATCAGCCCACATAGAGGCCCAAACAGCCCCCACCAGCCCACTAAACACTGACTTTCTATGGGACCTTATAGCAGCCCATCTGGCATTTGCCCTAACCCACAAATGGCCAGTCCACGAAGACTCACCCTGGTGGTCTAGTGGTGTTGCGGCGGGGACACCCGCCGCACTGTTCTCTGCCGGCATCCTACTCTTAGTGTGCGCACTGCACGCACTTCCAGAATTTATAGGCGTATGAAATTCTAATAATTAAAGGAATATTTAAAGGGGTTGTTGGAATTGCTTTTTGCCCGTGATAGGTTTATTCCTGGTGCCTGTATCTGTGCTTTAAGCTTCTTGTTTGTTCCTGATTCCTGTTTTGACCCTGCCTGGCTTTTGACTATTCTGATTATCTGTATCCTGACCTGTGCCTGTTATTGACTACTGATTCTGCCTCATCCTTCTGATTGATTACCCGGTTTTGACCCTAGCCTGCCTGATGATCCTAGTTATCTGCCTGCCTCGACCCAGCCTGTTTGACCACGAACTTGCCTACTCCTATCTGTACCGTGACCATCGGCCTTAAAGACTTATCTACAGTTGTGCCCCATTGCTAGCCAGAACTCCTGCTCTGCACCTCTCGTATAAGTCCAGGTGGCATCTGAGTAGCTGAGGGCTACTCCCGAAGCCAAAGGCGGCCACACTACTGGTGAAGCACGAGCCGAGACCAGGGTGCTTGGCACTTGTTCTGGTATTGGGTGCCGACCGTGACAAATAGGTCATGAGTGAATGTGTTAGATTTAAAAGAAAATGGCCCGAAACGCATCAGGCATTTCATGCTATGGATGTTTCTACATGTCTATGTGCTGTGTAGCTGTTCACAATCGTATGCAGATTGTTTATTATAGAAGTAGAAAAACAAGGTAGCAGATCAATGCAAAGTAATAGACAAGTCCTTTTACCAGGCCAGTGGCCAGAGGCAGGCGGCTAGCAAGCAGAGTCCATTAAACAGGCCGAAGGTCTGGACAGGCATCGAACAAGGGAAGTCCGACAGGGAGGCCGCGGTCTGGGGGAAGCTAAAGACCAATAATAAGCCAAGGTCAATACCAGGGAATCATACAGGAATCAGGGAACTGGAACAAGGGCACTGGAACAAGTGACGAGGACCGAGGAACAAGCAGGAATTTAGAATCACAGGCTGGGGGTCTCATGAGAAACATATAAACTGGGGCTCAGGTCTTAGAGCCAGAGAACCTGACACAGGCTTTACTGTAGGTATTGGAGTAGACACTTGGGGACAGATTTACTAAGGGTCGAATTTCAAATTGAAAAAAATAAATTTTTTAAATTTTTTTCGAATTTTCGAATTCAAAAATTTACCGTTTTTGTTCGAATAGGTCCATATTCAATTGAATAAAAATTATTTGAATTGTTCCAATGCATCATTCGAATCGAACGATTGGAGCGATTTTGGTCCAAAAATTTCAAAAACACTCCTTAAAGGTTACAGGAGGTCCCCCATAGGCTAAAATAGCAATTTGGCAGCTTTAAGGTGGCAAAGTGGCGAATTAGAATTTTTTAAAGAGACTTCGGTTTTCAAATTCAAATCGAATTTTGGCCTATTTGATAGCCAAAGTAGCCAAAAATGACTTCGAAACTTGAATTTGTTTTATTTGAATTTTCACTTCGACACTTAGTAAATGTGCCCCTTGATCCGATGAAGACTGGATCACAGACAGATGCTGGGAGACTGATTGACCCTTGAACCTAGTGGTAAATGCCTTGGGAATATCATCCTCATCTGAATCCAAAACTTCTCACTCTTCATCGGAAAAATCTGCACAGTCCTCTTCGTTAGAGAAATTCTCCACATCTTCCTCATCTGATACTCGGTAAGAGTAAATAACGTTAAGGGGCTATAAAGACATTAAAAAAATTCTAGCTGTGGGGAAAAGGAGAAGATTATAATGGAAGGAAAACCAAGTTTTGCTCCTGAAATTTTTATTTCCATGGAGAATGAAACAGGTTAAAGCTTGTGTGCAGGGGAGTATAGGGTCTGTTCTCTTAAACATGGATCTGCTTTCATGGTTCTACTCATGCTGATTAGCATGATTTACTAATGTTGCCCAATAAGGATGAAGCTGGTCTGTTGAAATGGGAAGTTTCAGGAATCAACCCTATTATCCTTCCCAGGATTTCTTCTGCATTGAACACTGTTGAAAAGACAATCTTCTCGCAGCTTCTTTTCCTATTCTTTTTTTTGTCATCAAAATAGGACAAATATTCTTAAAGGGCAAGGAAAGTCTAAAATAGAATATTGCTAGAAATATTGTATTTTGTATACTAAACATAAATATAAACTTACAGCACCACAAGCCTAATCAAACAAATGATTTATGCTTGGCCACACGGGGCTGTCATCTTGTAACTTTGTTATACATCTTTGCAAGACCAAGACTGTGCACATGCTCAGTGTGATCTGGGCTTCCTAGGGATCATCATAGATGATCAAAAAACAAAGCTGCTTGAGTTCTGCATGGCTGGTAAGTAAGGCAGGGGCTCCCCCTGCTGTTCATAAGTATGATTGTTTCCCTGCCAGAAGTTAGGGACCGTCTGACAATTCCTATCCACAGAAGAAAATGAAGGGAGAATTTCACTGCATACAGTCAGTTTCTTATAAAAACGGTACACATTTTTTAATTAAAGTATATTGGAGATAGATTTCTTTTTCATTAAAGAAAGTAAAAATGGGATTTTATTTATTTGCCTTTCCTTGCCCTTTAAGCATTCTCTCATAGGACCCTATTAAGTATGACAATCCGCTGCTTTACTCAGAACTGGTTTAGAACCACCTATGCAACTAGTTTTAATCACTATTTTTCGTCAAAGGAGAAAATGTCACCCACCCTAAACATGGTGTATGTTGCTTCCCATCACGTCTAATAGAATTTGGCCCTTCCTCCCCATGAAGGTGAACTTTCAAATAGTATTTTAAGCACGTGTCTGCTTTTACGTCCTATGGCCATCATGAGCCAACACCTGTTTCTAATAAATGATACACTGAATCAGTATTAGGGCCTCCACCCTCCGCCCCTAGCAGCCGTGCAACAGGAGTGCATTACACCTGTGAACATAGACTGTGTTTATTTAGCTGAAAGCTTAGAGTTACATAAAGCAATTATCTAAAGCCTAATGTATGCCCATTATTAACACAAAATAACCTTGTTCTTAAAAACCCATAAAACTCTATTTATGGGATTTTTCCAAATCCCAGTGAAGCCTGCTTTAACCACGCAGGCGAACTATTAGCACATGACCCCGAGGTCTAATTGCCAAAGGAGAAGTAGATTTTTCTTTGAGCTTTAAAGCAATCCTGAAAGATTACCCTTAAAACTAAATTTATAGATAGGGCGATTAGAGCTGAGTGCATGCACCTTGGGTTATTAAAAAAGGGGGTATATGCGGTTTAGAGTAATCCTGTGAAGGCATTTGATTTTTTTTTTCCTTCTGTAAATAGAAAGGGATATTTTTCAAAAGTGACCATTTGCTGTATAACGAAAGTGAGCTCAAGCCTTCTGGAAAATATTTAATAACCAAACCCAAGGCTAATGCTCTTTTTAGTTAAATACCAACAGAAGCTTCAGCCCCAGAGCATGGATGATTCATTGCATTTCTGATATGGCACTTGACTCTATTTCTGTATTTCACAGCACTTTTTCCAAGATCATATTTGGCTGTCTGAGGTTTGACAAACTCTCATGACCGGCTACCTTGTTGTTTCATGACTCCGCCTTTAGAATATCTAATTTTCTGCTGCTTGAGGAAGGCAATACTCAACTGAAAATACTCAACTGGCAAGGCCCTTGCAGTTGTCTTTAGATATAGAGATATGGAACTTCATCCATCAAAATTCCGCAACCACAAAGAAAAATCAACCAGGAACATAGGATGATATTAGACCAGTGAAGTAGTTCCAAGAACGTACATTCCAGTACAGAATGCAGTTTAATACAGAGTGCTGTTTGGCCAGAGTTGACTATTAAGTTGGTGTTGGTATTGTTTTGACCAGTTCTTCTGCAATCTAGTATCTGGAAGAATTGAAAAGCCATACTAGACCAACTCTTACATGAAAGTCTTCTTGTGTCTCTAAATCAGGTCCTGTTGGCGACTGAAAATACTGTAGGCCAGATAGTCTCAATCACCTATGCTCAAAATGTTTGGGATATTACCTACTGAGACAATTACGTATCTCTGGATTGAAGAATGTAAATTAACTTCCTAGAAACTGCATAACTGTTAATCCAGTTATTTTTGATTCCTGAGTCCTGATACTTTTCCATAACTTGTGTGATTCCATTAAGGCAGGGATCCCCAACCTTTTGAACCTGTGAGCAACATTCAGAAGTAAAAGGAGTTGGGGAGCAACACTAGCATGAAAAATGTTCTTGGGGGGTGCAAAAAAAGTGCTGTGATTGGCCATTTGGTAGCCCCTATGTGGATTGTCAACCTACATTGAGGCTCTGTTTGGCAGTGCACCTGGTTTTTATACAACTAAAACTTGCCTCCAAGCCTGGAATTCAAAAATAAGCACCAACTTTGAGGCCACTGGGAGCAACATCCAAGGGGTTGTAGAGCAACATGTTGCTCACTAGCTACTGGTTGGGGATCACTGCATTAAGGGGTAGCAAGACCATCCCAGATGCATAAGCTCTTAAATTGGCCACACGCCAATGGTGGATACTCCCCGTCAGCAGTCAATACCGTGAATGTTGGTTGTTAGGACATGTGAATACATTTCAGAAGCCAATGGACCATGTCAACCAGTGCCATGAAGACGAAGATGGGCCTTATATGAAGAGAGCAATGCAAATGTGGCCATAGCATCAACTTTGGCTACTTCCAAAACATTATCCTTCCAAGATACCCAAGTGTATTTGCCAGTGTATAGCTGCCTATCAAAAGTGAGAACATTCTAGTGACCAGTAACCATTGCAAGGAGAAAGTCTGACTTTGTGCAATTTATACTGCAAAAGTGGACACTGTTTAATTTAATTGCATGGGTATCTTGGGCAGAGGTGCTGGTATAGAACCAAAAGTTGTGTTAAATTGTGTATGAGCACACTGCACAGAGGTAACATGAATAACTGAGGATAATCTATAAAGGGTTGTGTAAAATGTTGGCGATTTATAAAAAAAATAGTAATAAGAAGACCAATACCTCAGTCTGATACACTTTAGTAAGGCAGCATTTTATTTATTATTTTATTTATTTATCTTTTATCTATAAATATATTCAGCACACGCCCTTAGAAATCTATAGCATTTAATAATGTATCTGTAGAGAGGTTCTACTTTAATGTATATGTTTTTATGGCACACTATTTCTTATTTATGAGGGCAGAAAACAATATTAATTTTTTTTGGCTCTGGCTGGACTTTTGTTTTCCAAAATTCAAATTTAGCTCTAAATCATGCCTTGAAGTGGAGAACTGTAAATATGTAGGACCATTTCAAAGTTAATGTTAGTTTCAAATCTGCTTAGAATGAAATCTTTGTGAACTTGGGAAAAAACATGCGCCCCCAGTGTTGTCCTCTCTGGGAAAGTAACATTTTGAATGACCCATTTGTTAATATAAAGGTTTGTAAAGGTTTTGCCTCATTGCACTCATTCTGCTCTAAATATCTGTCAAAACATTGTATTAAATACACAACATTCCATAGAAATGCTGCTCATTTCAAGGGGCTCACAAATGTGAATTCTACTTATAAAGGCTCTGGGAGCAATGTATGACCTGTTGTTTTAGCTTCCCCCCCCCAACAGCCAAGAGCAGTGTCCTTGTAGTGGGGCAGTTCTGTGGACCAGTTAGGGTGAAAGCTATTGAGAATGTTGATCTGCTGTCCAAAATACTCCTGACAGCCAAACATCATGGTCATTTGTGATATCCATGTATATCCTATTTTTAATATTACTCATGATAATGTCATCATATTTTGCTAACCTTGTTATGAGCTAAGGGGGCCCAGCCTGAAGGACAGTTATTGGGAGATTTGGGGTGAGTTTTTATTTGTACCCTGGGTACCCCTGGAACTATAGTGACACCCCAATGTTTCTATATATCTGTAACCTTGTTATGAGCTAAAGGGGCCCAGTCAGAAGGTCAGTTAGGGGGAGATTTGGGGTGAGTGCTTATTTGTACCCTGGGTACCCCTGGAACTATAGTGACACCCCAATGTTTCTATTTTATTCTATTATTTATTCGCCCGGGGCGAATTCGTGGCGAATTTCCGCGATTTGCCGCTGGCGAATAAATTCGCAAAACGCCAGCAAAAATTCGCTAGTGAAAATTCTACAAAAAAAACTGAGTTGCGACGCAACGCGTGACTCGTTTCACAAATTTTTCCGCCAATTTGCGAATTTCGCTGAAAATTCACGAATTTTTCAGTGAAGAGAAACGGGTGAGATTTGCCCATCACTAAACAGGTGTTATTTATTGCATTTTGGTGACACTGCTGACATCAATTGGCCAGTTGGCCAGAATGTTTAATCAAATGCACTAATTTCCCAGTCCCTAGTATGTGCCAATCTTGATGCCGAGCTGGTTTTCTTTTCTCAGTTTTATCCAGATAAATCTTTACAAAGCTCTTTAATGTATTCCCATATAGAGAAGCAAGCAAAGACAACAGTGGACGCTACTGGGGCATTTCAAGCTTGGAAAATATTGTGATACCTTAAATGCTTTCATCTTTAGTCATCATTTAGATTTACCATGAGAACCTTCAACCTGTTCACCTTACATTTCTGTTGAACTACCAATAACCCCTTAAAGACCCTTAATTTTCTGGGAGCTGAAGATGAAAAGCAGCTGGAGAAAGTTCAAGGATCAGATATAATGGATTTTAATAGAGTTTTCAATAGGCACAAATCTTTGTATAGATGCATATGGACTTAAGGTGAACGGACCCATAAGCAAAGTTAAATTACGGTAAAAAGATCCATTTCATAAGAATTGTTGCATGGTTCATGAATGAGGAAATTCAAAAGAAACTAGAATGTGCTAAGATAAACAAAGGTACAGGACCGGATGGCATTCATCCCAGGGTACTTAGAGAGCTTAGCTCTGTGATTGCCAAACCAATTTACTTGACTTTTTAGGATTCATTGAGGTTTGGTATGGTGCCAAGAGACTGGTGAATTGCTAATGTGGTGCCGCTATTTAAAAAGGCATACCGGTCTCAGCCTCAAAACTATAGGCCTGTTAGTCTGACATCAGTGGTGGGAAAGCTTACTGAACTTCATTGCAAATCATAATACTATGAGTTTATGACAGCATGGTTTTATGCATAATAGATCT
>CM044438.1:128386563-128403233 GCA_024363595.1 Xenopus borealis
CCTATAATGGGGATCAGATCTGTGCAGCCACTGGGACAGAATGCTCTGTTATACAGATTACTTTATGAATATACTCAAAATACTGTATAATCGTTGTGTTTGCTATCCCAATGTTGAGCATTTGTGGCCTATTACCGTTGACGCCACTTCATAAATCCAGGTCCTAAAACATCCTCACATTATGGAAATACCTCAGTAGTGAATGAAAAAAACATTTACCTCCTGGAATATAACAAATGTATAGAATACTTAGTCAGCAGAAAAAGTGAGACAAGACCATTTGGGGAGGCAGTAAACAAGAGAAATGAAATTTCGTAGGATAAATGTAACAGAATAATTCAGCGCATGTGTTACGAAGGCAGAAGGCGAATGAGAGCAGGAATTCATTAGGGAGACTTCAAATATCCGCATTCCCACTAAAAAATAAAACAGTGCGGAATTCTCAGATGTAGAAGAATTCCAAGCATTGGGAACGGAGGCTGAGATTAAGGAAAGGAACGATGTCACTGAATAACAACAATGGTTGAAAGGATTTTAATTATGGAGCGGGGCAGAGACCTTACAAAAAAAGTCAGGAAAATGCCCATTGTGCAAGTTTTAATCTGCCTATGCTCTATCCTAACTCCACCCAGATCTCCCCTTGACTCCACCCTCTTTCTATTAAGCCCCACCATATTGCTCCTGCATAATTCTGAGATGCCTACAGAATTTCAGAGGAAATTAATTAAATTTGTTTTTAAAATACAACCCCCAGCCCCTTCTAAAGCCACCGACATAAACATCTTCATCCGCATTGGCTTCTTCATTCTGAAATGTATACAATGGGGACAATAATGGTTTCCTGTTTTAGTAGAAATATCAGTTTATAAATGCAGAATTATTTTGCCTATTTCCCTCATTCTCTAAAGATGCTATTAACACTGTGTGCAGATTCTGCCTTGCACAAAAACTCTATAGTTCTTCATAATAAAACCAAACCTTCAATTTTCATCAACCTTAGTGAGTATAAGAAGCCTGCAGAGACCATGGCCTTTTGGAATGGCAGGAGTGGGCTGGCATTTTGATGGATCCGGCAACCTGGTCACCATAATGGGGTAGATATAAAACACCATCAAAAAGCTCCATGGCCTGAAATGTTGCTGTAATGTCCTAAAGCACAAAAAAGTTTTTAGAAGAAGAAGAATACTTTGTGGTGCTGTTCCAAACGTTCCTATTGAATGTAACAATGACTAAGCAAAGCAAGAACAGTCTCAAAATGAAATTCCCATGACCTTCTAGACCTTCTTCTTGAAGGAACATGAAAGATCCTGGATTGCACCCCCACACTGAGCATTGACACTATCCGGGGTGAGGGGCTTGAGGGTGCGACTACACCAGGGTCTGCCCCTCCATGGACACTGCCAAAGATAACATGGTGAGGATGAACGATGTGCATAGGAGCCTGCTGCAACTTTTTTACCTGAGTAAGTAGGGCTTTAGATAAGTTACTGTACTGAGGCAGTCTAATTGTAACCCAATGTATCTCTATGCAGAGCCTGTAGGTTTCATAACACTCCAGATGTAAGGAAAAGAGATGGATCATCTCCAATTTCGAATTAAACAAAACAGAAATCCATCCAATAATAATTATCCCAAAAACAGGTTCTACAATGACCATTATCATGAATGCTGTTGGCATAACCACGATTACAACATAATCTGGCGACAATGGTTCTTGGAACAGTCAATAGCTGCAAAGATCCAAGATCAAGTCAGTGATTTATTCAAATTTCTATCATGTCATCCTTATTATACTGAGTAATCGTCAACTTCAAATGTTGCTTAATCCTTTATCTTGACTTTGTAGAAAGTTTCTCATAAATAGACCATGATGGTGGTGATGTTGTTGGTTGGCGTTACCATTTATTTGGTCACCAACATCTGAAAGGCAAGTTTACATAAATTCCTGATCTCAATCATATTTTTTTCTGTGGAAGCAGACTGGAAATGTGAGACTATAACAATCCAAAGTGTGGTGTTTATACAAATGGCCTGCGGGGGTCACTGTGCACATTACTTGTACTATGCAGATACACAGGACTTTCTGTACAGCTTGAGAGTGATAGAGTTCAAGTTACTGTTGTTGTGGAAGGCCTACTCTCTTCATCCTCGGCTACCAAACATAACACAAAGCTTCCTGGGTGTTACCCACCAAGATGATGCCTTTGAGATTGAGTCTCCAGCAGAGAACAGTAGAAACCGATACTCCCCTCAGAGTGCATCATTGCAAATATACATGAAAGCAAATAGACATCGTTAGGTGCATTATCACATCATAATTTCTGTTAAATTCAGCAGCATTTTTTTTTTGGAACATAGCAGGTCATCTGAAACAACTGCTTCCACCGCCAACAAGTCTGCATTCCAGATGTTCCTCATTCGTGGGACACGATGGTGGAAGGAAACAGACACGGAACCAAAAAAAAGAAAAAAAGAAGAGGAACAGCTGAAATGTTTGGAGGCGAGAACCAAAAATGTTCCTCTTTTGCACTTTGCATCAGGCTGCTGAGATCTGGGAATGTCATTGACGGAAAAAAAAAATAAAAGGAGGAAAGTTCTTTAAAACAGTCAGAAGCTAATGCTGACAAGCTGCAGATCACCTTCTTGGCAACGTTCTTAAAAGAGACTTTGATTTATTCTTCTGGCCGACAACCTTCAGTTAAAAATTAAAAAAAAAGAAAAAACACAAGTACCAAATATATTTCAATGACTTTTTTTCCACAATAAATTTAAAGGAGTTCCCAGACTTATCATGTTGATTTCAGGATCTGTCTCCTTGAATGTTGAAGGTATCGGCTGAAAGATTCATGTTTAAAAGGAAACATCTACAGAAAGGTATTCAGTCTCCTCTCTTACAGTTTGTGCAGAGAGTGGGATGATTTAGTCTTATCTTTTATTTCCCTCTTTATTTTTTTCATATATTCTTGCTAGTTAGAAGGTCCCTAGTTGGGGGTGTCATTCTTACTCCTTCCCTTACCAAGGAAATGACGTTTAATTGTTTCAAAAGAACATCTGTTGGAATGTATGGTTTGCAGCAATGATGTTGGTGTGGTTATGTCACCTTCTGGTGTGTGCGGCTGTCTATGTATCTTTACCTGAGTAGGACAATGAGGTTCTGGGATGGGGCTGATCTAAGAAGGGTGCCTCCACCACATAAGGTGTCCTTGGGACCAAATGAAGATATTAAATAAAGCTATATGCTCAAATGCTTCAGTTTGACCCAAACTAGGTCATCTTTTGGAAATAATGACCAATGTTAAGTAAACACCAGACAAGTCTTTGCAGTTGACTTTACACTTATCACTTAGAATGTTAGACCTCTACAAGATATTGCAGATTAAAAATAAAATGAGAGGTCTGGGGGGCATTGTATTCAAGACTTTGTAGAGCCACGAAAGCACCAGAGAAGGGATTTTTGTACATTTGGTCAATTATCATGGTATTCTGTGAATGAGGTTTGGTTTGTTTCCTCAGAGGAACAGCCACGGCAAGCTGAGTACAGATTTGAGCAGAATGCCTTAAAAGTCTCGTAGATGCATTTGCAGCCCATCTTGTAGATCAACTAGGTTTGGAATGACAACTTCTTTTTGGCCTACATCAGGGGTCCATAACCTTTTCTACCCTTGAGCCACATTCATTTGTGGACAGTGTCGGACTGGGATGCCAGGGGCCCACCAGAAAACCTTAGACCAGGGGCCCACCAGAAAACCTTAGAGCAGGGGCCCACCAGAAAACCTTAGACCAGGGGCCCACCAGAAAACCTTAGACCAGGGGCCAAACTTTCCAAACTATTATTCCTTCTTTCCTCACTTAACCTTTTTATTCTCCTATTCTTTTAGATCTACTCAATATACTCTTCTTCCATTAGTAAGCCTCTTGAAGAAATAGGGAATGAACATGAAATAGGCCAAATTGTTAGAAGCAGGAGGCCCACTGACACCTGGGCCCACCGGGAGTTTTCCTGGTATCCCTATGGGCCAGTCCAACACTGTTTGTGGAAGAAATTAAGCCCTGTGTTTGGCCGTTTGATCGCCTTATGTGGACTGGCAACCAGCAGGAGGCTCTGTTTGACAGTACATTTGTTTTTTTTGTTTTTTTTCAACCAAAACTTGCCTCTAAACCAGGGATTGAAAAATAAGCAGCTGCTTTGAGGCCACTAGGTGCAACATCCAAGGGGTTGGTGAGCAATATGGTGCTTGCGAGGCACTGGTTGGGGATCACTTGCCTACATACTTCTTTGAAGCATGGCTAATTCAACAAAAATAGAATCCACAAATAGAAAATCTAAATGGGACCTGCTCTACTTCTATTATTGAAGATGTTTTTCAGACACAATCTGCTTCAATGTGTTCAATAAAAATGTCCCAATCTATAGATTCGGCAACTTCAATGACCTTGGCAGAATTTCCATATGTAATAAATGCACCAAGCTCCACCGGTGATACGGAATTGTGTGGGACCAGCCAATCTCACATAGTTATGACTGTGATTAGAGAAAAAGGGAAGGAAACACCAGTAATGGAGAGTCTGATTGGGCATTTTAAACTACATCCAACATGTAAATAAGTTCCTCTCAAGTTTAGGGGAAACTTAACAGAGAAGATGCTGACCACCAAATCTGTTACGCACTGTGTAACCAAGACTCCCGATCAATATAAAAACAGGAGGAAAACTAAAAACAGATGGGATGTAGAAAATCAGCCTGGACCTGGATCATGTTCCGCTCATACAGTGCTCGATGAGAAAGGCTCCTTTATTTTGCTACAAAAGTGCTCTTAATAGGGAATTATCTTATTACTAAAGCAAATTGGAGAGGTTCATATACTGGATTTTCCTTTGGCCGCAGATACTCTCCTCCCAAAGTGATGAACAATCTCTGTAACGAGTGTATTAGATAGAAAAGGTCTATAAAGGGAATTATTAATGAGAAATTACATCAGTATTTCCTTTATACTTATAGGCCCAAATTCACTAATGCGCAAAGCGTCAAACGTTAGCGATAATTCGCTAGTGTGACGTCATTTCGTAACTTCGCAAATTCACTAACACCGACTCTGGCGAATTTTCGCTAGCGAAGTAGATAGACTTGCGCAACTTCGCACCCTTAACCCAGGCGAAGTTGCGCACTGACGAAGGATCGTAATTACGCAAATATCAACTTTTTGTTGAACGTTACCACTTACTGTACGTTAGACTTTACTTCTCAGGTCAGACCAGGCGAAGTTCAATACAATAGATAGGAGTTTGAAAAAAAAAATGGAAAATTTTTCTAAGTCACAAAAAAACGCTGGCATGTTTTACCATTGTAGGGTGATAGTCTGAAAAAGATTGTTTTTTTGGGGGGGTTCCCCTCCTTCCCCCCTACATTTCCTAACATATGGCAACACAACTATACAGGGGCACATGTAGGGCAATAACTTTATTTTATTTATTAAAGGTTTCCTGGGCTTGTGTAGTGGAATGTAGTGGCTGGAACATATACTTCTATTATACGCTTAAGTTCCCGCCGTATGCAAATTAGGCATCGGTAGCGTAACTGCGTTTTGCCTGGCGAAGTAACACTAGTGCAACTACGCTACCGTTCTCCGACCAGAGCGTAACTTCGCACTTTAGTGAATTTGCATAGCGCTGGCCAAAATTCGCCTGGCGAAGTGCGGCCAACGCTAGCGAATTTTCAGAACCTAGTGAATTTGCCCCATAGAAAGGCACTTACCTCCCCATCCACACAGATATACACACAAGACAAACATAAGCCTCAGACAAAACAGAGGTCATTTGTGAACACACATGTTCAAAGAGCAATTTCTGGTGCAAATCTCAATTTCTTACCCATAATGCAGTGGTTTCCCCCATAACAACATGATAACTGTGGCTGTGCCCTGAGCAATGGTGGAAATTTCACCCCATGCATCAAAATGTACACACTTGCTTGGGTATTGACACAAATTGGGTGAAAGTTGCATCTAGCATGTTCAGCATGGGGGTTGCATCTGATTCACTGGGTCCCAGTCTGGTTCTCCTATGGACTCAACTATCAGTGGGAGCCTTGGAGCTACCCCCAGGGTCAAAGTTGTGGCAGCTACAGGGTTCCCCAGTGTCAGGTACAATTGGGGACCATTCATCAGAAGATGTGGGATGGGCACGAATACAAGTATCTCATTTGACTACAACAATATGCATTCTCTTTTGGGTCCACTATGGATCCCTAAGCTTAGACCAGATCACACTGAGCATGTGAACAGTCTTGGTCTTGCAAAGATGTATAACAAAGTTACAAGATGACAGCCCCCTGTGGCCAACTTTGAAAGCATAAATCATTTGTTTGATTAGGCTTGTGGTGCAGTAAGTTCATGTTTATGTTTAGTATACAAAATACACCATTTCTACCCTTATTCTGTTTTACACTAAAAACTAAAATGCAAATTTGCACTCAGGGAGGCGAAAAGTAGCGAAGTTACTTTGCCAGCCAAAGCGCATTTATGCCCTGTATGTTACAGCCAATACATTAACCATTAATAAATAAAATAAAGTTGTCCTATTGCCCTAAACATGTGCTCCCTGTATAGTTGTGTTGCCATATGTTAGGAAACATAGGGGGGAAGGAGGGTAACCTCCAAAAAAATGATTTTATTGACAGTAATTTGTGTCAAACAACTTCGTACAAATAAACACAAACTCTGTACAGAAATCTCTTTAAGAAAATGTCCAAATCTTGAAATTTTTCACAATTCCTTTCTCTAAAAAAAAAAAATGTTTTATTGGTAATGTAGTCATGATCCACCTTTTCCATTAGACTTTGCTGCTGTGACTACAAAGTATAAATCATTTTCAGCGGCGCTGACACAGTCCTGCCTCTAGGATTAGGTTATTGGAAGGATTCGTCTCCCTTATTTGGTTCCAGAGTTCTTCATTCCCAGAGATACAGTGGCGTAACTACCAGGGGTGCAAGAGGTGCAGTTGCACCAGGGTTCGCATCCCCTTGGGGCCCATCAGAGCCATGAAAATGGTTGTGGCAGGCAGTTATCTAGGGGGAGATTATACATCACTCATGCCATCAGCACTCGGGCATGTGATTTACAGAGGTAAGGGCCCACAGGGGATAGTAGATAGTATATGGGTACAATGGAGTGTAAGGCAAGAGTGAAAGTGCAAGCAGAATCTGTAGTGCCTTCACAGAAGTTACAGATACGTAATAATAATACAGTGAATTTTACACCCCAATAATATAAAATGTATAAAGGATTTCCTTGATTTGACGCGTTCCTGGATTTAACGTAATTTTTTTTCCTGTTTCGTAAAATGGGGGTTCTACAGTAATTACATTATACAGGAACATAGAAAATATAAAAGGTGATGATTGACGGGCCCTTTAGTTTGTAAAGGACAAGGAAAGTTTTAAAACACTGGGCAGTACCAATTTGTTGATGGGCCTCTTCCTATTTAAAGAGAATCAGTCAGAGGGGAGCGATACCAGTGTCGGACTGGGACATCAGGGGCCCACTCAAAAACCTTACACTAGGGGCCCACCAAAAATTTTTAGATCAGGGGCCCACTCTCAGTACTATTATTCTTCCTCTACTCATTCAACCTTTATTCTCTTAGTGTATTTTCTTTACATACTATAATCTATTATTACATCTATTTAGCCTCTAGAAATAGGGAATGGCCATGAACTTGGCCAAATTAGCAGCATGAGGGCCCACTGACACCTGGGCCCACCGGGACTTTTCCTGGTATCCTGGTGGGCCAGTCCGACACTGAGCGATACCATTTGTCTTCTGCTGCCAAGTGTCCCTTGAATGGGTTTGGACTGGGCACATTCACTGTATAGAAAGTCTTGGAAATAACGGGGAACTCTGAATGCTCCCAGCTAGTGATGTCACCACGAAAAAAAGACTAATGTAGGGATCCACTGAACCCACTATTTTGGATTCAGCCAAAAAAGATTTGACTGAATTCTGAACCAAGTCCTAATTTGCACATGCAAATTAGGTATTTACATATGCAAATTAAGTATTTGCATATGAAAATTATGTACATACATATGCAAATTAGGTATGTGCATATGCAAATTAGAAGTGGAAAGGGAAAAAAATCACATGATTTTCCTCCCCACCCTTAATTTGCATATGCAATCGATTTCGGCCAGGCAGAACAATTCCGAATCCTGGATTTGGCACATCCCTAATCTAAAGTGATAAAAATGCTGCGCTCTTTGAAAAATGTTACTCCCAATTGACTACAAACGGCATTTGCCGTTTCAAAAGTTTTCAACAAAACGGATCTGATTAGCCCTTCACCAATGATCTAACTAGATATTACTGGGCTCCACAGCAGTTTATTTTTCAGGCCCCCAGGTTGAAGAACTTGTATATCAGTTAGGACCTCATTGGGCCCCTATACCTCCTGGGCCCTCCTGCAGGGTCTGCTTCCCCTTTAGTTACACCCCTTACCTTCCCCATCCCTAATCCAATCAAGAAACACCTGGAAAATGCAGCACCCCCACTGAAGTACCCCTGGTGGGTTTCTTATCAAAGAGTGACATCATTCCTGGGTAAAAGTCTATAGCTATGTTATTCACTGGCAGATTGACCCCCTGCCAAGTATTTTACCACTGCCTGGTTGCTAGGGTCCCTAGCAACCAGGCAGTGGTTTGAGGGACAAACAGACAGGAATTAAGAGATAAAATAAAACACAGCCTCAAAATAACGTCACTGCTGGTTGTCATCTGTTGCTTTTAGTGAGTTATAGTCGATACTTTCAGTTTAAGGTTCCACTAAGGCCATATAGAAAAAATGAATCGTATTAAAAAAAAGCGCCCATCTAAAAAATTCTCTTATAATAACCATATTTAATTACTTATTTTAAAATGTAATTCTAATTTTTTTTTTTACTCTTATTTGATCGTCGTTGAAAGAAAATGAGAAGCCAAACGAATCCAAAACATTTTACAACAATATTTTTTTTTTTATTTTATTTTATAGTCTATCTTTCAAGGATGGCGCGAGCCTCTCGATGGCATTTTTGAAAAGCCAGTAAAAATATACAAATCAAATCGGGCGACGCAATATGTACATTACATGTACAAGATACCAAGAGAAAAAAAACATAGATTTACATTTCTTGATGACAAGTAAAATATTTTACATTAAATAATTCCAATGTATAGTCTGGATCGGTAAAAATTAAATCTCTTTTTTTTAAAAAAAAAAACAACAAAAAAAAAAAATCCTGCTAAAATATAAATATTTGTTTTGGCAAGAAGGCACGTCCGGCTGTGTCCTGAATATTCTTCATAAAGGGAGATTTTTGGGGAATTCAATTTGATTTTATTTTTTTTAATAATGCCCTTTAGAATAGAAACAGGGACGAAAAGAATTTCAAGTGCATTATATTATTGTAGTGTGAAACCCACTTAGTCTATTATCCTTCTGTCCAAGGAACCATGACTATGTGCTCTAACTTATTTATAAGAACCCCAAGAAAACCTGACACCAAATCATAAGAAATTCTAAAAAAATGTCAAAGGATTTTTTAAAATAAAAATCCTAAAAAATGTCTATATGTGGAAGAAAAAAAAATCCCCTAAGTAAATGTGTAAATAAATACATTTAATTACTGGCAGTATTAAAGAATATAATATATATATATATTTATATACATATTTGTCTCAAAAAAGAAAAGCTTTGAAATAGAAAACAGCAGACCACAATTTCCCACCTCGTGGTAATTTAGTTATTTTGAATAATATGTAAAATGTGTGTTTTTTTCAGTTTACTCTGCATTGTTCAAATGGCTTTAGCCTATTCAAATAAATTTGATGTGTGTACCGTCAGAATAAAATCCATTTATTTTGCCTGAAAGTGTGCAAATTAGCGAATTTCCGGGAAGCAAAATATATTTTGTTTAAAAAAAGGAATTACAGAATTTTCATCTATAATCCTTAGGAGCCTCCACTTTTTTTTATTAATGCTTCCCAAATTTCCTTACAGAATTTAAATCTTATAACCCTCAGGATCCCCTAACTTTTTGATGGTTCCTGAGACCTCCAGATTTCAATCTATAATCTTTGAGAGCCCCCACTTTTTATTAATGATCCACGAGCCCCCAAAATGTATTACAGAATTGGAGTCTATAGCCCTTGGGATCAGGTAAGTCCCCAACTTCTACTCATAGTTTATAACCTCCCCCCAAACATTAAAGGTTTAGGGGAGCACCCACTAAATGTTTTTATTAGGTTTAGGGGTGCACCCATGTATTCATGGTCCATGAGATCCCCAAAAATTAACTATAGAATCTCATTTGATAATTCTTTGGATTGGGGAACCCCTCAACGTGTACGTCTATAATCCACCCCAAACATGAATATCAATCTATAATTCTCATGATCAGTGGAGACTCCAACCTGTATTGATGGTCTACGAGCTCCCTAAAAATAAATTATAGAATTTCAATTATTTCTATAAACCAACCCAACTTGTACTAATGGTCTATGATCCTCCTCATAGGTTAATATACAAAATAACTACGTTTTTATGTCAAGCACAGACTGAGTTACCACTTTAAACATCAGGGAGGAACCAAGAATGTGCCGTCTGTTACCCCATAACTAATTAAGCTCCGATTACCATGAATGCCTTTAGCTGGAGACATCCTTTCTCAATCATCAGAGATGTTTTCTAGAGGACCTCTAAGACATTACGTACAATATTCCTTACCATTAGAATGTTGTAAGGGGGGTATCTTTTTTCACAGGGTATAAGCTTTTAGGATGATGTCACCATGTAACCAGAAAATAGAAAGCTATGTGTCATGATTTATAGACAGAATGGAACCAACGTGCTTTTGAGATCACTGCAAAGAGAACACCAAAAGTCCACATGACCTCCTGGATAACTCGGATCTCCAGTTTTGTCTTTACACTCTATGGCCTCGATCCCATGCAATATGCCCAAGTCTCTCCAATTATACAGCATTAAAGTCTTTATCTCTGTAAATAAATATCCTCAGTTAATTTTTTTTAGTTTTTAAATTCCCTTTGTTTCTTTATATTCCAGGCTTGTTGTTTGATACCGAGGAGAAGTGGACCCAGAAGCCTTTCTGTCTGCAACTCCCATGTGATGTCTATAAATAAAAAAAAGCTGATATTTGATATAGGTCCTAAGGTCTGTGCTTGAAGTTCTACTTGCATGCAAACTGGTCGACCACTTCGGTGCATTTTTTGCATTTGACGTAGCAGCACCAGTGGAATTTACAGTGACACCGTTCAGTCTGTACAGTTTTGAACTGGTCGTAGCCCCTTCCACAGCACATGAGCTCACATCCGTCCATCCCCTCCGACGTTTTATTGCATAGCCTGCCCAGGGTCCCCATGGATCCGGTACTTTCATTGTGCACACAGTAATCCGGGCTGGGGTCAATGTAAACCAGATCGTTCATTGTTGGCGAGTTAAACTTGTTGTTGACTTGCACTAACTTTCCTCTAGTGTTCAACTTCATGGCCGCCGCACTGTCGTATTTCTCCTTTAAGAGGTCCCCTACCTTGCGGAAGTCCGCCAGCTGAAGCCAACAAGTTTTAAGGCTACAAGAACCAGAGACTCCATGGCACTTGCAGGCGACATCAGCCAAGGTACTTACTGCCTGCAGGAAGAGAAGGAGAAAGGGGTTAGTAATCATCCCCAAAGGGTCCATGGCACAACCCACTTTCCCAAATCACCAGAGAAAACTGTCCTCTGGACCTTAGTTTTATTATTGACCATCACTTTACTCTTCATTATTGTACCCCCAGGGGAACAATAAGAACAATTATTACAATATGTGGTCATTTCAAGGGGATGCCTCCTGGTGATCAAGAGAAGGTCTACTTGAAACTGATAGAGAATATATAGAACCAAGGCAAAACAGTGTTTAGGGTTTCACCATAGGCAATGCTCATCCCTCTCACACATCAGTCTCTCCACTACAAAATCTAGGTAGCTATGAGTATTCTATGACAATGTTCTGCTGTTCGAACAATTGGGAGAAGAGCAAGATAGCCCCGCCTAAAACCAAATACTCGTAAGAGAAATTCTGCTTACAGTGAATTAGATTGCTCAATGCATAAGGAAATTAATAGGATTTAGGAGTTAAGCGTGGACTCAGTCCACCTATAGTACAAAAAGCGAAAAGTTAACTAGCTACAATTCATACATTTATTCTAATTAGGTGCCATACAATTAATTGAGCAATCAGTGGCAGATTAATTATTTTGCATAAACAATAAATAAATAAATTAAATATTCTAATGCATCAATTCATCAATAGTGCTAATTAATTCTAATAAATTGGTTGAATCAAAAAGTGCTTGTGCAATAAGTTAAATTCATGTTAAGACTAAGATATCCAATTAGAACTAATTAATAATAATGACCATAAATAGGAGTGAGTTAAAAACCAATTGATAAATCCTTAAAAGAGAGCAAGAGAAAATGGAAAAAAATAGAGGGTAGAGTTGTCCCAAAAACTTACTACCTATTGATTGAGCTAGACCTGGGACACCACAAAGCAGGAGGCAGGACAGTGTAACCGGGACTGTGGCCTCAAAATTTAACTTGCCCTATTCTGTAGGAGGACTAGGTGACCCTAATAAGCCACAAACACACGGCCCCTTACAGGGGCGTAACTACAGAGGAAGCAGACCCTGCGGGTGCAGGGGGGCCAGGAGCTATAGGGGCCCCATGAGGCCCTAATTCATATATAATTACAATAAATATTGGTAAAACAGGTGGGGGCCTGAAAAATCATTTGCTGTGGGGCCCAGTAAGATCTAGTTATGCCGCCCCCTTATAAGCGGGGCTATCTTTCTTTTCTCCCAATTGTTCATATAGTAATCACTCTAACCACTGTCAGGCCTTTGCCTTAACTTGTACAATTAGATATTATTATTCTAAGTGACTTGGATAGCCTATTTCTTTTTATCAATGTTCTGCTGTTCAACAATTTAGTGGAAGCAGATAACCAAACCATCTTCAAGATATTGTTATTTGAGCACCTGCTGAGGACCTATATAAGTGGGCCTCCTGTTTGTGGACATGCATTGACTTGATGAGTTTGTGGACTTGCGTTGACTTGATGAGTTTGTGGACTTGCGTTGACTTGATGAGTTTGTGGACTTGCATTGACTTGATGAGTTTGTGGACTTGCATTGACTTGATGAGTTTGTGGACTTGCAGTGACTTGATGATATCTCAACATCCCAATCTAACTATTGCTGGTGGCTTGATTATGTTGGGGGCACTTTAGGCTTATAGCGATAGATACACCAGTACCTGGGTGTGAAACTGAGATTCACTTGATACCAGACTAGTTAGGATTTGGCTAAAGGGGCAGAGTGGGGATCTGTCTCAGAAGAAATAAGCCATATTCTGTCCCCTTTGTAGGTTTACTTGTAGTGAAAGGAATCAGTAATAGAAGTGAGTCATTAGGGGTCTGGAAATAACATTTGGGTGGGAGGTGCCCTATTACTTGCATGATCAGATATTCTCTGTAAAGAATATCTCCAGGTATATATTTATGTTTATATGTTAATTACCTTAAATGGTTCAGATCATTGTTATAAAACAAGACCACCAGTCCAGTGTTTCCTTGTATGGGGGGGACCTGTTCTAAATAAAAATCTTTCCTTTTCACTTGCGGATAAAGGGACACGCCACCTCGACTGCTGCTGACTTGTGTGAATGTGATACAGTGATACAATGTAACAGTCACGAATACGTGAGCAATAAAATTCAATCTGTGTACGTGAGTGACATTTACTACGGCTGAATATTTTCCCCGCCATCGATATTCCTCCGGCATCACCCAAGGAGCAGGCCGAAGCCCCACTCTCTCCCTGGAGAATTCTATTGGCTTTCAGGTCAGGTTTTTCTCTCTGTTTTCAGCCAAACAAATACATTTTAGGAAACTGTGATTGGGAAAAGCCAATGACTGGACACAGGAGCTGGTTTGTGTGGTTTAAGGGATCATTGACATATAAGTTGGATGTTGTTTCACTCTTTCCATTGAAATATTCTGGTTCTTCACATACAGAGGCCCCTGCGTGAGATCTCTGGGGCGAGTGCAGTGTTGGACTGGCCCACAGGGATACCAGGAAAACTCCCGGTGGGCCCAGGTGTCAGTGGCCTCTTGCTTCTAACAATTTGGCCTATTTCATGTTAATTCCCTATTTCTTTATGTGGAAAAAGAGGCTTAATAATGGAAGAATAGAGTATAGTATGTAGATCAAAAAGAATATGAGAATAAAGAGGTTGTGAGGAGAGAAGGAATAATAGTTTGGAAAGTTGGGCCCCTGCTCTAAGGTTTCCCGGTGGGCCCCTGGCATCCCAGTCCGACACTGGGCGAGTGCATAAGTGTTTGGGAATCCAGCTTGTGCCATATTTAATGAGTCTCCTGGCACAATGTTGGCACCACTTCAGAAATGGCATTTACAGCACAACCCAGGTCCTTGCACAACAGGACACTACTTGCCCAGTCCCAGTATATCCAGCACTATTCCCAAAGACTGGAACCAAGAGTGCTAGCATTCCCAGTACAACTGGACACTACTCGCCCAGTCCCAGTATATCCAGCACTATTCCCAAAGACTGGAAGCAAGAGTGCTAGCATTCCCAGTACAACTGGACACTACTTGCCCAGTCCCAGTATACCCAGCACTATTCCCAAACACTGGAACCAAGAGTGCTAGCATTCCCAGTACAAATGGACACTACCTGCCCAGTCCCAGTATACCCAGCACTATCCCCAAAGACTGAAACTAAGAGTGCTAGCATTTCCAGTACAACTTTACACTACTCGCCCAGTCCCAGCATACCCAGCACTATTCCCAAAGACTGGAACCAAGAGTGCTAGCATTCCTAGTACAACTGGACACTACTTGCCTAGTCCCAGCATACCCAGCACTATTCCCAAAGACTGGAACCAAGAGTGCTAGCATTCCCAGTACAAATAGACACTACTCGCCCAGTCCCAGTATACCCAGCACTATTCCCAAAGACTGGAACCAAGAGTGCTAGCATTCCCAGTACAACTGGACACTACTCGCCCAGTCCCAGCATACCCAGCACTATTCCCAAAGACTGGAACCAAGAGTGCTAGCATTCCCAGTACAACTGGACACTACTTGCCCAGTCCCAGCATACCCAGCACTATTCCCAAAGACTGGAACCAAGAGTGCTAGCATTCCCAGTACAAATGGATCCTACTTGCCCAGTCCCAGTATACCCAGCACTATTCCCAAAGACTGAATATAAGAGTGCTAGCATTCCCAGTACAAATGGACACTACTTGCCCAGTCCCAGTATACCCAGCACTATTCCCAAAGACTGGAACCAACAACTCTAGCATTCCCAGTACAACTTTACACTACTGGCCCAGAGCAACCTAATCAAGCACTAATGCCAATGAGTGGTACTAGCAGAACTCCCAGCACAACCCAACACCAGTAAGATCTTATCAAAACACAGAGTGTCTGCTAAAGACAACTATTTAGAGCACAACAGGTATGGGATCTGTTATCTGGAAACCTGTTATCCAGAAAGCCCCAAATTACAGAAAGACAATCTCCCGTAGACTCCATTTTGTCCACATAATAAAAAAGATTTTTTAAAATGATTTCCTTTTTCTGTGTAATAATAAAACAGTAGCTTGTACTTGATCCCAACTAAGATATAATTAATCCTTATTGGAAGCAAAACCAGCCTATTGGCTTTATTTCATGTTTATATGATTTTGTAGTAGACTTAAGGTATGAAGATCCAAATTAAAGAAAGTCCCAGGTTCCAAGCATTCTGGATAACAGGTCCCATAAATGTACATCCTTATACACAATAGAATTACCAGCCCAATCACAACACAACAAGCAGAGACAACATTACTTACCAGTAAAACAGACCCAGTACAACTCAGCACTATTGGCCCAGAAGAACCCTGAAATATAGTCTGAGACCAAGTTCTACCATCACAACCCAGCACTAATGGAACCAACTCACAGCACACACACAGCACAATCAGCACTACAACCAATCCAACAGCAATAGCACAACCTGGTACAACCAGAACCAACTGAACTAACAAAATGTGATTAAACACACACACCCCACACAAACTGGGGGTACTGACTCACCCAGCACAACACAACACAACAGTACTAATACACGTCTCCAGCACAACCCAAAAGTACAGGGACACAGTCAGCCTGGAATAGCCCAGGACAATAACACAGACACCCCCTGAGGGGTACAGTCCCAGAACAGCCCAGCAGATCTGACAAAGGGAGAAGCTATTTTTGTTTTGTACAACTGTGTAGTTGAACTGTTTGTGTGTCGTTGTGTGCGCTACAATATGTTGTGGTCCTTGCCATTATAATGTGTGAACCAACATTGTACAGTGCCCCTTAAATTCTGCTCAGACCTTGACTTGAGCTCATATAGAAATGAGCCCCCAGATCTCCTGCTGGGCCTTAATTATTTATGGGTTCCCTGCAACTGAACAGAACCTGACACCTGCGTTACATTGCGTTGCGTTGCATTACATAAAGTCAGTTGTTGTGCCAAGTATCCATATCAGCAGTGTGAGTGAGCTGATTGTGTGAGTGT
>CM044438.1:128466709-128486101 GCA_024363595.1 Xenopus borealis
ATTCCCTGTACTAAGCACAATTCAGCAGGAACAGTCCCTAAGTTTGCTCATAGCCTACACAGAGGAATGGGATGTTACGGGCAGCAGAGAGCTATCACTTAACCTTTAAACAAACTTGATACCTTTTATTTATTTCTGGCTCAAAATCTATAACTTAAAATAAATGAATTAAAATCTTATAACCCAGTAACCGACTATAACCCCTAGAAACCAATGGCCAATCAGAAGTTTGCTTTCAAACAACACATAAGTTAACATCTACTAATCGGTTGCTATGGGCAACAGCACCTGGGCAAAATGAGTGTCTGTTAATAAATACCAAAGACTGATATCTTGGAGAAATGACATATGGTAGAAAAGATGGTGGTTGAATTTCCATAAGGTTGGCCGTAGCTATGGGACTTATTCACAATCAGAGTTGGCCGGCCGGATCCTGGGTGGAATGGCTTTATCTGGGCATGTTAGAATGCTCTATTGAACAAAATACAAACATGATTATTAGTCTTCCCTCCCAACCTTCACGGGGTGACATTTTTGTTTTCTAACCTCCAGTCAAATATCATCACTTCTGGCTGGGAGGAAAGTGGCCCATTTATCAAAGTCAAAAACTTGGGCCAAAAATTACAACAGTAAATACATCAAGATGCACTTTTTTTTTCTTGGCCTTGCCGAGCGCAGTTCCTCTGTAGGGTTTCAGCAACCAACCCGCCCACAACCTTCTTAAAGTAGCGGCGCATTTAAAGATAATTGTTTAATGAATTGATCTGACAAGAAACAATGCGACTCGGGGGATTTGGATAAACACTGACATTGATAAATGTTCCCCATGTCACAGAACATCTGATTTGGCTCTTGTGTTGAATAATAGGGTGGGATGGTGCAGGTATGAAACCCCCCGTGGGGCTCACCAAGGCTCCTGTTGATCAAACTGTCTATGCAGCGTAGCCACCAAAAAATGGAGATACTTGACTGGGGCCATCAGAGTCACAAGAAGCCCCAAAGTTAGGTAGAAACATTACATACGGCCAAAATATAACTCTATATCAGTAACCTATCCACCTGGTATAATTGATTCAGTAAAGGCAAACCCAACTAGATATGACGAACATCTCATATACATGGCATGTTTCCTCATTGACAGTTTTCTGTTGTGTACCTATGGACCTTGGTCTGGGCCATTTTGGTGAGGCCCCCATACTGGGTAATGTCACATTAACTTACCACCATAAATCACTGATGTCCAAAATGTAACTGTACATTTGTAACCTACCTTCCTGGTATAAGTGTATCAGTGAAGGCAAACCCAAGTAGATATGAGGAACATCTCATATACTTGGCATGTCCATCATTGACAGCTTTATTGTGTACCTATGGACCCTGGTCTGGGACATTTTGGTAAGGCCCCCACATAATGTTGCTGGGTAGCATGAGAACCCCCCTACCACCTCACTTAGCCTTGGGTGGACTCATCAGTTTACACCAGGCCGCTCATCATCTTTTATTTAAAGTCTCATCTAACAAGCTGGTACAGGGAGGATACTCCAACAGGTGCAATACCTAATTGGCCCTAGTCAGTACAAACATGATAAAATCAATACAACCAGCCTATGGCCAGCCCTGACTATAACTATAGAAGATATGGGATCATTTTAGGGCTTCACTTCCTGATACGGTTGTTGGGTCCCATCTGTTGTCCATATCAGATTCGTCCATATTTTTGCACAAACAATGTAGCACCGGGGGTACTGACTACTTGACATGGGGGAGAGTGAGATTGATTTGCCCACATAGTCACAAAAAGCAAAGATGTTTTTGGGGAAGAGCATAGAGAACGCGTCTCTGCTGAGAATGGTCCAACCTCCTTGCCGGCAGGTCTGGACTAAGAATTAAAATAGTCCCTGGCATTTCAGGTACATAGAGGCCCAAACAGTCCCCACCTGCCCATTAAATACTGACTTTCTATGGGACCTTATAGAAGCCCCTCTGGCATTTGCCAGTAGAGTCCTGTACGGGTCCATTTTTTGCAACCCTTACCCACAACCTGCAATCCGCAACCCAGACCCGCAAACCACATTCTTACCTGCCTGGACCCGCTACCTGACCCGCAAGTACCTTATCCACAACCTGGACCCGCAACCCATTGACCATCAAGAATCAGGAAGTGCTGCCTATGTAACCGGAAGTGACATCATCAGAAGTAGGCGTGGTCACAAAAAATGAGTAAAGATCCCTATTGAGATGACCCACACCCGGAACTTCTCCCCGAAACCCGCAGGGTACCACAGGTTTTTGCAGGTAACACGGGTACCTGACCTGCTGCCGGACTCTATATGCCAGAACCCACAGGTTGCCAGGCCGGCTACTCTTACTAATGGTGCTGTTATGTGATCTTGCAATAATCTGTTACACACGGCAAGTCACCCCCAAAGACGTGATGCAAACACTCAGATATTCTAACTCGCAGCCCTTTGTCCTGAACCCTTTTCATCACGGCTAAGAAATCCTTTATCCTGACGGTGGGCGAACAAACAGTGCGATGGGGGCAACATCTGGCAGCAATTAAACATGGGAAAACATGAAGGCTCAGACGACAGAGGAGATATTGTGTGAAAATGGGCTGCACATACTTCTTAAGCGCCGACACAATTTTATTCAGACAATTTGCACAAAAGCAAAAAAAAAAAATTACATGGAATGAAGCTAAATAAAAGGCATGGAGTTCACCAACACATTTCTAGGAAGGAAACGTTATTTCCTGCTCAGCAGATTATTTGCCAGCGGTTAAACCCTTGTTGTAACAATGGCAGACGGAATACACAGTACCCCATGGTATGGATCCCCCTAGTTCATACAGGACATAGGACTCTACCTGGGTTGGAAGAGTCTTTCTTTGTTAAGGAGACATTGGCATTGAGTAACGTGTTCTCCAAAAACCATACAATACTGAATCCTCCACAAAAGAGTCCGATGAGTCTATTTGAACCCACATCTGCATCACCAAATTAGAGACAAATCAGTGAAGTTGCACGGCCCGTCAACAACAATTTATCTCCATCTCTCTCAATCTGCTCCTGTATCACATGACCCCTCACTGGGTGTAGGGGTCGTAACTAACTCATGTTCTGCTCTGGTAATTTTGAGCCAATAGCACCCATTGTATCTACCAAAAAATTGTTATACCCTCTGTAATTCAAACCCATAGGTAATTTTTTGTGTACATTGATATTTTGAAAAGTTGTTTTTAAGTGTCAGTATCACTTTAATAACATCCCTGTACTGATGTGGCTCATACAGATGCGAGTTCAAGGGTTATGGTCCCAAATGTAACGTTTTGGATATTTTCATTCAGCTTTCCTATATACTTGAATTTCACATGAGCCCCACTGGATCATTTCCCCTTACAAAACAGAGTGTGGGGTAAGGGGTGCAGTTTATAACTAAATCAGCATCAAACTGATGCATTGGGGGCCCACCAGCTCTGCGGTACCAAGGGCTTTCCTGGGAAGTCACCAGGGCCCTTCTGCCAATGTCCAAATGGCACCAAGGCCTGGGTCCACCAGATTTTTTCCTGGTGTCCCACCCGCCCAGTCCGACCCTGAACTTAAGGGAGGATGAAGACACAATGGGCTTGACATTATGCTTTTTCTTTACAGAATCCAGGATTTGGTTCGATATTCGCCCAAATCCATTTGCAGGATTTGAATTTGCCCCAACCCTCAGGGGCTGATTAAGGGTCTAATGTAAATTTGACTTCTGACAGTTGTCACTTATTTATATTCTTCCCCCAGATGGTAGAGAGGGTGGGTATATAAGTAGTGAAGACAAATCGGTTAGGTTTGGTTTTGGGTTGGGAAAGGGCTGGTTTGGGCCAGGAGAAGGCTGACTTCTCGTCAACTAAATCATTTTCGCCAAATATTTCTTGGATTTGGAATAATAGGTAGGGTGCATCCCTACTTCCAAAACACAATGAAAATATCTACTGGTTGCCCCCAAAATTGCTGTCTGTCTGTGAACAGTATCATATGGGAGAATAAGAGCATAATTAATGAAGATGAGACATGTTTACTGGTTGTTGGGTGCTTGGTGATGAAAGGGGGGTTCAGCATAAAGTCAGTAGAAATTAGACTTTCCTTCATTGTCCTTCTTTGACCCGTCTGTATTTTACCTCTTACACCAAGTTCTTCCCAAGGAACCAGCACAATCCCCCCATACATAGGCACAGATAAAGGGTTTCCATCTGGCAACAGTTACACGCACACCGATTCGCCCATTACAAAGTGCCGATTGTATGGGATCTGGCTGCGGATCATAATAAAGGGAAACATTTAAACGTCACACAAGCAAACAATCCATCAGTGAAACTCCTTCCTCCAAAAACTGGAAACTTGGAAAAGAAAAAAAGGCAAGAGAATGGAAGGGAACTTGCCGTCTGCTCGATTATTTGTTGCCTTCTCTCCAAGAACTCCATGCAAAGAGTTCATTCCATAAAGGACCTTCCCTGGGGCAATGTATGTAATCCCTTTCTAAATATACCATCATGCTGTTACCTAGCAACGAATATGCGTAGCATTAACCTGGGGGATTACTGTTTGGGGGACACACACCATCACTAGATAGGGGAGGGGGTAAACTGTGTTGGTTTTAGTTTGGTTGGTATAGAAAATGTTTAATTTCAGGTGTCACTATCTCTTTAAGTTAAAAAAAAAAAGTATTGGAACAGACACATTCTAAGCAAAGTTAGAAAATTTGGAGAAGAATCAAAGGCCAAACATGGAGATAAAGCGAAAACCTAACCATACACGGCCAACTCTACGACCTCGACAACCAAGCAGATCTTCAAATGTATGGCCAGTTGAAGACCAAGAGAAAGGTTCTATGAAAGATAAGTGCTGGGGAGTTTGAACTGTTGTCTCCAAGTTAGAAGCACACATTGTCCAAGCATGCCAAAACTAACTAGCCAACTGAAGTCATCACCAGCCATCACTATACTTTACAAACCGGTATTCTACAACTTCCCAGGTGAATGCCCAGATACAAGAATGGATTTAGTATCTAGTTAAGCACTATCTGATTATCTCATAGATATTGGGAATTTGAATCCAAGACCATTCCTGTTTCTGCTGTCTCTCTTTGACCAACATGTTTAGATGACTGTAACTAGAAACCCAGCAGGAAGGTTGGAGGAGGACTTGGCCTAGAAATAAAGTGATGAGCCTTTGAAGTGAAATCTCAAGCTAGAGACCCTGGTTAAATTCCCTGTGGTAACACCTTGTGACCCCGGACAAGTAACTTAATCTCCTAGTGTCCCGGCATACATAGTCCCACAGGAGAAAGACACTATAAAAATAATTCTCCTTTTTTAAAGGTTCCATCTGGAAACCAGTCAACATTGACTTACAAAGAGCAAGGAATTAGTACCTGGCCAAGTCTTCTTTAGGGGTCGCTAGTACATGTTGTGGTGCTTCCCATGAGGCTTAACATGGTGCAACTTAATAAGTTAAGGCAAAACATCTGTATATGGGCTACGTCGGCAAAGGCTTAGCAGACAGATCACTAAGAAAGTTTGAGCTTTCCAAGACAGAGAAGATAACACTAGAAGCTATATCTTCTAATATTATATCAATCAATGCATATTGGTGCCTATACTATATTGTGCTATATATTGCTAACTGCCCTTGAGATCTCCCATGACAGACAGATATTTAACTACCTTACAACTTAAAGAGAAGCTCTACTAACTTCCCTAATTCTAGTATTTATTTATTTAGGAAGTATAGAAATGAGCTCCATGCAAGTGCAGAGACGTGCAACTAAGCTGCTGGAAGGGGTAAAACAAGGAAAATATGAGGAAAGACTGTCATGGTGGGGGTTGTTTATCTGGAAAGTAGGCACTTGTGAGGGGACATGATTACCCTACAATAGATACATTAGAGGGCATTATACAGTAGACAGATTAAAACACTAAAGAGCATGAGGCTCCTCCTTTACATTTGAGGAAGATTATGTGATTTGATTAATGCCTTTAAGAGTGTCTTGAAGGTCTTACAATCAGCAACAATCAGTGGATTAGGGACCCACTTTCAGTGGTGAGAGTTGGCACCTCCCATCACAGTACTACTGTATATCTTCATCAAGTCCACTGATGCCTCAAACACAGTATCCGATTATTTAACAATATGTTTAGAGCAACATGTTTCAGATGGTTAGGGATCCTTCATTGGGTGGCTTGAAGGTCTCCTTGTCAAGTTCATAGCAAGTCCCCACTGTCAGTCCCACTAGGCTGGGGCAATGAGCTATAAATATACACAGTACATGAGAATCACTCATGTGTTACAAGTGATATTGTACCCCCTACTATAAATGATAAGGATATTAGAAGTCACTGAGGGGTGTGACCATATAAAGGCACAAGGCTGCAGGCTGAGTTATACAGGGGGGAACTCTGAGTATCACTCATGTATTATAAGGGATAATGTACCCCCTACTGTAAATGATAAGGATATTAGAAGTCACTGAGGGGTGTGACCATATAAAGGCACAAGGCTGCAGGCTGAGTTATACAGGGGGGAACTCTGAGTATCACTCATGTATTATAAGGGATAATGTACCCCCTACTGTAAATGATAAGGATATTAGAAGTCACTGAGGGGTGTGACCATATAAAGGCACAAGGCTGCAGGCTGAGTTATACAGGGGGGAACTCTGAGTATCACTCATGTATTATAAGGGATAATGTACCCCCTACTGTAAATGATAAGGATATTAGAAGTCACTGAAGGGCGTGACCATATAAAAGCACAAGGCTGCAGGCTGAGTTATACAGGGGGGAACTCTGAGTATCACTCATGTATTATAAGGGATAATGTACCCCCTACTTTAAATGATAAGGATATTAGAAGTCACTGAGGGGTTGTTCTGTGACCATATAAAGGCACAAGGCTGCAGGCTGACCTACACTACACAGTAAGATAAGGTTACAGATCTCTGTTAATGAGACCAGCATGGGAAACCAAGGCTCTGATCTGAAACCTTTCCCCTAAACCAACACAACCGTAATGATTCACAAATACTGTATTTGCATTTTTATGCCAAATTAATATCTGAAATGTTGGACTTTCAAGCTAATGGCAGGGACTACTGTAAAGGTTTATGAGGGGAAAATGGAAACCTCATTTAATTCAAACCACGTTGCAAAAAAGAGGTTCTCCATTGTCTAAAGTGGTGTAAAAACCTCATCAACCACAGCTTGGATACATTACATATTTTATTGCAGAATCCTATGTAATTGGTTACAGTGTATTCCCCGAGCAACGTAATATAGGAAAGGCTGGGGAAAAATTAATTGTTTGGTGGGCGCTTAGTGAAATGAAGGAAAAAGAATGACTGGCCCCTAAAGGGATTCATTAAAACTTTGAAATCATCATCATCATAAAAAAATTCCAAAATCATTATGTTTCAAACGTGAGTACTGGTAGTAATTTCAGGACAAGAGGAGTACAATATCCCAGGGGAAATAGTCACATCCAGACTACAGGTCCTCCTAAGACTAACAAAGAAGTACCTCATAGTACGTCATAGTAGGTACCATAGGTCTCTCACCTTTAGAAAGCCATGTTGGGCAATTGTGCTGGTCACAACTCAAGCATCAGCCCACCACATTCCCCTAGTGTAGCCCTTTCATATCTCTTAATATTCTGCAGGGTCTAATTCCTTTGGAGGACAATCCAAAATCACCCCTACTGATATAAACACACCATTTTCGTTGGGTGCTTCCCATTCAAGTGGACAGGTATCAAGTATTTAAGTGTGAAAGGCATCACAGGGAGCTCCATGTGGCACAAGTCTACCTCCTTTCATTTTCCTTTATAACCGTACAGCAGACACAATGCATAACAGATGTCAGCCATCTTATAAGAGATGACGTCAATTTCATGACATGGCCTTTTAATATCAGCCCATTATTTTTCTAACAGTTTGGAAAGAGAAAAACTAATTAAAAGCTGGACTAATTAAAGGAACGCTCTGTCAGCAAAGACATTAACTGGCGCCTGTAAACCTCAAGTGATCCCTTCAAACGTTTGTCTTCTGGGAGGATTATTCCCCCCACCTCGTCTGTAGGGTCAAACTCTTCAACAAGCCTCCTCTGCCATCAGAAACATGTACTGTATATATATATATATATATATATATATATATATATATATATATATCCTCCAACATTCTCCACTTTACAAGTCAGTAACCATCCTCCCACAATGTTGTAGGTAGCAGGTGCAAACGGGTGACTGCTCAGGTGTCTACACATACCAGGGCCATGGAGAGAGAGCAGCAGCTGTTCCAAAGAAGAATGTGGTCTGACAGATACATTTGGGCAAGTTGGAGACAGAATAGATGGAAATGGAACAGCAAGTTAGGGGCACCAAGGAAAGATGATGACAAAAGAGCAAAATGAAGACAGTAGGGCAAGATTATGGCAGAAGAGCAAGATCAAGACAGTATGACATGATGGAGACAGTAGGGCAAGATGGAGACAGTAGGGCAAGATGGAGACAGTAGGACAAGATGGAGACAGTAGGGCAAGATGGAGACAGTAGGGCAAGATGGAGACAGTAGGGCAAGATGGAGACAGTAGGGCAAGATGGAGAGAGTAGGGCAAGTTGGAGACAGTAGTGCAAGGTGGATACAGTAGGGCAAGATGGAGACAGTAGGGCAAGATGGAGACAGTAGGGCAAGTTGGAGACAGTAGTGCAAGATGGAGACAGTAGGACAAGATGGATACAGTAGGGCAAGGTGGAGACAGTAGGACAAGTTGGATACAGTAGGGCAAGATGGATACAGTAGGGCAAGATGAAGACAGTAGGACAAGATGGAGACAGTAGGACAAGATGGAGACAGTAGGGCAAGGTGGAGACAGTAGAGCAAGATGAAGAAGTAGGGCAAGTTGGAGACAGTAGGGAAAGATGTAGACAGTAGGACAAGCTAAAGACAGTAGTGCAAGATGAAGGCAGTAGGGCTAGATGGAGACATTAAGACAAGATGGAGACTGTTGGTCAATATGATGACAAAAGAGCAAGATGGAGACAGCAGGGCAAAATGGAGACAACATAACAGTAGAAAAAGGGTACATTAGGGAAAGATAGGGACATTAACACTTTATAGAGTTTAATTACTGAGCATTGGTAGGGTGCAAGTGTGAATAACAGACACAAGCCATAATTTTTGCTTTTTTTGCCCTGCTCCATGCTGTGTTCCAGAATGGAGCCAAAGATCAGCACTTCCCCAATTAATACAACAAAACATTCGGGGCAGAGAGGTTCACAGATACAAATAATCACAAAGGGGCTCAATTGTGGGGCCCTTATTGCTCTTGAACTTGTGTTTGGGTCATTGGTAAATGATCACTTTTGCTCTACATGTGTCCCTACTGAACTCACCAACAGTGGTGGTGTAATAAAATAAACAGTCCCGTAGAATTGGGCTCCACAAAGTCTCTTTTGCATATGCCTTCCATTAACTAAAGCCATCCCTTTCAAAATGTACCTTACTTTGCATTGTACACACCCACATACTTTTGAGTTTATTTCTAAGCGGGACCACACTGATAAAACTGGATAAAAATGCACATATTTGCTACATACTGTCATGGTGGGCTGTTTATTGAGCCAACATGGAGACAGACAGCAGAACTAGATGTCAATGGAAGGGAACATGGAAACACAAGAGCGAGACGGGGACTGTGATCGTTGAGCAGAGACAGCAGAATAAAAAATAAAATGAGCTATGTCAGCCATAATTTATTGCTAGTTAGTGTAAGTAGGAATTACGTTGGTGTCCCAATGAAAATATTGCTGCAGGGCCCAGCTGTAGTTCCACCCTCGCATTGTTACAGAGAAATGCTTTATGGCTGCTCTGGTTCTTTCTTGAAATTGAAGCCAGGGTAGTAGATAAATGGAATGTTCAAGGTCTAATGATACTTTTTATGGGACAAACATAAAAGCTGAAAGTTTCTCAACCACCCAGGATGTGTCTTCAGGACATTTCCAGCCAATGTTGGACCATGAAAGCTGCAATTTCAGCTTTTTATTTTGCCTCAGTAAATGTATCATTCAGCCTAGAGAATTTCTTCCGTCTCTGCTTCTCATAAGCTCTCTCCCCCTGCCTTCCATATATACTTCAGTGCATATCATGTGTTCTGGAAGTAAAGTTTTCATTACGTGAAACATACAAATAGAATGTTGTTTATCCTGCTGGTGAGGTTCTCTCCTATGCTGAGCTCTAATCTGAGAATGAGGACCCTTGTCTACCAATGATGCCTGTTGGGGGTGCCAGTATAAGAGGTAATCCCTGAATGGGGTGCTGGGAATGTGCACACTGAACATTGCTTATGGTTTGGTACCAAGTTGGCAGAAAGAATCAACAAAGATATGGTTGTCTTTGTCAACAATCATATCACCAGTACGGTTGCCACCTTATGCTGATTGGACAATGATCACACACACATGGAGAAGTAGGTCAATGCCCAACTAAATCTTTTTAGATACCAACTCTGGCAAGTGGTAAAACTAGAGGACATTGAAAAATCTTAACCTGGGCCCCTCTGCATGACCCCAAAACACTACCTGTTCTTGTATCTCTGCATTCACTCTATCCAAGGCCTGTAGGACCCTGGTTCTGGAATAATGTAATGTAGATCCTGGGTTCTATTTCAGAAGTGATGCATTCAGAAATTATTGGGTCCCACAGAAAAATCATTGTAGAAAAATAATTGAGAAAAATAATTGTTTTTTTCACACATATTATCAATATCAGGAACGTCATGGCCTTCTGTACTCCTGGACCCCACCAAATCTTGAGGACAATAATTTACCTTTGCATATATAAAAAAAATTTAAATTCTGATTGAACATTTTTACATTTAAGTAAATAGAAAAAAAAAAGGTTAAATTCAAGGTCATCTGTCATTTCACATGTTATCTCTTTACATTTCCAAAAACTGAGCAGTAAATCAACATTAAGGGGTACATTTCAAACTCTTAGGGGCAGATTTACTAAATTCACCCAAAAAATATTCGTTTTTCCTCGATATTCAATTAGCATTCGATTTTTGAATGCTAATCGAATAGTTTTAGGCTACCCTTTTCTTCGATATTCGATCATTCGACGATCGAATAACGATCGTTGGATCATTCGAATGAATTATTCGATCATTCTAATAATTCGTACAATTCGAACGATCGAAGACTTCTATCGTACGAATCCTATTCTATTAGGGCTTAGTCTCAGAAACCTATGGAAGGGTTCCTATAGGCTTCTATTACAATTCGGTAGGTCCAATCTGGCAAAGTAGGCAGTCGAATAATTTATCTTTTATACAAAAAAGAAAAAATTGTCTACCATCAGTTTCTTCTTTAAAGTGCAACAAATGATTTTGTGCTTACAATATTGCTAAAATACATAGCCTGGTGTATTTGTTAACCCACATATATTAATTTAGTCTGAATTTGAGATAAAGTTGGAGTATTCCAATGTTACTATCAGATCAGAAAAGGTCTCCAATGTTTAATGTTAGTGAATGACACTTAAGCATTAAAGTCCACATCGACTAACATAAGAAATGGGTGGTCATTTTATTCTTACTATCAACTTCAATCAACAATCCATTAAAGCAACGCTTCCTGCACAGGAAATAAAGCAGAATTAGGTGCCGGAGAAACAGCACAAGCTATTGGCCATTTGGATAAAAGGCAACTGATTAGATTGAGCTGATAATATAAAGGAAGAAGTGGGAAAGGTTAAGGAATTTCTGAAATCCCAGCTTGATGAAGGAGGTGCTTTCTCCGAGTGCACAATTAATCCGGGTTGATGAGGGACAAGATGGGGGGTGGGGGGGTGATGAAATGTGAGGGGTTAGAACGTGAAAACAGAGATTCCAAAAAACAAAAACATTTCATTGTTTACAAGTGAGAAGTCTCATGGAGGTGTTCCCCCATAGCCAAGTGGGTTTTTACTAAAACCAACCCTTTGATGTCCTGCAGTAACATGCCAGGCCCCGATCATTCTTCAGTTAGGGACCTTCAGTCTTACTGGAGAAACCTTTAGCCAACTGTCCCAGCACAGCACCCCTAGTGCTCATAAATAGATAGTAGTGTGGCTACTGAAGCCAATTATTTACTCAAGGTCCACATTAGGGTTGGATATATTAGAGGGCATTTGCTGGAGCCACCTTGAGAAAAGACCAATGGTGGTCTGAAACGCTGTCAGTGTTCTGGGTCAGAGCCCATGTCTATAAAGGCATTTTATGGAAAGAAATTCATGATTGGTGCTGTCCATAAAGTACAGAGAATAGGCCAAGATGAAGAAGCAGAACAAGGTGGCAACAATAGTGGCACACAGACACACCAGAGAAAGATGCCAACACCAAAAAAAAAAGCCCAAGGTGATTTATTTATAGTGAAATTCCTCATAGAAAGAAGAATTCAAAACAGTGTGAAAAATAATTACAAAACAAAGGAGAAAGGAGACTGGCAATTATTCTCTTTGTACTGTGTGTCTATAAACAAACCTGTAGAACATGGTGTATCCCAAATGTCTCACCAGCACCTAAACCATCCCAGGCATTTACAGGCTCTCAGCAAACAGGATTAACGGTCATTAAAGGAGGAGAGTCGTTAGTAAAGCCCTGGGCACTTCCTCTTCCTGCTATCCTTTATTGCATATTGCACTAATTACAAACTGACATTTTATGTTCCTTGTTAACGGCCTGAAGTCAAATTGATAGCATGTGACCGAAAAGCCTTGTTAGTGATCTTTTGTGTTCATGTTCCTCTCACACACACACAGGCAAACGTTGGAACGCTCCCTGCAAGGACCAAGGGCCTTATTGTCCCTTTAATGGGGAATCTGCCCAAATGACCCTGTATTGGCACAGAATTGAGTGCCTGTGTGTATGGGAAGTTGCATCCAATGTTGTGATTGGTGAGCGTGTGTCTGATGTTGCTTTGTGATCAATGATGGGCCAAGAACCACTCTATTTTTTTTAGTAATGTGATGAGTAAATAAACTGTGTATTGCACGTTCATGTTTATATAATATATTCAGCTCATTTGTCTGAGGCATCGCTCTCTCTCCCAGTGCAACGTTACTGTTGTTGATAAAGTCAAGGGGAAGTTAAATAGAAGCCTTAAGATGAGAAGATGGTCGGAAGATGTAATTATGATAAATTATAGAAATGTTCTTTTAAATATATTAAAGCTATTATTTTTGGGTGAATGTGAGCCGGCCTTGGCTGACTCCCACATTGCATCACTTCGCCTCTATGCCTTTCCGTGTCTTAATATTATTGGCAATTAAACAGAAATCTGATTTATTTCATTACTATTCTACAATGGATATTGCCAATTGTTTCATTCTGAGCATAATCAGTTTCATGTGTTGTTCTGGGAATGTCCATCTGCCCTGCCCTTCCAAAGCATTGGTTAATGAGGTAAACTACAATTCCCACAATCCTCCTGAGCATCATTCAACGCGGAGTCTACCAACAGGCAATCGCCACTGGCAAATCAGCTTTTATTTTACCAACATATAAGAGATATGACTCAAGGTTTTATGGTGGAGCATTAATTATGAACTGGTGACGGTTGAGAAATGAAAGGCTGAAAGGAAACAAGAGATCATGAAATGTCCAAATATGAATGTATGATACTTAATTGGATATTTTGATTTTGCATGGAATGTGCTTTTATAGCACAATGATGAATCTGACTTTGGGGCATTATCTGGAGAAATTTCTGGAGATGTTGCCCATAGCAACCAATCAGATCTTTGCTAACTTATAGGTTGCTATGGGCAACATCTCCAGAAATCTCTCCAGATATTTATCTCCAATCTTAGTAAACATGATTTCTTATTTCCATCCAAGACTTGACCCATTTGATTGCAAGGTGCCATTAAGAGAGAATTGTATTCTGTAGCGTTTTCCATACCACGCCCCACTCACTTCCCAAACAGCTCTATCTATAGTTGGGTCCATGGTTTGATATTGGCTTCCAAAAACAGTGAGAGCTTGGACTATTGGTAGTCTGGTTAGTCTGAAACATGTGGGACTTGCAAGCTTGGACCACCTCTACAGGGGAGGGCTCCCTAATTCAGAAGCTACCAATTGGTGACAAAGCCACCAGATAATCCACCCGTATGTGACTTTATCTCTGATACCAACAGAGGGGGTTGTGTTGTCCCAGTTTGGTGTCCCAGTGGTGTTACACTGACTCAGTACAGAGTATATATAGAGTGGTTTGGTGGGACTCTATTTGTTGGATTGTCTTGATGTATAGACTGAATGAATGTTGACAGCTTTTCCTTACAAGGGCCCCTCTGCTACTTGGGGTCCCCTTGGCCCGCTCAAGAACTGACCCTAACAGAGAACCTAACATCCATGGCCCACTCTAGAACAATAAGATGCTGATGGGTCTAAATGCTCTATTGGCCTATGATGAAAATAATAAATACAATAAAAAAGAAAGGACTGGCTGGTAGTGTCCTAGGCTGGGGCACATTAGTGTCTGGGCCAACTGGGAGCTTCTCTTGTACTCTCCCTCCTTGAGCATCAAAAATTGTTTAACAAATGTGTTTTGATTGTGAATTCTTCAAGTTTGGGTTTATTGAAAGTGATATTTATTCTCTCTGGATTAAGGCCATATGTGTTTTTCCACAGATTATACCATGTACTGATCACCTAGGGGGGAATCTGATAGTCGGCACATTTATCGGCTGCTTGGACCGAAGCCACGGTGACACCGGTCCAGACGATGGTGCAAAGAGAATATTATTATGACTTGCTTTTTGAAGTGAATCTAAGCAAAAGTGATATATCATCTTGAAACACATTCGTCTGCTTCATAAACCTCAGTGTCACGTAGACTGGAGCAATAAATAAAAGAGCGTTAAAAGCTCAAATGCTTGGAGCTAAGTACAATGGGCACTGACGGGGGACATATGTTGCCTACTTAAATCTCCAAAGGGGATTCCATCAAATTATAAAAATTGGCTGATTTTTTTAAATAAAAAGAGTGATTTTTTTTTTTAATTAATCAAGTGACTTGAATCCTATTTAACAAAACATTTGGGTTGAGGGCCCTAGCCAAGGCAGGGTCAACATCTTTCTTTTTTGGACACCTTCATTCACAGTAATGAATTAAGAGTAAAGTTGGACATATCCCTGAAACTCTTTGGCATTGGACCTAACAGATACCATATGAGTGGCTCAGACATAGTCTAAATCATATAATGCTCATTGTCACTTCAACCTGACTCAACATGGTGAATAGGTAGATTGTGTCCAATAGATAAACTGATCAATATCCAGGGTTCAAAGATAACTTAACATGCTAAGAATTATGTGACTTCATTGGTACATGTAAGGCTAGTGGTTTTCAAATGTTTTCAGTTCACACCCCCTTGAAGGTCCAACCTTTGGTCAATATTCAGCCAAACCTTTGAGGTTTGGTCAGGGAACCCATAGCTCTTGAAACAAGCACAGATATAAGAAACTGATGGTTTCCAAGGTTTATCAAAGTCAGCATATGACCACCCTCATCCTAAATGACTTTCGGGCTGAGCCTTAACTTCCACCAGTGCAAATCCAAACCTACAGTTTGGAAACCACTGCTTTAAGGAGACACGTGTTAATTTATTAAAGGAAAGTCCATGTAGATGCAAGCGTCAACTGGAAAGGTCATCTGTCCCACCAGGCATAGTAACGGTGCAACATCCAATAAAATCCACCCACCGCAGCCAATCAGTTGCAGCCTGCAGTCATCCCTCTTGACATGCGACACAAAGCTTTTCCAGTGATGATTTTCTTTAAGAAATCACCCCGGGCTTTTCATCACTAAACCCAAAACAAAGACTAAAGAACAAACTGAGGAATGTGCTAAAATCTACTTTGAAGTGCCTTCTTTATTTTTTTTTTTCTTTCTTCCCTTGGACTTTTCCAAGGGCCCGACATGAACTTCTACCTCCACATGTTAATCATTTAATTGGCCACATGGTTCCCAGCAATTCTGCATCGCACTGACTAACCGATCTCGGCGTCGCCCTCAGACAAAGAGTTGCGAAACTCGTTGTTTAGTCAGCGAACCGCAGCTTGCAGAGGAATAATTGATGGATGTTATTATGGAGGTAATGGACCTTAAAATCTGCATTTCAGCTCCGTAGAGTTTGTTCACATGGTGTCGGCATCACAGGCAGAAGACTAATGGATTCGAAATTAGTTTAATACAGGTTTTTTTTATTTCGGCAACACTCGCTTTACATAGAGGGGGAGATAATACCCCAGATCAGCGAGGAAAACCCAACTCACTAGAAGCTCTCCAGTGTCTTTCTTCCTCCCCAGCCATTTATTATAGGGGGTTACATCAGGAGGGGTGCTGAGAATAACGTCACAGATGAAAGTACAATTAAGGTGGAATTTAACTCATCTGGGCTCATGTGGAAACTGTGCATGAAATTGTGTGATCTTCCTTGTACCCAAGCCCTGACTGCCCCATAATTTCCTCAGTTATTCCCAGAATCCCTTCTGATGGATAACATATAACCACCCGCCATAGCACAAACTTACTTCTCTACAAGCCCTTTGCACCACGGATGCACGGAATCCATCATTTTGAGATTTAAACCAAATTAACGAGAGCCTAGTCAACATTTTAAAATTCCAAAAATTGTGAACAAAAAATTGTCGCAAGCAGGTGCTCATAGCTTTAATTTAAGAAAGCTACCAAGGAAGTTTATTGCCAATAGATTAGCCACAACAGTGAAAGCTAGAAGGCCATTTTTATTCTGCAGAATGCCATTCCATACCTGAATAAACATCTCTAGAAGCTCTGTTTGTTTAGTATAGCAGCTGCCATATTAGCTTGGTGTGACATCACTTCCTGCCTGAATCTCTCCCTGCTCACTCATAGTGCTGGGCGCAGATTACAGCAGTGATGGAGAAAGGAACAGACTGAGCATGCTCAAGCCCTAGCCCTGGAGGTTTAAGCTGAAAACAGGAAGTCTGATACAGAAGCCCATGTGACACAATAGAAGGAAATAAATACTGTGTTTCTATTGACAGAGGACTCAGAGCAGCATTACTTTGAGGGTTTACTGGTGTATTTATATAGACCTTTATGATAAAGCTTATTTAGTTTTAACCTTTACTTCTCCTTTAATGATTTGGATTCGGTTGATTCACAAATATCCGCAACCCAATCTTCTATTCAGCTCATCTCTGCCACAAATCCATGGATACACATCTGTTGTGTATTTTATACCAGCCCAGAGGAGAAAATCGTAGTAAAAAAAATCTAGGATTTTGAGCTTTATGAACATGATTTTTTTTTTAATTTGTCAATTGAAAACAAAATCTTGAAAATTAAAAAAAAAAATTCTACAGATAAAATCTTTTGAGAGTCTAGGGAGGGCAGAGGTAGGTGTAGTCTCAAGCTTCAACCGATTTCAGTGTTTTAGGATTTTAGTTTGCAGTCAAGTTATTAAGATTCGGGGAGATTAGTTGCCCGACGTCAAATCTCCTCTTATAAGGGGCAATTTATCTCCCGAACTGCCTTTGCCCCGGCTAGAATGTAAATCACTGGTAAGAAGGCACTTGGAAAGTTTCCTTGTGAGGCAACTTCAGAAAACTAAGCACTCCCAGTGCCATCCCAGTGGCGATTTACATTCTAGCTGGCGGAAAGGCAGGGTTAGGCAGTTTGGGGAGATTAGTTGTCCCGAAGAAGAGGATATTTGTCGCCAGGCGACCAATCTGCCCGCAGTGTCGGACTGGGACACCAGGGGCCCACCCAAAAACCTGAGACAGGGGCCCACTATCTAATACCAATATTCTTCATCTCTTCAATCAACCTCTATTCTCCTAGTTTTACTTTACTTTATTCCATCTATTTAGCCTCTTTGTTCTCATAGAAATAGGGAATGGCCATGAAATAGGCCAAAAGTTTAGAGCATGAGGGTCCCCTGACACCTGGGCCCACCGGGAGTTTTCCTGGTATTCTGGTGGGTCAGTCCGACACTGTCTCCCCGAATCTGCTAGTGTGTCTCTGCCATAAATGACACCGGTTGATCAACAATATTATTTCCAACTAAAGGTGTGGGCTAATAGAGACCGCACTCTGATTGGGGATAATAATAGTTTTTTTTTAAATTGCCACCAGTCAAAGGAAGGCCACCCACACTGGGAGGGAGCTCCTGGTCTGGGTATCTGTGTCATGCATAGTGCATGCTCATAATGTGCTTCTGATGTCATGCGTAGTGATGGGCGAATCTCCCGAGATTAACTTCGCCGGAAAATTAGCGAATTTCCTGAGAAATTTGCGAAATGGCGAAAAATTTGCGAAACGAGTCGCGGCACGCTTTTGACGTGCGTCGCGTCGTTTTCGGCGCGTCGCGTCAAAAACAACGAGCTCATTATGCGTGTGAGTCACCTAGCGCTGACAGAGAAAACTAAAAAGAAAAACTAGGGATGCAATGATTCCAAGATTTAGTTCAGGATTCGGCCTTTTTAAGCAAAATCTGGATTTGCAGAATCCTTGTGCATGGCCAAACCGAATCTGACTCCTAATTTGCATATGTAAATTGGGTGTGGGAATAGAAATCACGTAACTTTTTGTCACAAAACAAGGAAGCAAAAAAAATTTTTTTCCCACCTTTCCCGACCCTGATTTTCATATTTAAATTTGGATTTGGTCCGGTACTCGGCCGAATCCTTCACAAAGTGAAATGGAAATGGATTTGGTGCATCCCTAAAAAAAAACTATTGTTACCCCGATCCAGAGGGTTGGATGTGTTAACCCGCACCTTTGGTTCAGGGAAAATGTTTATGCCAAAATGTGCTCTTTAATGCCTTCCAGTTTTTTTGGGCACTTTCCAGGACACATGCTCTATGGGACGTTTAGTATGAACACAAGACAAGATGTAACAGCTCCTGAAACACACGGCTCTTCAATGACTTAAAGGTGAGGATTTATCTTGATGAGAGCAGAAAAAGTCAACGACAAACAGGCAAAGGAGCAGACAAAACAGTATAAGATAAGATTGGACAAAAGAATTGTTGTGGCGTGAGTATGAGGCAGATACTGGTAGCAGGTGAGCGGAGACAGATTGTAAAACCCGACACCTCTCCATCCTGATGGGGCTGATGAACTTTTTGTTAGTTGAGGAGTGCCAAGGTCTCATAATCTGGCACCAATGTAGCAAAAATATAATTCCCTTTAATTCTTTATATCAAACATAACATTTTCCTAATGATATCTGATCAGATCCCCATTGGAACAGCAGTCCTGCCCTGCTTTATGGCCACTTGTGGTGTTTATACAAATGGCCTGCGGGTGGCACTGTGCATAC
>CM044438.1:128505585-128523246 GCA_024363595.1 Xenopus borealis
TGTTTCTAAACCATAAACCTTTCAATCAGTCATTGGAGAGAAAAAAGACAGGGAAACGGCAAAGCAACATAAAAAGACCTGAACATTTGGTGGTAAACATAAAGCAACGTCGTCCCGTAGCCCAGCTGTCAGGCACGCCTGCGGAGCAATTAATCGTACCACCGTGAAGGAACATTTCAGCAGGTTCCATTTTTTCTCTCCTTCACATAACCACACAATATTTATTATTGGAGCATTTAAATGAGAATTCAAGCAAATCCTTGGTGGATATCGAGAGAGTCCACGAAGCAAAGGTTAATGCCTCGTGAACTTCGCACCGTTCATAAATATTCCCATTTTTTCCAGCCGCCAATATATCCAGAAATATCCACACACCCCACGCTACAATGCAACGCCTAATTTAATATTCGCACGGCGCATGTAATGTTTTCTGCAGTCGTTTTATCCTCACTGGGGATGTAGCTGCACAATTCAGAAGGCGATAGAACAACCCGGGGAGATGAAATTAGGAAGCGAAAGCCAGAAACATGATCCTGGTTGCCAGATTTATACGTAGAAAGAGCACCCTCGGGCCATTCTCAGAGGAAGAGATTAATAGGCCACACCGTTTCACGGAACATAGGCAACGCCAGCCAAGTAGTGGGATTCTAATGTGGGGGGGACACAAGGTTAGCAGCTGTGGATTCTATATAAAAAAATCCAGGGCAATAATTCTCTATTAATGACATAAATGACAATAAGATTTCAGCAATGAGTGAGAACGGCGGAGATGGAAAAGTCATTATTTAATTTCCTTTCTAAATCATTGCCTAAAATCTGAGTGGAACAGCTTTCTCCCATCGCCTGCTTTACTGCTGTTGATTTGCTTCTCGGGAACAAAAGGCCTTAATTGTCTCCAGGGTCCCGTTTTTTACCGCAGGGGAACTCGGCGTAATAATCGATCTGTCATTTTCATTTTTCTGCGTATAAAAGCCAGTGCCACCTCTTAGAAGTCGCATTTTTTGTTGCGTTTCAAAGCAGCCCCCCTCGCATCTGATCTACACCATCCCCGCTGCTGCTTTACCACTCAACATTCCTGCACTTTCCACTCTTGTTATAAACTGAGGAATTCCCCCTCCGACAAGCCCTACCAAGGAACTCATTGGAACTAATGGCTGAATTCGCTTTTTTTTATATATAGTTTCTTCAAATACAAGTATTGTTGGAAAATCACTAACAGCTGGGATGTGCCCAATTACAAGCTCTTTGGCCAGCATGCCAGTAAACCTTAAGGCTCTGTTTACCCAGAGTTATAAAAGGGAGCAAACCATTGCTCCGCTACAAGAGTTATTTCTCCCATCTCTGGAGCAGATAAAAATATTCACCTTTTTCCCAAATTTCCAAAAAAAAAAGAAAAAAAAGAAGAAGAATTTTAGAAAGTACAAAAGCACAAAAGTGATAGATCATTAACAGAGAGAAGTCAACAGGGGTATCAAGGTATGTGAGGGCTGTGGGGCGATAAGTATGGAGATATACCACTCCCACCCATTTAACAGAAATACAGTATATGCATTTTCTTGGGATAATGAAAAGTTATTCTGGGAATCTGATATCAAATCAAGAATCAGGTTGGACATCCCTGGCATAGAAATATTGACTGTGTATTAAAAATAACGTTGTTGTATTTTCTAGGACATCATTGACCAGCAGAGCAAAGCTGAGACTGGGGCTACACCAATAGCACCCTCTCAACAGCAGCTTTATGAAGGTTGGACTGGACCAATGGGACACATGCCTGCCAGGATCTGTGGCATTGGGGGAGCAGTTTTTTTTGGGCAGAAGTTTACATTGTTGGAGGTTAGCTGCTGGGGAGGTTCCCCATGTGTCCAGATATCATAGACCAACACTAAGCTTTGGTCTCAGATTGTAATAGTTAAGCAAGAATGGAACAATTTTATAAGAATCTACTCTGGTGTGGGGACAGTCATAGCCACCCAGGGGACAGAGCCATAGCCAACTAGAGGACAGAGCCATAGCCACCCAGGGGACAGAGTCATAGCCAACTAGAGGACAGAGCCATAGCCACCCAGGGGACAGAGCCATAGCCAACCAGGGGACAGAGACATAGCCAACCAGGGGACTGAGCTATAGCCACCCATGGGACAGAGCCATAGCCACCCAGGGGACAGAGCCATAGCCACCCAGGGGACAGAGCCATAGCCACCCTGGGGACAGAGCCATAGCCACCCAGGGGACAGAGCCATAGCCAACCAGGGGACAGAGTCAAAGCCAACCAGGGGACTGAGCTATAGCCACCCATGGGACAGAGCCAAAGCCAACCAGGGGACAGAGCCATAACCAACCAGGGAACTAGGATTTTCCATTGTCAATCAACTTAGAGGCAACCTAGAACTACCCAACAAGTATTAAAACTTTTACAGGCTTAGACCACCCTGTAGCTAGTCTCAGCATTACAATATTTCCATAGATAGACCAAGCTACAGCCAATTAGAACATTAGATCAAACTCCAGCCGTGGACAATCATTACATTTAAACAATGTAAATACTTGAGAAGCACTTGAGAAGTAGCCTCATTATATTTTTATTTGATGAGCAGGTACTGCTGTCTTGCACTGGTGTTTGGTTCCTAGGTTCAAGTTCAGCCATGGTAAGCAAGGAGTTCTTTCCATGACACTGCCACACTCTAAATAATCACAGGTCAGTTACGTAACTCCTGATAAAACTGGCCCTAGTGTGTGTGAATATGATAGGGACCTTACATGGTAAGCTTCTCTGAGACAAGGACTGATGGTGCTAATACTGGTCAGCAGCACCTCTAGTTCCCTACAAGGAGGGGCATATCTTCTACGTAAGAGTTTGAGATTGACTCTTCACTAGGCCGACATCCCCTGATCCATACAGTCCCTGTTCAGTCAGATATGTTAAAACACCAGCCGCCTAGTTGAGCTCCAGAAGGGAAAAATGAATTAAAGAAAGATTTTTTTGGAGGCTTCTCTAAGCAGGGGCAGGAATGTTCCCTTTACTGTACCCTATCTGAGTGTTGAAGGAAGCTGCATTTATTAATCCTTCAGCAAGCCTGACTCCCAGAATGAATGGCGTCTTTTCTTTGCTAATAAGTAAGGTGAAACGCACAGAACCCACCCTTAAAATAATACGACCTGCATGGACACAGGAGGAATCCCAGAAGATTTGCAACTCGTCTAATTGCTTTATTTCAGCCAAATGAAATGTTTTCATTTCTGCTCTATTAACCCGTGATATAAACATTACACAGATTGTGCTGGGGATCTGAATAGCAAGGACCATGGTACTGGCAGCCAGTAGGATTAAGGAAAGAAAATGTCCAAAAATCCAGGTGTTTCCCAAGGTGTGAGAGCTCATTATGTTCCCCCATAAAGCACAGGACCAAGAGTTGTTATTATACCCTTACAATTCCATTTGGTGCAACAAAGGAGAGTTTATTGGCACTATTAATGGCTGGACAGAAAAACAAGGCTGAAGAATTCAAAGGGAGAGATTCCCAGCTTGTGTTCCTTGAGATGGAGGTGTATTTGGGAACCTGAGAGTCCTCTAACTCCAGGGCATGTAACAAAATCAGGTTCTGAGGATCACTTTACATTGAAACTCCAAAAAACATGCTGGACTGCCCCTCCTCTGGGGTACAATGCAGTTGCTGGGTGGCAGAACCTGACGATTTGGGGAGAACAGGGTTAGAACTAGAGGAGGATAGAAGAGGCCTGTGCCTAGGACACAAGAGTGGGGGTGCAAGGACCCTACCCCAGGCACATACCACTTCTGTCTTCTGTAACCAGTAATGAGTGGTGAGTGGACAGGGTTGTTGGTGGCACAAGTTTCCAATAAGGGGTGCAGCCGAGGTGTGGTGTTGATGAGCGTAGGTGTAGATGGTGGCAAGGGGCTTGCCATGGACGGTCTTTACCTTCTGGCACATTCTTGGGGCAAATGTTTATTTAGTCTATTGGATATTCCTGGAAGCCCCCTCTGCAGGTTTATAGGGGGATGTTTATTTACTGCTCTACATCATCAAACTAGAGAAGAATGATCCAATATAATAAATGTTTGTAGAAGGCCTCCTCAGGGTTGGGTCTCCTCAGGGTTGAACAGGCCTGCTGGGGCTCTGGGAAAAAACCTGCTGGGCCCTGGTCTTGCCCTTAGCTCGGGGTTTCCAGTGGGCTGTGCCTCTCCAAGTCTGACACTGGAATCCCTGTAAACAAAATCAAAAAGTGGGGCTTGAACCCTAAAAGTCTGAAAGCCACTGCTTTACAGGATTATTATAATGGTTTGCCTTTAAACACAAAGTCATAAGTCTTGTTTATTGGATAAAAAAAAATCCCAGATTAGTCCATTGGGGTGAGGGACAACTATTTGTCTTGTGCAATAAAAGACTTCAATGTCTTATCCCCAGAGCCTGATATTATATTGTCCCTTCTATTGTGTGTAATCTGCACAGAGCACATAGTTACCATTGTACAAACACTCGGCGGCACTGCATTTGTAACTGGGGCGGTGCTGCCCTTCTCACAGACTTTGCACATCACAATGTAAATATCTCGGGCCTTTGAAATGTCCTTCCAAATGCAGAATAGGTTCACAATGAGATCTCAGGCTTCCAACGTGGAGGGCAGAGCAATGGCTGAAGAACACTTATTGTACAAGGCGTAGGTAAGTGCTGCTACAGTGTTAAAGAGCTTTGCACTTTAAATATTTGTTCTGCTTCTTCTGAGCTTTCTTACCTCTTCCACACACTTATCTGCATCAGTCACCAACCTCTCCAGGCAGCAGTTCTGCTTTAAGTGTCTTGTTGGACTTGTTAGACAATTGCTCTGATTCAGGGTGGCTGTGTAGCTACAACTCATGCCATAAAGCGAAAATGAACTGCTGTGTCTGATAAGTACCAGAAAATATAGTCCAATATCAGACAGTTTCTATTAATGTCAATGGAAATAATGGGTTGGGGATTCTGCCCAGTAAAGTAGCAGCTTAAAAGGGGAGGTTCATGTTATACAACGTCTAATTCCAAGCAAATTTTTAATTGGTCTTCATTATTTTATTTTGTTGCTTTTGAGCTGTTTGCCTTCAGCTTCTGACTCCAGCTTTCAAGTGGGGGTCAGTGACCCCATCTAAAAAACAAATGCTCTGTAAGGCTACAAATGTATTGTTATTGTTACTTTTTATTCATCTTCTTTCTATTCAGACCTCTCCTATTCATGTTCCAGTCTCTTATTCACATCAGTGCATGGTTGCTAGGGGAATCTGCAACTAGATGGCAACTGGAGAGCTGATGAATAAAAAGCTATATAACTTAAAAAGATACACAAATAATAGAAAATGAAAAACAGTTGTCTCAAAATATCCCTCTCTAGGTGAACAGACACTTAAATTATCACGTGCCATGACTATTATAGGGATGATTTATGTTGTTGGGGCAGAGAAGATTAATTGTTTCATCTGCCTCCCATGTTTCCCATGATGCCCAGCTCTGCCCCATTATTCCCAAACTTCACCCCAGTTCCATCCCCAATGAAGGGCCCCATGGGAACTCCGATGGGTTAAAGTGATGAGCAGAACTGCATCGGCCCCAGTGGACAACATGGGCAGTTCTTCTGTCCACACATGTGGCTTGATGGTACAAGATCCAGCTGAATGGTCTGCAATGCTTGTATATCTCATGAGACAGGCAAGAGCATATGGTCAATCACCTTCAGCTTCCATATGACATCAGTAATGACATCACATGGGCTGTCTCACTAGTCTGATGTCAGCAACCATAACTAGCAGCCCACGTAACCCTAGCCTTCGGTTGTCTCATGTTGGACCATCAATGACCACCCAAGTAGGATGGACACCATTACTGCATACAGTCGCCAAGCTTCTTTACACATAGGAGTAACCAGGCTTTTACTAACAGCTTGATATAAAGGACTAGATGAGCCGTGAGTCTGAAAATGTAATTTCTTCTTGGCTGGGATTCTTTCCCCCCACTCCTTGTGAGAAGATGATTTAAGAGAGCGCAGGGTGCAGCACAAACACTTGTGAGATACCTTTTCCTGCTGCTAAGAAACATAAATAACATGGGGCTACATTACCAAATGAAAAGATTTCTACAGCTCTATTATTTAAAGTTTCCAACTACTGAAATCACAGCTCAAGCCACAACTCAGCACTCACGGCCCCAGCACTTCCCATTGGGTTGGACATGAATTTCCTCTCCCAACTGAACCCAAACAACGTCAATCACTGGGACAGTCTGTTGATCCTATCAGCAGGTTTTCCTCCCAGACCTATGGGCTTTACACAGGGCTCAGCAGGAAAAGAAATATGGAGTCTGTAGAAGTGACTGAAAGGGGAATTTACCGTTGCCTCTACATATACATTTCTCCAATGAAGCTGTGGCTGAAAATTTACAGGCAACTCAATTTGTTCCATAGGCTTAAAAAAAAAAGGCCGCCTTAACGATAATTGCCCTAAAGGCCACAAATTACTCAGTCCAATCTGTGTGACTTTTACTTTATTGATCAGCACTGATGTGTGTGTCGCTCTTGCTAGTCATTAATACAGATTGTACAGTCAGGTGCCGGTAGAAAATAGAAAAATAGGAGGACTTTGAGGGTGGCCATGACCATAACTGGGCACAATAAATAATGGAAGTGCGGCCAAAACATTCCCTGATTACTGTGAACTGGAAAAGTCAGGAGTTACAGGCTGTATTCTGTATAACTGCTTTCATACAATCAAGGTAATCAATTGGGATATGGATCACTATTACTCTTCCTGGGAAAAGATGGAACAACAAAATGGTCTGCCATTACTATTGTACGGGTTTTATAACAACCAATGAATTCTCTTCCTGAATCAGTGGCACAGGCTGATACATTAGATAGGTATAAGAAGAGGTTGGATGCTTTATTCACCAGTAGCTCCTCCCAGCAGACAGGAGGGAGCCAATGAGATTAGAGGAAAGGAGGGAAAGGGGTGTTACAGGGAGGGAAGTGAATCAGTGGTACAGGCTGATACATTAGATAGGTATAAGAAGGGGTTGTATGCTTTATTCACCAGTAGCTCCTCCCAGCAGACAGGAGGGAGCCAATGAGATTAGAGGAAAGGAGGGAAAGGGGTGTGCAACAATGTAGGCTGGAAAGTGAGACTGAGATGTAGAAAATGTATTATTACATTGTGTTGATTGATAATAAATGAATATAACTTGAGTGGAATAAAAGTCATAGACTTGGCTACCCCATTCACAAATGAGTTAATGTAACTCTTTTTACTTTCTACTCATACATATCCAGGGGGATTATAACAACCCACCCTAAACAGCATGGAGACCCATTTCTGGGTCTATAGCCAAAATATGCGTTGCTACATTGTATCAAGAAAGGGTTACATTTATGTGTCAGTTCTGCAGTCTGCCATATCAGATGAATCTGAGAATGAATGTTACTTTAAGGGCCTGCAGAGAGGGGACTAACAAGGAAGGGTCAGAGAAAGACCCCAAATATTTTTCTAGCCATTGAGGAAAACAGAGAAGGATTTGGGCAGATTTCAGTCTGGCAGGGCTTCAGAGTTTCACTGATTCTCTGCTTATTTAGTTCAAAGTTTAATCTGCCCTGAGACAATTCGTATTTTACTTTTCTTCTGTATCATAATGCAATGTGAGACACAATATTGTTTTTTGAGGTTGAGATTTGAGGAGATTGTAAACCCATCCAGAAAGTAACTGAAAGAGCTTCAGACATGGTCCACTTCTCCAGTTCAGCCAGTAACCAAAAGACAATCTGAGGGGTGAAATAAGATATATCAGCTCTTTGCTTCAATTAGAGTTGGTTTATTTTGGGTGGGAGGAGGAAAATTCCAAGTGAAATTTGTTACTTTTGGGATGGATAATATGATGATAACTCACAGCCTACTCAGGTTGGCCACAGAGGGACCCACATGGGATGGGACTGCAGCCAACAGAACTTCCAAAGCAATTTAGGTGTCCACTTCTCAGAACATAAACAGACTTGACTAAGGTTAAACGGACATGACCTTAAAAAGAAACCCAGACCTTCCTGCTGCCAAGTTTCACTTCCCCTAATGACATTTGACCACTTCAATGCAGCCCACAAATTAGGAGAATTATGGGTGAACATAACGGTCATATATTACAAGATGAGGAACCAATAATGTAGGGTGATATTAAAAATAGCTTAAAAGAGAAGTAAAGTCTAATCACAAGGAGGGTGGGGTTAAATTTCAGGGCTTAATCCCAAGTGATTGTTAGTAGAAAACTGCATTGGCCGAGATATTTCTCTATGGTGCTCACTGAAAACTATCCCGATGTAGTGCAGTTTGCTGTTAGGAGTGCAGTACTAGCCCTGGGTATAAGGTTAATTATTACATTAATTTACCCCCTGTTTATTTAGACTTTCCATCTCCAACTAAATACAGTACATAAATTCATGCTATATACATTACATTATATATCGAACATGGCAAAGAGCCCCTTACTATAGTTTGTCTACCAATATTTTCCCGAAACTACAGCTCTCCTCTAACACGGTTCCTGTTCAACTCAATAGATATATCAGTAAAATGGATCCAGAGCAGGTTCCATGTCAACAGTTGTTCAGCAGTCGTCCCGGTCGGATCAAGTGTTTGTGCAAGGTTCTCCATTTGCCTGGTGATTGCATGTCTGAGCTGATCATAGGCGTATGGATGGTTTGATCAAATCTTGGCCACATTGCCTGAATTGATCTGCTTACTTATACAGCTAAAGACACTGTCCTCTGGTTCAGGTAAGCCTGGGCCTTCTTGCCCTCATCTACCTGTAACTTTTGGAGAAGACACTTGATAAAGGACTACCAGCCCGAAACATGTTGTGGGAATAAACACATTTGCAGCAAGTTCTGCTTGATGGCTCATTCCTAGTAAACCTGTTTGTTCATTTGGAGAAGATGGGTCATCTAACACATATACCTAGGTATATAACTATCTGGCTATCCTTTAAGGTGGCCATAAACAGGTTATCAGCCAGATCACCAAAGACAGGCGATATCAGGCTAAACCAATCATGGCTCTAGGGCCCTATTCCCCAATGACGGGAATACCAAATAATGGGGAGGACCAGCTAGGATCCTCAGTTGGGCAGGAAAAAGAATCCAATTGAGCACCACATTGACTATTTGATGCAGTCTTCATCCCGTTGTCTTACATTCCGATTCTGATCAAGGCCCTTGGGCCAGCTGATCAGATTATTCCAATATCACCCACGTTTGGTGGGCATAGCAGGGGAAAGCTCTGTTCATTTGGCAACCTTGCCAGACAAGTGGATCCTGCAGTTTTCTTGGGTGGGTATTTGGGAGGTGTTCATCATTATGTATGGTCTAAACAACTAACACAGCAGACAAGGAAGACACAACATAAATAAAGACTCAGTACAATAGATCAGATAACCAATATCATGGAATAAAAATACATTTCAAATCCCTTTTATCATCTTCACTGAAGCTATGATGGTCCTAGGGCTCAACCCAACCAGTTCATTGACACTTCCTCCTTCTTGTGCGAGATACAAGAGTCTTTTCATGGCTCAGACATCAGCTGGTAGTAGCTCAGGAATCCATCAATTTGATTCGACTCTCACAGCCATAGAGCAACACACGTGTACTATAGTCTTTCTAGGAAACCAAATATTTGAAGTTCAAATCTGAGGATCTGCTCATTTATAAAGCACTATAACTATCAAGGTATATTTATGAAAATACATTTTACATCTGTGCTCCAAAGTCAGACCTAACATGATTTAGACTGGCACATATGAGACAGGATCCATTTAAAATAAGTAATGGCTTAATAGCATCTTTCCAAACTAGAGTTTCTTCAAAACCAGTCGGATTATTTTACATAGACTGAATTCCATCCCACATCAAAGGCCTTTTGTAGTAAAAAGAAGGAAAAAAAATTCCATTCCGAAAAAAAATATTTGACTGAACAAATAATTCTCATTTTCAGAGCAGGTGACAGTTAGATATTTCCCAAGGGCAGAACATTTAGAGACGACGGTGGGCAGCTTTATCATGATGAAAGTTGAACATTCCTCAGAGAAACATCTAATGAAAACGTCAACAATCGACTCTGGTTTGAAGCTGTGTAACTGTTTACAAGAGCTCTTTACCATTTATCATCACTTACAAAACCCAACATGCCGTTTGTGAGCTGCACCAATAGGGACGAAGGTAAGAAGATCTGTTTTCTGTAACATTTCAGCTCTGCTGTGGCCCACACAACAAGGGAACAGAGAAACGGGCACAGAGGATTCCAGTCCTACCGAGCAGCACATGCTAGAACAGCTTTTGGTAGGACACCAGGGCAGATAAAGTAAAGAAAGGGAATGGAAACACTAAAAAATATTTTCTGGAAAAGGGTCTGGTGGATTACAGCACATATTTCTTCATGTCTAGGTATAAAATGTTTGTTCTGTCCTCTCTTATCTTATAGCAAGGTTGCAGAAAGGTGACACACAGCTGTAACAATCACTGTACCAGAGTTCCAGGGGTACCCAGGCTACAAATAAACACTCACCCCAAATCTCCCCCTAACTGACCTTCAGACTGGGCCCCCTTAGCTCATAACAAGGTTACAGATGGCGTGAGCCCTTGGACCATTCTCTTATAAAGTGGTTTAGATTGGAGCACTTTTCGCTACACTTGACAGCATATCCTACAATGTTCTTCATGTACTTTGGTTGTTGTTTAGCTGTTTGGCAGGACACCTGGTTTTTATGGAACTAAAACTTGCCTCCAAGCCAGGAATTCAAAAAGAAACACCTGCTTTGAGGCCACAGGGAGCAGCATCCAAGGGGTTGGTGGGTGAGCAACTTGTTGCTCTTAAGCCACTCATCTACTGTAGATCCTTCAACTAAATGTCAGAAAACATTAGAAATGTGGACAGTATCACAATAGTCTTTCACTGTTTTATAACTGAAGGATTTGGAAAGAACATTTTTGTTGTCATTTTGAAATTTTTTTTTTTGTATTATATTTTAGCTTTGAGATTTTCCAAGAATTGGCTGTTACTGAACACCAGTAGGACTCTAAAGCATTAGCAGAAAAAAAAAAGGAAAATTATTCATAACAAACATGGGAATATATAAAACAGACTACTGGCAGCAAATAAGTACCGGGCTCTGTGCAAAAGTAAATATAATACAGGAACAAGGGGTTTCCATAAATATTTAGTAAAAAGCTGCCCTGCGGGACCAGTATGAAGAACAGCGGACATCTCACTAGAGGGCAGATTCATCAAAAGTCAAGGTTTAGAAATTGTGTGCTTGCCTCTTGTCAATTATTTTGCACATTAAGAAAACCAAGAAGAAATGGTGGGGAAATTCTATGGTCGATGCAAAAAAAGTCTTAGTTTTCACCCCAATAAATATTGTTGCCAATAAAAGTAATTGCCCAATTATTTTCAAATGTTACACTTGGAAAATAATATTGGACATTAGGGGGCGGTGCGACTTTTTCAAAATGTTGCTCCAAATCCACGACTTTATCAAATTGTCGCCCCGAAAACTTGAATTTATCAGAATATTGAATGAAAACCGGTGCAAACAGCCCAAAACTATTGAGAATCCTGAAGATAAAGAGCATGTTCTAATTGTTAATTGTTGACTTATACATGATTTCGAGCTGGTGTTAGCTGGAGTATTTTTGCATTTAGATTTTTAGCAGCAATAAATCTTTAAAAAAAAAATCAATTTTTGTTCCCTTTAAAAACTTGACCAGAATATTTTGAGGTTTAATAAAGGGGCCCCTAAGTGTCACATCCATTGTGGTACTGGAACCAAGTACCTGTAGGGCCTCTTCTACCGAAGGCTAGAAAATCCTAAATTGTGGGGCTTCCTTCCAAAAGGGCTGAGGGTCCAACCTGTTTTCTTCTAGTACACTATGGAAAATTTAAAAATGGACCATCCCATGGGAAGCTGATGGAGTTAAAAAGTGAATAAAAAAAAAATCATTGTGATTAAGCTTTATGTGTTTTACGCTTAGTCATTGGGTCAAACAACAATAGACAAGTCATGTTATTTAAAGGAGAACTAAACCCCCCCAAAAAATCCTACTCACTACCCTACAAAGTCTCCCCTCTGTGCTTCCCCACCGCATAAGTAGAGTCAGACTGGGCAGGTGGGACACCAGGAATGAAACCTGGTGGGCCCCGGGCTCGGGCTCTTGTGGGTCTCACTGGGCCAGATTCTTTGTTGGGAGGTTGCGGCAAAAAAGTTTGGTGCGGCGCAAATGTACACAAATGCTGTACGGCACGCCGGAGCAGCAGGGGAGGCTGAAGGGGGTCCCTGGGGCAGTTGCCCTCATGGGCCCCAGGTCCCCAAGTCCGACCCTGAGCACAAGTGATTACTCCTGAAAGTGCCCCTCACTCATTACTCACATATAGGTGCAGAGTAAGTGCAGGGGAGCTCATGCATCTTCTGGCTCTTCTGTATTTTTAGGGTCCACTTCCTTCCCTTCTGCAATTTCCGGCACTTTTGGAGCATGTGCAGTGGCTACAAACAAGCAGAACTGTACATGTACCAATACGGCATTCGTTTCCCGTAGAATAAGAAGAAGAGCCGGAAGATGGCGCCCAATGGCTCAACTGTTCTTACTCTGCACCGATTTGTAAGTAATAAATTAGGGGCATTTTCAGGGGTAATCACCTAAGCAGAGAGGGGGGACTATGTAGGGCAGTGGATTTGGGTTATTATTATTAGGGGGTTTAGTTCTCCTTTAAACATATAACAACCAATAGTAGTGTTGTATGAATCTATGACTAAGGCATGAAACGCATAAGGTTTATGTGAGATTAATTCACTCTTAACTGCATCAACGTCATGTGACATGGTCCATTTTTTTTAATGTGTCCACCTGTACTAGAAGAAAGTAGGTCACGTCAATAAGGACTTGCAGAACCCTAAGAAACGCAACATTGACTTATCAGTACAGATTTTGGGCTGCTTAAACAAGGACTGTTCCATGGGCAGAAAAAAGCCACTAAGGTCAACTTGCAAATTAATTCTTGAGCCAATTGTGTTTGGCTTCATTGTTGCCTCAGCCCTTTGCTTCTCTGTTGACTTCCCACAAGCCGAGTGTTTGCAGAGACATGAAGTTACGCCGACTTGGAGAGGCTGTCCAGGCCTTGGCAATTATATCGAGATGCCTATCCGCTCATGGGGAATTAATGTTTGGGATTATGTACAAGGCCAACCAATCAACGAGATAAAAATCAGCCCAAACATTTCCCTGGATGGATTTTCTGCAGTAAAAGGACTCAGTGTTGGACCTTCGCCCCCCAAACCATTTGAGGAAAAACAATACATATCAATAGCTGTTTGTTATTTAGACAAATCAGGCGGAATTTTTCTTTTTTTCCCCCAGCTGCCGGGGCCCTCGAATATATATATATAAACTTTGCTTTTTAGCCAATGCAAATATTTATTTGTTGACATAATGGCAGGTTAAAGATCGAGGCGGCTATTAAAAGGCAATTACAGAGCCGAAAAATGTATATTTGCACAAGGGGCACATCTGAACCTTATAGAAATCCCCGTATAACCTTGTACAGTAAATCGCACGGGTCGTTTGCTCCCAGGAGGAGCGACGGGAATTTCTATAGGATGAAACACGCTCACATCACGTTGGCTTTGTTTTCAGGGGTTTTTTTTCCAGTTTTTCACTGAAAGTCTTTTTTTTTGCTCTTAAACAATGCATTACAGACTTCAAGCCGGGATAAAGAACACGCCGTGGAAAATGGATACGTTTGATTCCTTGGGAAGGATTAAGGGATTATTTATGATTTTCCTGGATTAGACTCACTATTAAAAAAAAACTCTATTCAACAATAAGCCCCTTTAACTCTCTTGACAGGTATTTTTCCCATTTTTCCTGGAACCCCACTCTGTCAATAACAAAGGGAAGCAATGACATTCCCAAAGCCGCCAATGGAAAGACGTAATAAGAAAAGGGAATAGGGTTCATCCCATGAATTCATGGAATTCCTTAAAGGGCTACAGGAACCTTTTGATATATCTCTGGACTGGGGGGGGCACTGCACCCGGGGCCCCCACAGCAGCAACAACCTCACTCCACCCCTTGCGCTTACATTTTTTCCTGTTCGCGTTGGCCGGGAGGGAGGGAAGTCGGAGGGGCAGCGCCAATAGCGGGACTGGGCCGACGGGGCCCACCATTTTTTTTCCCGGTTTCCCATTGGCCCAGTCCGACCCTGTTTCTGGGACCTAGTTCTGAAAAGTATTTAAATCCAAACATCAGCAGCACTTGACACTGGTGTCACTACAAGATACAAAGTCCTTTTATTTTTTTCATAATAATTTGGGGCAAAGATTTAGGGGTAGATTTATTCAAATTATAATTCAAGTTTTTACAGCAATTTGAAAAAAAAAAAAAAACACTATTCCCACTTCAAATATTTTTTTCATTTGGTTCTTCTCATAGAAAAAAAACTCTTTAACATTTCAAAATCCGTGAAAAATCCGGTGAAGCAAAACGCCGCCAATTCGCCCATCACTAAATGTGAGTCTAAATTGTCTTTCTTCTTTTGTTAGTGTTAATCAATGGTTCTTAATATTGTCTAAAAGGAGGCAAATATATTTAGCAAAAGCAATACTCAACATTCTGTATAAAAAAACATGCTAAACACTCAGACATGGGAAGAAACTAAGACACAAGCAAAATCCAAGGTGTTGATGGGCTTGTTTATTATACAAAGGGGAACAGCAACAAATCCAGAGGATGTAACAATGACAGTTTGTCAATGGCCGTCACCGACTTATAAACAACCGGGGAACATTAGCTTAGTCATGACACATGTCAGCATGGGTTGTGTAGATATTTAGATTTAGGGGAAAGAAACGAGTGCTGAGAAGACTCAGGGAACCATTGACCCACCTCTATCCCATGGCCCAACTCCTGACTCAACTGCTTCACTGAAATCATTTAGGAAAGACAGGAATTTGGTTCATTAGAGAGAAGTTTTCAAAAATGTTGGAGTAAAATCCATTGAGTTGACCATAAAGGCCATACTTCAAGTCAACAAAGTATCTGAATGCCCATTCTAACGTAACGCTTTTGGTAAAGTGAAAGTAAATGAAGAAATATCTCCAGACCAATCAAGAAATGTTCTTTGCAGGACATGAACCCAAACCAAACCGTATCTGAACCAGGGTTCATGACAACATATGAAGCCACATCTGCCCAGGGTTTAGTGTCCCGGTTGCTTGAAGGCGCGTGATTAATTGAATGTTTTTCCCTTTCTGTCAAACTCAAACTCTGTTTGAGAAGGAGACGGAGGAATATATGATGATATTTTCATGGTTCCTGTTATTGTTATTGTTATAGAAGATAGTACAGATATTTGGCTTGAGATTCGCTAGAGATTTGTATGTACAACTTTATAAAGTACTACAAGGATACACAGCCCTCTACAATCTGCAAAGTAAACACTGAAAGGTATTACAATGAATGCAGTATAAGTAGAAATACACAGAGATTACACGCTACATGGTAAGAAACACAGTAGGAAGGTGGTCCTTGCCTTGTAGAGCTTACAATCTAAGTGGGTGAATCTGGGGCGTTCTGCTATGCCAATTTTTCGCAAAATGGCAGAAAATTTGCGAAACATTGCCGTGTCTTGTTTTGCGCCGGTGTCGAAAAAACAGATGCCCGTGTCCAAAACGAGACGCCGCTGAATTTTCACCAGGCAAATTTTACATTTGTTTTTTTTTTGCGAATCGCAGGAATTCACAGCAAATTCACCCATCACTAGTTTTTGCCCTGTAGAGCTTACAAAAAATTCACCAGCATCCATTTTTTGACGCCCGCAGTGGATGCCTGTGTCCAAAAATGGATGCTGTTGTCCAAACACGAAACGTGCCGGAATTTTGCTAATATTTCATGAAGCAAAACGTGCCGATTCGCCCATCACTAGTCATGGGGTAAGAAACACAGTAGGAAGAGGTCCTTGCTCTGTAGAGCTTACAATCTAAGTGGGTGAGTGCCATATGGTAAGAAACACAGTAGGAAGAGGTCCTTGCTCTGTAGAGCTTACAATCTAAGTGGGTGAGTGCCATATCGTAAGAAACACAGTAGGAAGAGGTCCTTGCTCTGTAGAGCTTACAATCTAAGTGGGTGAGTGTCATTTGGTGAGACAAACAGTAGGGAGAGGTCCTTGCCCTGTAGAACTTACAATCTAAGTAGGTGAATAACATAGAGGCACACATGGAGTACAAAAAAGTGGTAGTTAACTCCAGCAGTAGGCCAGGCTATAAAATGTTCTAGTGCTCCAGAAGGTGGAACCAGAGTTTTTTCTTGAGAGCATTTTCTTATGGAGAAATTCAGGGATGGAATTCCAGAGAGAAGGAGCAATAAGCTAGAAGTGTTTGAGAGGAGAGTTGGCAGTGGATGAAGTGGTGATGGGTGAATCTGGGGCGTTTCGCTTCACCATGGTCATGCCATCAGTAGTAATGGTGAAAGGAAGAGATGGGCTCGCTCATGCTGCACACACTATGTATAAGCACAGAGTAAGTATCTGCAGCAGAGCTTACAATCTACACCTGTACCTTAGCAAAAATGAAATTCCTCTTGGCTACAAAGACTCCAAGTGAGACCTTATGTAGGAACCCAACCCAGAATCCAGTGGGTTTAACCACAGACCTACTCCTTCTATAATAGTGTAACGTCAGTTGGGTGCAGCCAATCAGTGACGAGGATTATTATGTCATCAAACATAATGGGTGTCAACATAACTTTATATCACACACTTTACAATAATTGAGGGATTTAAGCGATAAACCCTGGTTTCTCACATTCACTTTAACCAATCAAGACACTGGCACATTCAACATGAAAGAAAATTAAAGGGCTGGTTCAGGTCATTATTTATTTATTATAATTTTTTTTAATTACTTCCTTTGACTCTTTACAGCTTTCAAAAGGGGTCACCGACCCCATCTAAATAAAACAAAATGCTCTGTATAGTTATTGTTACTTTTTATTCCTCCGCTTTCTATTCAGGCCTCTCCTATTCATATTCCAGTCTCTTAGTCACATCAGTGCATGGTTGCTAAGGGGATTAGGACCATAGCAACAAACTGGAGAGCTGCTGAATAAAAAGATAAATAAGTAAAAAAAAAACAGAAATAATAAAAAATGAAATGAAAACTTATTTTATAAGAGTCGAGTCTGATGCATTACGTCCATCCATTTTGCGTAGCGCATATAGCGTATTTTTCGGCAGAGAGATACTGTATCCTCGATACATAAATCAATCCCTAATTGACAACATCTGCTCAATTAACCCTGTCTCACAAGTGCCTGCACAGAAATCAGACGCAATTGCTCACTTCAAAGAAAGTAATTCTAATAAATAACTCTTGTACATTAGAAACCCAATTATTGTCATTATCTGCAATGCGTTGGGATCATTCGTGTCCGATTGGAAAATACCCCCGGCCAATCTTCAAGTAGGTAACAAGAAATAATCGTACAAAATACAAATGCAGCTTGTGTCTTGGTGGTTTCTCAGTGTAAATATTCCGTGCCTTTATATGGTCACACCCCTCAGTGACTTCTAATATCCTTATCATTTACAGTAGG
>CM044438.1:128532376-128544642 GCA_024363595.1 Xenopus borealis
TTAATCCCAGTGAGATGTGCAAGGATATAACTGCTAGGATAAATGAATGTTCAATCAAACTCTTTGGGAGGACAGAACAAATGAGAATACAAGAAAGAACATTGTGGTTTATATTTTTATATAATTATTATAAATTGTGTTTTTCCTTATATTACCAACATCATGCTCCATTGCTCAGGAGTTGAATACTCACTTCTTTAGAAACAGTGCTCTTTGCTGATGTATTGCTGATGTATTGCTTGAAACAACAATAAGTTTTATACACATCCTATATTGTATGGTCAAGAGGAGGATGGGAATTCATTTCTGCTTCATTCTTGTTTATTTCATGAGATCCTTGGGGGGTCTTATAGAATGTACTTAATAGGAACCACACTATTCTCCAAAGGAACTTTGTTAGCAGCTTTGAGATAGTTTGGCAATTTAATAGCAAAGAGTGTCAACCATTGTAACCAGAAATGCATTAAAGGGGAAAGTCATCCAAAAAGCTCTGAATAACTTGAAAAGTTGTGTTTTTTCTGCATAGCCTTTTCTTGATTCTGCCTGTCTACAGTGTAGCTCATACTCTGTTTTAAAGTTCAATTTTTTTTAAATGGGTCCGACTTAAAAGGGGGGGGGGATGGGATATAGTGACCTGGAAAACAAGGGTTCCAGAACTTATGAATAGGCCAGCCTGATGCACTGAAAATGAGGTACAGATATAGGACCTGTTTTCCAGAATGCTCGGGACCTGTGGTTTTCCGGATAACAGATCTTTTCATCATTTTGGTCATTATACCTTAAGTCTACTAGAAAATCATATAAACATGAAATAAAGCCAATAGGCTGGTTTTGCTTCCAATAAGGATTAATTATATCTTAGTTGGGATCAAGTACAAGCTACTGTTTTATTATTACACAGAAAAATATTTGGATAAAACAGACTCAGTGGGAGATGGCGTTTCTGTAATTCAGAGCTTTCTAAGGAATGGGTTTTGAGAATGTACCTGTAGTAGTGGCGGATATATTAGAATAAGGGCGTGTGTAACCTGCTGCGCTCTGTTTGGCTGCGTTCAGCCGCAGGTCTAGACGCACCTCATTCTTTTCAGCCAATCATCTTTTTGAGCCAATCATCCAATTTTGCAGGATTTGTTGGCCCAGAAATTCACACTTGAGTATTTTCAAGCTAAAATACACCCTGTGTGCATATTTTGAGTATTTTCGTTAAAAATCTTATTTTAAAAAATGTATGTAAGTCTACTACCCATTGTTTCCCACACCAAATGCTACTGAATTTTTGAGATCCAAGGTTTTTTTAAAAAAAAAATTGAGTTTCAGTTGTTTTCTTTGAAATTCTGATCATATGATTTTAAAGCACTTTGGAAGAACCAAAATTTTAGTTCACAATTTTAAAAAAGCTTTACTGAAATCTAAAGATATACCGTTTTGGGTTTGGATTTGATTCAGGATTCGGTGGAAAACATTTCTGTTGTCCAAGTTATAGAAACCATGATGATTTCCTTATCGTTTCCTTTCTAGTGTGCAACCATTTCAGATTCCCTTCCCAATGATTCCCTTAGATGAAAGATTGATAAACCTAAAAATTCCTACGTAGACTATTCAATGAATGATTGATAAACCACACATTCCTACATGGATGGAGGAACTGTCCAAATGTTTTTGGTTTATCAATCGGTCCTAAGTTTGATATTAGATTTGATTTTTTTTTTTTTCAAATATAACAAACTGTTCTTTCATCTGTCCTTTTCCCTACAAATTTCCTTTTAAAAGAAGTGATTTTCTTTTCACGGTTGAACATGCCTTGTGGGACGTGGTTTGTCCCTAAGATCCTCCACCTCTTGAATAGCTTTCCTCTTGCCGCTAATGTAAAGGCTTACGATGGCTCTGGCCTTCTTTCTCTCTGGTATTTTTTGGTGCTGCTCCCAGTCCATGTTTGTGGGTGGGAGTAATGCTTCCTACTAATTGATGACAAGCTGCGGCGCTGCCCAATATATTCCCAGCTCCGAGCTGCACAGAGAATATTCTGTTTCCACTGAAGAAATAAACATTTGCATCAAACATTCTTTTGAAAAATGTCCCTCTATAAATACAGCGCAGCATGCAGCAAAGCGCCACTCATTTTCCAGGCAGCGTTAATATATAGCTATTTCAATCATCCAGCTTGACTTTTTTTGGCAGTTGTCCTCTTCCATTAACATGGGGTTTAAAAGACGCATAACCTCAGGCAAGACTGGTTGGAATTTTTAATATGGCACTGTATATGTGTGTAAAAGGGCAATAAAGTGTGCAGAAGAGAGAAGCAGAGCTAATTAGCTTTAAACTTCCCCTCTGATGGTGAAATCAGGTTAGAAAATAAAAAGGGGGGAACTCCCACTGGTTTAACAAGTTGAGCCCCCACCAACACCCGCACTTTACTGTTCAACGTCTGTCTGTTCTTTAGTGCGCTCACCAGAAAAAAGGATAAAAGCCTTCGAAACTCTGCAACCCTCGAGCTATTCCAGATTTATAACGTATGCCTAAAACATCGACTTCTTAACCCATTTAATGCCAGCTAGATGGTATTTAAAAAAAAAAGTCTACAAATTCTCCCACCAGCATTTTCAGCACTGATGGAGGTAAAAGGAATCGGAGTCGGTTCCATTTGTGCTTATGGTTCTATGTACTTAACTATGTTTATTTTTTCTAAAAACTCAGCACTTGTGATGCGTGCGCTTTCTTTTTTTTTTTCTTTTTTTCTTTCCCTAAGCGTCTCGAAACGGTGTACAGGAGAATAATTAGGGGAAAGTGCGAGGAAAGCAAACAAACAGCAAGGACTTGGAGTCGTAAAAATAACCAAAATATTTCGTTTTTTTTCCCTCTTGAGACCGGCTGCAATAAGTTTTGAAATAAAAATGTCATCACTCCATTTCACCAGCTCGCCGAGTTATTGGAAGTACCAGCTGCCGGAGTGATAAGGCACGGCTGTGCACCGGTATGAACCCAGGCTTACCCAACAATTCCCACAATCATTATAAAAGGTACAAAAAAAATAAAAAAATCCCTGTATGTCAAAGAAAGACATTCCCCCACTGAAGATAGCACTTACAGGATAACAAATACAACTCCATCTCTCTAGAGGATGCAATAAAGTCCATTTGTTTGAAAAAGCAAAAATAATAATTTATCTTTTTTTTTTTGGAGAGGGCCTTGCTCACAAATTTCTCAACTCTTTTAGTTTCTGAAGGCTTCTAATAGCTTCCAGATTTTGGTACCTTTAAAAGAGCCGCATTTCCCCATTGGGGTGATGAAAAGCCAAGCTGTAAAACTTACAGTGGAAAAGAGAACGAAGGTGAGATTAAATTCCAAAAACTACAGAGCACTTTGAGCTTAGAAATGCAAGACTTCAATTGAGTCGTCGAAACATCACGACACAGAAGGAAAAAATATACACGGAATTGTTTGGTGGATCATTAGGTCTAGATCTTCCTTTCCAGATTACAAGGGATGGATATTGGAAAGATTCGCTTAATCACAAGATAAAGCTTTTCAAATGCAACAACCTCAGTTCCAGGAGTCTTTGAAGCATTTGCCCTGATGTTCATTAGACAAATTTCATTGACTTCAATAGATTTCTCCTTTAAAAAAAGATAACACGAGCTTTTTACTGCCTACAAATCTTTCCCGTGGAACTTGAAAGTGCAGTTCAGCTGCTCGGTCCAGCCCCAATGACATCATTTACACATGAACGTATTCAAATGGTTGTAATTAGCCAAAAATCAAAGGCCGCTCCGACCACTAAAAGTCAACTTGTTAAAACATAAAAGTTCCTGAAGTTAACAGATATGGATGGAAACGTTTCTGAGCCTTGATGAAAAGAAAGAGATGTCATACTCAAAGTATTTCAAGATTTGCAGAGAATACCCAGTGATTTTGAAGACATTAGTTCTGACAAACCCTCTAACAATGATCTTAATCAACTCACATGGGACCTAACGATATTCTGAACATAGGGTTCAATATTGCCGCTACCGTTCCCCCATATTGATTATAAAAACTGTGCAAGGTCCCCACATATATCCATCAATCAGGTTAAAGAATTCCACCATCCAATGACGACATCAAGATGCCAATGAGGTCCTCTCCTGATGGGTCTCCAGAGGCGCCAGTATGATCCAATCATTGGTTCAAGTGATCAGACCAGATTCATTCACATAAGCAAGGGAATTGCCCAGTTTACATTAAGAAGGTTTATCATTCAAACTCCATTGTATCCATTTATTTCAATGGGTCAAAAAAGCACTGATGAAATATCCAAAACAATTATTTAAAAAATATAAAAAAAACCTCTGTAAGGGAAAAAATAGAATATTATACTTCTAGATACACCACGGCCAATTCCTAGTATCGGCATGTAACTTGCTGGACACCACTAAGCGAAACATATAGTATATTAACTGGGCGCTCTGCCATCCAACAGTCTGTGTCTGGGGCATAACAAATTTATTGGGCTTTTTGCCAATGTAGAATTTGTTTTGTTGACATTACAAATATAATATGTTGTGCTGAGCCGCACTCTTTCATTATACTGCTTTTAATTGTGTTATTGGGGGAGGTTACCCATTTAATGGGCTTTGTGCCACTCTGATGTGAGCTTCTGGGGCAATATGGATTAATAGGCTCTGTGCCAGCCTGCAGTATGTTTTTAGGGAATTATATGTTGATTTCCACTGTGCCACCTTTATGAGTTTAGGAGTTACGAGGCTCAGTAAATTCTTCCAGGTCATAGACACCGATACCAAGCCTATAGCAAAAAGTCTGGATGTTCCTCAAGAAAAATTAAGAGTTTAATCCCTTGGTCAACTGGATGACCAGACCTACAGTACCACCTCCTCTGTATCAAGCAGCTGCTCCTAATGACTGATTTAAGGCCATGCGGAATTTCAACTCTGGTTTTGCTTGACAAATGTGCTACTTCATCTAGAACTTGGTCGGCATTTTCCCCCGACACCTCCGAGCAGTATTTAAACATGCCTTGCTCAACCAGAACTGGAGAGGGTGTTCTGTGAAGTCTCAAGAGAGAAGGTGTTGAAAGTTGATTTTTCTTTACCCCTTTTTTTCTCTTGCCTCGTTTCAGTTTTTAGGAATGTGAATGTGCCACTGTTTGTGCTTCTACATTCTCATGGAGATACCAACTCAATGGAATTAGTACTGTATGTCTAATTAGATGTCTTCGGCCCCATACCCTTTAAGCTCTTGATGGGACTAACAGAACTGACACCTAAATAACAAACAAGATTTGAAACCTGAAGCTTCTTTGTTTTGGGAACAACATTTGTATGCAATCTTTGCCCTTCTAGTCGCCAACTGAACTACACTACCCAGAATTCCTCTGATATTCAACTGTTGAGGTTTTCAGGGTGGTGTAACTATTATTCTATATTTTAAAAATTCTGTTTAATGAGGTAAAAAGTGATATGTCAGTACAAAAAACAAAAAAAAATACTGAATGTATTTAATGTGTAGACTTGACTTGGATTAATTGGTTCTTTATTGATTCTCTGCTTGGTCCATGTTCTACAATGCAGGAGCCGCTAGCTTACACCAATTATTGTCTGAAAGATCTATGGCTCCAAGGCTGTAAATCACGTGAGGGCTAAATCACTCAGTTCTGGTCTTCAGGGTTATCATTCACAGTTTCTGACTGAGACACCAGGGACCCTCCAAAAAACCTTTGACAAGGGGTCCACTCTCCTCACGCAAAATCTATTCTCCTAGTCTCTTTCTTTGTCATAGAAATAGGGAACAGCCATGAAATAGACCAAATGTTTTGCAGTAGGAAGGCCCATTGACACCTGGGCCCACCGGGAGTTTTTTCTGGTATATTGGTGGGCCAGTCCGACACTGTCCGCCCATTACCAGATGTTAGCCCAACAAATATTAATGGGTGCTAAATTGCAATACATATAGCAATCATACCCAATGCAATGGTGTGATTTCGTTTTGGTGACCTAGTAGGTTCTGTGATACTTGTATACACAGCTCTAGGTTGGTATTTGGTATAATATTTTTAGTATTCTTTATTTATATAGAACCAACATATTCTGAAACACAGAAATTGCCAATCATTCCCATCAATCCCTGCCCCAGTGGACCTTAGAATCTAAGGCCCCTACCACATTACCATCAATCAATAACACAGTGGAGCTTATTATCTAAGGTCCCTATCATATTCCCACCAGTACCTGTCTCAGTGAGTTTACAATCTAAGGTCCATATCACATCCCCATCAGTCTCTGTCCCAGAGAAGATTACAATCTATTGTCCCTATAACATTCCCATCATTCCCTGACCCAATGGAGCTTACAATCTAAGATCCCTATCACATTCCCATTTGTTCCTGCCCCAGTGAACTTAGAATCTAAGGGCCCTATCAAATTCTCATCACTAAGGTCCCTATCACATTCCCATCAGTCCTGGCCCCAGTGAGCTTTAAAATCTATGATCATTATCCTATTCCCATCAGTCCCTTCCCCAATGGAGCTTACAATCTAAGATCCTTATCACATTCCTATCAGCCCCTGCCTCAGTGACATTAGCCAAAGAGTGAAATTTCAATTGCCTAGAATAATGCATTTTTTCTTGGTGTATCCTCAAGTTTGGAAGGGCATGATTTGAACCAACCTGAAACCAGTGGGAGCATTAGAACATTTATAATTTAAGCACTAAGTCAGTAGCCCAAAAAGTCATGGGCAATATATAGATATAGGTGAGTGTGCCTGAAACAAAATATCCAATTTGTTTTGCTGTAAGTTTGGGAACTGGCAGTTGGCACCCCATTGAGCATTGTGTCCAGGGTATGAGCGCCTGGTACTCATGACTTGTTTCAGTTTCATATGGGAAGATCATCTCTCTAGAATTCAAACAGTTAACTGCCAGGGGCTGCAAGAGACTAAAAGGTGACGCCCCTCTTGCCCTTGTGGTAGAACTGCCAGGCGTGTTTGACCTTTTGTGGTTGAGATTAAATTTAGGGCAGGAAGTGTTTTTTTTATCAAAAGAAGGAAAATGTATCATGAGGCCAAACTCTGATTAAAACTGAAAAGACAGAGTTAAAGGCTGCCATGTCTCTCTGTGTTTAACCATAGACTATCCATTCCAGATTTGTATCTTTCTACCCAATCTGTCATCAGAAGTCCGGCTCTAAGTATCCACTCTAGCGAATCCCTTCCTGATTTTTTTTAAAAAAATCTATGTTAGAAACTGATACTTTTCCTGTTGCCCCGATGTATATTTTTTTCCTTGGATAAAAGGCCATTGGTTAGTCAGAAACAGGCTAAGTGCTTATTTCATTTCTATGTAGGAATCCCGGAAACTGAAACGGGAGGTTCCACTTAAAATGAACCTTTATCGTTGTGTAGACTGAAGCAATCCAAGCAAATTCTAGGGTTGTGCTTAGGTTTTGTTTTTTTTGTTTTTTTACAGGGTCATTGGGCCTCCGAAGAGCTGATGTTGGATAAACCTTTAATGTGCCTGTAGTAAATTATATTACTATCATTAAATTATAATTACTATCATTATTGGCTTTGGTTTCTATGAAGAGGCTACTGATTAGGCTTATAGTTTTAGTCTTAGTCTAAACCTCCATTATTCTTTGGCTGTCTGGCTTCAACCTCCCACTGTAGTGATTCCCTGGAGGTATGAAACCCCTTAGGAGAGTGGGCGTCAGTAATTAATACTCATGTGCCACATTCAAAAGCAGAAAGTATTTGTTACTCCAGTTTGAATACTTTCTAGAGGTTACTATACAAGGGGTCTGATTGGTAAATAAGCCAGGCACCTGCTTTGAGGTCACTGGGAGCAACATCCAGTGGTGAGCAGCATGTTGCCCACAAGTCATGGGTTGGGGATCCTTGCCATCAGATACGAGGGTTGATGGATTCAAGGAGAAAGGGCATATTGAATAAAAAGGACACAGGAGATCTGGAGGAAGAATGAGGGAGACATAGCTCTTTGGCAGTGAGACCAAATTATGGCACTTTTGGACTTCTCTAACCATCCAGACCATGTCAGTTACATACAATGAAAGCCACAATCTGCCAAAAACCTATGCCTTTTAAAGAAACCCCCTTTATTTTTATTATATGCTCAATGTTACATACATTCTCAGACCAAGGCTTTGGTACTGTACCTGCACTTCCAAGGCTTCTTTTGCTTGAAATAGTTAACTATGGTATTATTTGCTCTTTAACTGGATATCAAGTCCTTTCGGCAGGGTCTCCAGAAAGATTAAAGAATAAACACAAGCGTTGGGGTTTTGGAATATTTTATACGACCGAAATTGTTCAAAATCAAAAGGTCAACTTTCTGACCCAAAGGCTACGAAACGCTACTGTGCGATTCCTAATAAGAACAAAAGCAAAAGGGGCAGATAATCTATCGACAGCTGATTCCAATTTCACTAACCACTTGCAGCTGAATATTAGCGCTTTTTACACAACAATTATATTCTTTCAAGCACAAAAACACAGAGATATTTCTCCCCATTCATCGGGTTAAGAGTGTTTGCTTAGAGAATAGGATGGCCCTTTGTTGGAAAAGAAAGAAAAATATGAGCTATTAAGCGTTTTCCGATGGAGAAAGATGGTTTGTCAACAATTATATTGAGGTGTTTTGTCGTGACAGAGAAAATATGGTCAAAACGTTGTCAAAACCTTTGTACAGGACTGTATTGATTGAACATTAATTAGATGGAAACTCTACACAGTCATGAAATCTATCTGGGAAAAGAGATGAATCAAACTTTTATATTTCTCAGTTTTTCTTGAATTTTATTTTTCATTTCATAATAATAGTTCCAGAAATGTATTTTATCATGAGTCACTGGAATTTCCTAGTGTGTAAAGCTGGTTGTGCCCAGGTAGATTTATGTTGCTGATTAAGCCCCTTCAGACCAAGTTGGCGCTTATCTGGCCATGAATAGGACCTCCCCAACTTCATTAACAGATATCAGTAGGCAGATAAGCTGACCATACATATAGAGATCTCATCAATCTTGCCCACCTTGAGGGCAGTTGTATCAAGGACCAGATCAACAAACAAATGCATTCCTCAATCTAACGGGATACATACAGAGATCATGCCCACGTTGAGGTCAGTCGGATCAAGGACCGAATCAGCGAACAGATGCATTCCTCAATCCAATTGGATTTCTCAACCTTCCCAATCGACGCCTGGCCAACCTTTGGGCAGATATCAATCAGGGAAGCCCAAGGGAGGACCTCATACACTGCTCAATAAGCTGCCGATTTAAGGTGGCCATACACTATAAGAATCGTTCTTTGGTTGAATGGATCTTTCTCCTGATATGCCCACCAAAGGCAGGGCAATATCTGGCTAATCCAATCTGTTTTAGACAATGCAAGAATGTGTGGAAGAGGAAGGAGGTCAATTTAACATCTTTAAGAAATCTGACATGAAATTGTACTTAATAATCTCTTCTCGGGCCTGGATAGATCAAATGTATAAGCTGAGTTGATGAATCAGTCTAAAGGGTCCAAATTGGCAGCTAAAAACTCTATGTAGGAAAAAAAATAAGATTTATCAGAATTTTTGATTACTCAAATTCTCGTAAATTTTTTTTTGTCCCTTGATTGTCTTCAGTATGAAACGCTTCAAATTTGAGGATTAGATTAATTTTATTGGTCACTGGATTCTCAACAACTTTGGAGTCATGAAATCTAAAGTACGCAGAAGAAACTAATGGAGAAATTTATCAGAATTTTACATTTCTCAATTAGTCTTGTCATTTTTTTGTCCCTTGATATTTCCTTAGTGTGAACGACCTCTTAGAAAATGTTTCTCACATTTCACAACTTTGGAGTCATGAAAGCTATGTAGGAAAACTAAAAAGTTCTGTATTTCTTGTTTTTTTTTTTTGCTGTTTGGCTTTTCTTGAATGTTATAAACCCCTGAGAAAAGGATTCTTGTATTCTAGGATTAGGGTTACATTCACTTTAACATTAAAGCAAATTGTGAGTCCCCAACAACTCTCAAGTCATGAAATTGTGGGAATTTTATCAAAACTTTAAATTTCTCAATTTGTCTTGTCATTTTTTGATCCCTTGATTTTTCCTTAGTGTGAATGATCTCTAAGATAATGTTCCTCACACCAACAACTTTGGAGCCATGCAATCTATGTAGACAAAAAACCAAGGGGGCATTTATCAGAATTAAAAATTTCTCAATTTGTTATTAATTTGTACCTTGACTTTTCTTCAGTGAGAAAGACCTCCACTAAATTGTTTCTTGCATCTAGAATTAGATTCATTTTAATGATAAAGCCAAGTGTCAATCATCAATAAATTTGGATTTTAAATTGTACTTTTCATTACTTCAGTGTGAAAGACCCCTGAGAAAAGGTTTCTCAAGAAAAGGTTTCTCACAGTCTAGAGTTAGGGTTACATTTAACAATAAAGCAAATTGTGCCTTCTCTCATGAAATCACGGTCGATATATTAAAATTTAGAATTTTTCAATTTGTCTTGTCATTTTTGGTCTCTTGATTATTCTTCAGTCTGAATGACCTCTGAGAAGATGTTCCTCACATTTCAGGATAATATTAATTTTAATGGTAAAGCAAATAATGAATCAACAACAACAACTTTGAAGCCTACGTAGTAAAAACCGAGGGGAGATCTATTTGTCAATTTATCTTTATCTTATTTCCCTTGATTTTTCTTCAGTGTGTAAGACCCTTACAGAATAGGTTTCTCCCATTCAAGGGGTTGGGTTCCATTCAATTTACTTCTTTCTTTTATTTCTTAAATTATGAATTCTCAAATCACGAAATATATGTAGGTAAAAATAACTAAAAGATCAAAACTTTCTATACTTTTTCATATGTCTTATGAAATGCACATTTAGGTGTCCATTGACCTACTTCCTCTAACAATCAAATTGCATTTCTTCTGCACAAATTGTGAAAAATTTGTATTCTTCCTGTATTTCTAAAAAGCTCTACAAATTTGAGATTTATTAAGTGGAAAATCCAAACTTCTCCAAGAACTCAAAGGGAGGTTTTTTTGATTTTGTTTTGCTACTAATTAATTAATCAAAAAAAAACACTGAGGGGTGTGACCATATAAAGGCACAAGGCTGCAGGCTGAGTTATACAGGGGGGAACTCTGAGTATCACTCATGTATTATAAGGGATAATGTACCCCCTACTGTAAATGATAAGGATATTAGAAGTCACTGAGGGGTGTGACCATATAAAGGCACAAGGCTGCAGGCTGAGTTATACAGGGGGGAACTCTGAGTATCACTCATGTATTATAAGGGATAATGTACCCCCTACTGTAAATGATAAGGATATTAGAAGTTCAGGGGTTCTGTGGGTATCAGGCATGTATTATAAAGGATAATGTATACCATACTGTATAAATATAATAATATTGTTATCATATAACAGAGCATCTCTAGGAATTGTATAGTGACTATTTATATCATAAATCTTCTAAAACAGGAGGTGCAACAGTTTTTAAATCCACAGTTAATTTGACAAAAACAGCCAGACCAAGCCCCATTTATATGGATATATTTGACGTCACTCGTAGAACTAAGTATAATATAAAAAAAAAAAAACACTTGATTTACTTATTAGAAGCCACTCAGAGCTTGATTTTATCTCCTGTTTTATCATCACAAGACGAGTTACTGGATTAAAGGTCAAGACAACAGAAAGAGCCTTGAGGATAATGTGCAGTTCAGCCCCGGGGGCCCTCGGGTTTGACCCACTAAGCTGAGACCCCAGAGAACGTCTGTGAGTCCAGATGATTTGTAAACATCGCTCCTCTTGGGTTGGTGTAGGAATCTCTGTATCCAAACCAGAAATTATAGAGTCTTGAGAAATGTCTGTACAAGTAGCAGCCCCCACTATCTCCTGCCTGGGAATACAGCAAGGTATAGTTCTGCCATGTCTATCAGTTTACACAACTACACACACTTGTACAATACAGTTACACTGCGGAGAAAGGGACAATGTAACAGAAACCACTGGATTAACTCTTTCCTCTCAAATGATTTCTCTTACATTATCTGAAAGGGCAAGTTTAGTTATAGGCCAATGCTAAGCAACATTTCAATTGGTCTTCATTATTTATAGTTTTTGAATTATTATTTTACTAACGGTTTCCAGCTTACAAATGGGGGTCACTGACCCCATCTAAAAATACAAATGCTCTGTAAGGCTACAAATGTATTGTTACTTTTTATTACTTATCATTCTATTCA
>CM044438.1:128589620-128607501 GCA_024363595.1 Xenopus borealis
ACACAAACAATATCCCATGAAGACAAACTGCTCATAGCAAAAGTTCATTTTAAGGTGAACTACCTCTTCCATAGGGCGCAATGGGCTAAATACATGGGTTCTGTTTCATTCCGATGGATTTCTCAGTTTATGGGGAATTTCTTTAGGGATCACCATTAACAACTTGTCTCATTCGGGAGCAGTTAGAAGAGGCAGCGGCTGAGCAGACAGATCCTCGCAGCACCTGGTTTCTATTCCTCCAGCCCAGGACCTGCTTTATGGTGACGCTGAGACCAGAACATGTTGCTGAAACACAATGTGAATGGGGACACTGGGGAGCAGCAGCATCTTGTTAGTTTTTATAGGTTTCTGGCAGAGCTTTTATACATTCCATAACACTGATTTATTTCTCATGTGTCTTATAGTGCTTAAAGGGGTTCTTTACCTTTAAATGAACCGTTAGTATGATGTAGAGAGGGATATTCTGAGACAATTTGCAATTGGTTTTCATTTTGTATTATATGTCATTTTTGAGTTATTTAGCTTTTTATCCAGCAATTTCGGCCATTTGGTTGCTATGGTCCTAATTCCCCTAGCAACCATGCATTAATTTGAATAAGAGACTGGGATATGAATAGGAGAGGCCTGAATAGGAAGTCGAGGAATAAAAAGTAGCAATAACAATACATTTGTAGCCTTACAGAGCATTTTGAGAGCTGGAAAGATTGAGAAGGAAAAGGCAAATACTTAAAAAAATATAAAAAAATGAATTATGAGAACCAATCGAAAAGCTGCTTAGAAATTATTCTGCAGAATGCTTTACCATACCTGAGTAAACAGTTCTAGAAACTTTGTCTGTTTGTTTAGAATAGCAGCTGCCATATTAGCTTGGTGTGACATCACTTCCTGCCTGAGTCTCTCCCTGCTCACTCATAGCTCTGGCCTCAGATTACAGCAGGGAGGGAGGTACAAACTGAGCATGCTCAAGCCCTAGCCCTGGAGGTTTCAGCTGAAAACAGTAAGTCTGATACAGAAGCCCATGTGACACAATAGAAGGAAAGAAATACTGTGTTTCTTCTGACAGAGGACTCAGAGCAGCATTACTTTGAGGGTTTACTGATGTATTTATATAGGCCTTTCTGATAAAGCTTACTTAGTTTTAGTCTTTACTTCTCCTCTGAGGGTGAATCTTTAAAGACTTATTCTACCTATGATCTTGCTCATCTCCTTTAACAAACACAGAGCTTACAGTCTAGCTGAATAAACCAACAAGCATATTATAGGGCGAGGCTACTCTTGTAACCCCAAGGACACCATCAGGGGGGGTACAAGGGGGTCCATCTGAGATGGAAATTTCTGATTTGCTGGTACAAAAGGGTAGGGACTTGTAGAAAGTGGGTGGTGTATAGGTGGGCCATGGGTGGAGTTTTTGAGATAATTAGGGAATTGATAGGGCAAATCAGGGGTGAGACCATGTTTTTTTATCCCATTTAACTGTTTGGCAGGGGCCACCACCCAGTGGGCCTAGGTGGCCAATAATTGGGGACCCCCAAGATGAGGGATCTGCTAAATTAGAAGTATGAGGCTCCATGGTTACTGACGTCAGTCCTGGGGACTGTAGCTCGACTGTAGCTGATACAGGTCTTGGTCAGACTCTTCAGTGGACACTTGAACAATGAGATGAGTTAGAATATTAGTCTATTGGACCGAAGACTATACATATATATATATATATATATATATATATATATACACACACTTTTTAACACAGTCATAAGGCAAACTGACCAACATGAGATGGTAGAATAATTATGAATATATTTAAATTAAGCTTCCTCACCTGCCACCGGGTCTGTAATGTCGAATGTAATCATGTATAGAAAGGCTCTCACGGACTGCTGGGAGTTGTAGTGCAGTGACAGCTGCGGAGCCAGAGGAAACAATGAAGATGCCCCTTGACTCTCACATACATCTGACAAGTCAATTGCAACCACCCCAGCAATAAGTGCTTGTCACTTTAAGGTGTTTTCTTCACTGAAAATATTTTCCTTAGTCATTAAAGGCATTGGGGAGAATGAAGCAGCAGCTGTCACAGAGCCGGGAGATGGGGTAGAAAGTGCAGAGGGACTATGCAAGCAAACTGCTGAGTTTATTAAAGGGATTTCTCATTTAAAGGAGCAGAGAACCTAGCCTGGTTAGGGCGAGACGGGCTAAAAGAAGCCAAAAAGCCCTTTACCTGCAAAACATGAAGCATAAGGGCTTCTGAGATCAGAAGGTATTGACTTGCCATACACATAGCACTATAATACCAAAAATGAGCGTTTAACTCTCATATAAGGATTATGGGCGGAGACATGCAAATCACTCCTTTATGTCCCTTTGGCCAACTATGTATCCAGAAATGCTGGTTTATAGCCCCGATACAGCCTAATAGTTCAGAGTCTTATATCCAAACTTGCAGACAGTCTGTTTTGATCCTGTTAGATCTCATCAGTGTAAGATATTGGACCACGGACTTGTGGGGAAGCAAAGAACCTAGTCTGGTTAGGGTGAGATGGGTTAAAACGAGCCAAAAAGCCCTTCACTAACAAGACTGAAATAGACTTGCTGCATGCCAGTTTGTGCATGGACAAAACTCTGGAATTACCAGCGGATGAACCTAATTTGAGGGTTCCCTTAGTCATTCACAGCTACGAGTGACTTGCTCTCCAGGTGAATTGGATGCTCGTGCCATTGTTAAGAAAACATCGCCAGAATGGAATGGAAGTTGCAGTAGAATGAGAGAGGGAGAATGATTCTGACCTGTTCCGGAGAGGGTCTGTGGTTGGGGTGCTGAGCTTTCCCTGGAGACCGGTGATGATGGTGGTGGTGGTAGTAATGGTGGTGGTGGTGGTCATCCTCATAGTTGTCTGCCATCAGTTTCATCCTGTTCTGGGTCTAGAGATAAAGAATAAAAAAAAGAATATTATGATTGTTCCCTTGTTCTACTTTGACTTAACAATAAAAACCAAACAGTTTCTGGTTCCCCCATTTACCAGGCAGTATAGTTTCCCTTTAACCCTGGGAATGTAAAGGTGCACACGGGTGGGAGGAGGAGACATGAATGGGTTTCCAGATGCGAGGGGTCAAGTGTAGACTTTCTACACATTATGGGCAGCTAATTGGATCGGTCACACACACTTGATGGATTCCTCTCTGGGCCTCAGTTACTTATGTGATTAAGATAAAAACGATCTTTGCAGAAAGCTCTGGAACAAATCGCCAGACATTAACTGAAGACAATAAATTACCCATACCAGCAGAGCCCTGAGCAGTAATAATAATAATAATACACTGCTCAGACATGGTTAAGAGATTTGAATATGGAGAATTCAGAAATACATTTAGGGAAATATGTAACCCAACCAAAAATAAACAAAAAAAAAACAGTGCCCCCGCAGGGGTGTCCAAACTTGGCCCTCCAGCTGTTAAGGAACTACAAGTCCCACAATGCATTTGCCTGACTGTGGCTGTCAGACTCCTTCTTTGCATTGTGGGACTTGTAGTTCCTTAACAGCTGGAGGGCCAAGTTTGGACACCCTAGTGGGTAATAGAATGGGGATTCTACCTGACAGAAAGGGTGTTTCCTTTGAATGTCATCCATCAAATAATTTAGCTTTCAATTTAGTAATTTTCCTAAATCTAACCCCAACTGGTCTTGGTCTTCAGAATGGGACACCTCTAATGGTTCCTCTCCGACCCCATAGTTTGGGAGGAGCCAGTCTAGGGGAACAGGACTAGACCAGCCATCATGGCAAACCAAACAAGGATATATAAGGCTAATTGGCTCGTCAAATGTGGGACAGGTACAACCAAGAAGAAGGAATCACACACCAAATGGAATGCGTTACAAGTGGAATATTTCCCTAATCCGAGGCACTGGGACTCTTCAGGAATCCTTGATACAGGTATTAAACCTTTTTTAAATGTGTTTTTCTATTAGTGAATTGGAATAACATTCCTGAGGCTGCTGGGTTACACAATCACTCTCATTATTTGAGGTTTTACGTTCTATTTTTTTTTTAGGATATTCGTAATGGAGCTGTAAGGCCAAAAGGCTTCGGAGGTAGTAAGGACCGTGGGAGGAGGTAGCAAAAGTCCAAGTTCGCAGTACAGATAGGGATAAGGCAGAAGAATGGTCAAACAGGCAACAAGATCAGTCCAGGCAGAAGAGGTTCAAAATCAGGAAATCCAGGCAAGAGGTCGGTACACAAATAATCAGATATCAGCAGAATCACACCCAGGTATAGCAAGCTAAGACCTATAATTGGGCAAGGATCAAGTGTCCAAAAGTTCCTTAAATAGGCTGTAATTGGCGCCAAAAAGGAGATGTCATCAGTAGGCGTCAGTTTCCTGCATCAGCGCGTCATTTCCGGCGCGAGCGCGTCGCTTCTGACATGGCCGCGTCTCTTCTGACGCGGGCGCGTCGCTTCTGACGCGGGCGCGTCGCTTCTGACGTGGGCGGCTATTCCGGCGCGCACTTCCGGCGCGACCATCCTCGTGGGAGCCGCCATCTTGAGAGGACTGGAGCCGAGGAGCCAGGAAAGAGGAATTCCTGACAGGAGCCCAGATTTTACATTATTCTGATCGCTACAGGGAAATAGTTTAAAGAAACATTCATATATGGAAATCAGCACTGGGCTTACAGAACATCAGGAGTATCAATGGGATGATCAAGGCACAAGTGAAGGCCACGGTGAACTTTCTGCTACTGTCATCACGTGATCACTCTTGCCTTGTCCAGTTACCCCAATGACATATCTTCCACTACTACAGGTAGCGATCCATAGGCTCTTGCAGAAAACTTGGGAATGGGCCCTAGTAACCTACTGCTCCTTTATACAGTATCTGAGTTTCTTTATTTCTCACCCATTATTCTCCAATATACAGCATCAATGGCTGAATATAACATTGTAAAATGAACCATTTGGTTCCTTTAATCGTGTCCATAAAGCACATCAATCACCAAGGTTATCAACCCTTGTGCTTCTCCCCCAGCTCTAAGGGTGGTCAAATTCAGCAATGCAGTGAAAGCTGGATAACATGGTGACAGTAAGTCAAGGTAAAGTCTTAGGACAAGATGGAAAAAAAGTTGAGGAAGATGATGACATTTCTGCAAGGTGAAGACTGGAGGATAGAAGCGTCACGTGGAAACAATTGGCCAAGATGAAGAAAGCAGGGCAATTTTAAGCATGCCATTTTAATTACGGCCAGATAGCTAAAGCAGGGGAAGATGGTGACAATAGGGCAAGTATGGCACAATATGGCAAGTACGGTACATAGACAGTATGGCAAGTTGTTAAAAGACAAGCAAGAGGGAAACATGATGCCAAGGCAAGATGATGAAATTAGGGCAAGATGGAGACAACAAAGAAAAGATACAGTAAGGCAACATTTAGAAAGGAAGGCAAGAAGTTGACAGTTGGTTTAAAATGATGACAGTAGGGCAAGATGGGGACAATAATGGGCAACATAAGTTGCACAATTCTATTTAACTAGAGGGCTATGGAGTAGATTGCCTACATGGCCTGTTGTAACCAAGGAACTAGGCCGATCAGAAATCTGCTAATAAACATTACTCCATAGATGACTATACAAGCAAACACTATTGAGAATAAATTGGAAGTAATAAAAGGAATGTATAACATAGACAATACAATTATTACAGTATATCAAACCCTACCACTACCCCAATGACTTCAGATGGGCAAGATGAATCCTCTCTTCAATTCTTGTAGGTCAAGTACAACATTAGACTAAAAGAATCGATGGAAGACTAAAACATCAAGAAGCCAGGGAATTATAAAGTAATAGCAAAATAATTCTATACTCAGCTCTTAATAATTCTATTTAAACAAATGGAACAAAGTATAAAACGCCCATTTGTGTGACCAACATGGCCTGTCTCTTGGGCTGCTTCTCCCACAGAAGAACAGGCCAACAACACAATAGGCTCCAATTCAATTGGTTATAAAATGATGGATGGCAACCTCCGATACTGCTCATATTGTGCCACCAGCACGGGAGGAAACGTTATTCATTTGGACCTAATACTGAAGAGGGGTTAGTGCGGATCAAGTAAAGTCCAATCTAAGCTAAGACTGCCTGGTAATAGAGGGCCCAGCTTAGCAGCAATATGTAGCTGTAAAACTCCAATATTTAAATTGTCCTTTTAAAATATTTTAGCAAACGTGGAATTAAAGACCCGGGCTTTGATCAGTCATCTGGATAATGTTAAGTCTAAAGCGCCCATGAATTCCCTTTAAATAAGGAAAAACAAAGAGGGACGGAGCCAAACGCCACAAATATAACGAGCCCTTCACTTTTACAACCTCTTGCCGTTTTCTGGGTCCCTGGTGTATGAAATAAATGTGTAGGGTAAAAAATAGATACAAACAAGATCAGATTTAGATGGAATTTAGATAAGATCTGCCCAGTGGGGAGGGAAGTGTTAAAGGGCAAATAAAACCAAAGGTACCTTCTACCTTAAATTGTTAAAAGGGAAACTAAAAAAAAAAATCGATCTAATCATAGAAATATCTGTCTACGCTATTTTTTAACTTATACCTTAATATTTACAGTAGAACCTTCACTTTAAGGTTTCCAGTCGACCAGGAAAAAAATGTAAAAAATTGGGATAAATGTAAAATCAGGGGAATGTGTTCCAGGGAAGTGCTGAAAGGATCTAAGCATAGGAGTCAGTTTTTACAAACAGCTGTTTTGGGGAATGTCCGGACAAAATTTTGATGCTAAATCAAGAAAAATTATTATGTAGAAATCAGGGAAAACACCAATTATAATTGATGAGACCACAACAACTTCTTTTAAATGCTGGACAACGTAAAAGCAGCCTACTATGTAAGATTAAGGTATACAATTCTATAACAGTTTTAGTTTATATTTATTTTATTTATGTACGAAAAGATATTTGTAAATATAAATTGTAAATACAAATAGACTTTGTCTGACCAGTTCCTGATTCCATCTCGCCTCCTGCTAATAAGTCAGATATGGAAAAAAAATTGAATTTTAATATTAATGGGCTTATTTATAAAAAAAAAATTTGTGAGGTTTTTTTTTAATTCGAATAAACTAACGATTTAAAAAAACTCCAATGTTTGCTTATTTATGAAAAAACACAATAAAATAAACTCGACTGAATACAATTGTGAAAAAAACTCTAATGTATAACTCAAATAATTTGAGGTTATAGGCTTAAAACCTGAGTTTGTGAGTTTACAAACTCCAAAAGTCGAAAATCTCGAAAATGGTTGGAATTTTGCCTAGGACAACACTCATTGACGTCTACATGATCTTGCCAGCTTTTAGATGCAGCTTTTTTTTTTACATTCAAGGTTTCAATTTTTTTTTTCTTAAAAAAATACCATAAATAATTCAAATTTGTGATTTTCTGAAATTGTGTCAAAAATTCTAGATTTGAATCTTGATAAATCACCCCCTTAAAAGTTCTCATTGGTCTGGACTTTGAAACTGAATTTGCAAAATGAAATGGGAGATTGTAGAAGGGATGAGACTAATTGTGTCTGACAAGACAAAGCCGTAATGCAGGAACAAGAATTCCCTTCGTTTTTCGTGTTGTTTTTGCCAGAGATTAATAAGTGCAAGTTGGTGTGGGATATATGGTTCCTCTGAGTATCCTGTTTTGTATCTAGAGTAGAGTTCCCAGCTGCAGGTGCCTTGGCTCAGACAGAACAACATCAGACCAAAAGAGAGATCTATTGCAGCCCTGGATTGACATAATAAATGGTAATTATAGGAGGTTCTTGTATTTCCCTCCATCCTGGAACTGCCTGGCCAAAATTTTCTTTTTCATTTTAAAGTTGATATTCTCGATTCCTCTCCCAATAAATCCTGTAATGAGACACTCAGTCTTCATGGAATCCGTGGCCCCAAAAAACATAATGTCAATAGGAAAGTGTTTTTATTGGTTTGTCCAAGGTGACTATTGGAGAAATTAGATTCCTATAGGGAAGTCAATGACGCATTTTTGGAGAACTCCTATAGGGAAGTCAATGACGCATTTCTGGAAGTGTGTTTGGTATTTTCAAGAAGATTTAATTTTATTTAAAAGTGGTTATTTATATATGTCTTACCCTTTATTGGTTCTTCTTAAATCCAAATGTATCCTAGGTGGGTCAGAAGTGCCACCTAAGTGTCACTGCCATTACACCCATGTACACACAGAAGGATTTTTTTTGTATTTGTCATACGTTCTTCTCCTCTCCTTGTTTTCTGAGCCCTTCTCAATGTTCAACGGCCTCCTCCTGCTCCATTCTCCATTCTGTTTTTGCTTTCATGGTGTCTCCCCTTTCTTCTCTTTTATACTCTTTTCATTCTCCTCTAAAGGTTTATGGATCATTTTGGTTTTCTCTAACTGGTCTGCCAGGGGCATAGCAGGTATCATTAGAGCACTGTCTAAAAAGAGGACCTCCTCTCTGCCCACCTTCAATCTTCCCGTATTCTCTTATCATTAAATCATTTGTCTTCAATTAATTTCTCCCTTAATCCTCTAACCCCTTTCTGTTCTTTGCATCCATTGAGTCTTGTTCTCCTCATGTTCACCTTTTCTCATTCTGGAATTTTTATTTCCATTAATGGTGATGGTACTTTCTTAGAAGCAGGTGAGTTTTCAAACTGGCCTAAAGTTCCGGGGGAGGCAAAAAGCCCCTCCTGGTAACTAAGAGCTGAATTTACAGATTTCCGGCCATAAATTTGGTCATGAAGTTGACAGTGCAAGTGCAGTCTCTACACTAAATATGCCCCCCCCCGGGCCCCCTCTGATGCTGGGGGAAATGGGGGCAGTAGTAGGAGAGCCACCTCGGGTGGCAGAGAAGTCAGGATCAACGCTGCCTAGAAGGCCAATCTGGGTTTGATGTTTTGGTTGCACCTATTCCATTTATTGGAACAGGAAAATAATCACTGATTATGGATATGAATAACGGTTTAAGTATTGGAAGGAGCTGGACCCTTCCTTGTGCTTTTAAAGTAGATTGTGTGATTTTTCTATCAAGTTCATGAGTTCAGCTTGATATAGAGTCAATTAAACTACATATTTAGGGAGTGGTGAGTTGAAAAAAATAAAAGTAAAATCCTTCCAAAACAACAACTCAACCCTAATGTTTCATCAAGTTACCTGTAGGTGTTTATAGAACTGAGCTTCTACCAAGGAAAAGTGGCCCTTGGAGGGGCTTCCATGGAATTGCATGAATTGCTCTGTCACCACCAAGGCCATCCTTAACACTTTGCTAGACTTAGGACCATGGCAGAAAAACAAAAAATAGCAAGTAATACCAGTGAAGGGACTAAAAAACCCTTAAAACAAAGGGATTGAGAAACGTTCTTTGTACATGTCATATGTGCGTTTATTTATATTGATATAGTGCTGCTTTAATGTACTTCTATAAGCCATGGGCAATGAAGTCGGGTAACAATTCTGCATTGTTTGTATCACTGATGTCTGAAAAAAACTCTTTTTTTTCGTTGTGTGGTTTCTAAATCTGAAGCTTTTCCTCATAAACCTTTCAAGTTGCTGGAAGCTAAAGGTACGGGCTCCAAGAAGCAGGAAATATTCTGTAATAACACGATGTTATAGACAATACAGGCTCGAGTCAGACAAAAAGTATTTCTCCAACATTCTGTAAACGGCATAATTATACAGCGTTCCCTACACAGGATCATGCGCTCCGAGACAATATGGCAAGAAAAGTATAATTAAATCTGAGATCAACTTCCCCCTTAGGTAAATTAGTCATAGGCTTTCGGAAACACATCTCATCAAGGCTCCGTTTTATTTATGTTTTTTTTTTAATTTTCTCACAAAAGCAGGAAATAACATATTATATAGGCTACAAGCTACAGAAGTCTTAATACTCAAAGCTAGACAGCCTGCCTGCACAGAGAATTATAATTTTACAAAATTAATTTGTTAAATACAAAGATAGCGAGGAATCAAGGAAGTAGCTTTACCCGCTGTTTCCAAACACGTTCCATCCACCGCGTAAATCAACGCATGTGAGATTGAAACAAGCAGGAGTTACGCAGTCCTTTTCTCCCTTTCTTGAGAAAGGGACTAGCTCCCGAAACATGTTGTGGAACTACACCAAATAAAGGTGATTGCAGACTAAAATGAATTTGTTTTCAAGCATGCCTCCTTCCAGGTTATAAGAACTGCAACTCTCAGACCCGGATTGGTGGAGAGGCCACCTAGGCCCGGGCCTAGGGCGGCAGGATTTTAGGGGGCGGCATGCTGCCCAACTACACCCACATTGGTTCAGAAATTAAAATTTCCCATGTGCCACTGATTTTTAGAAAATTCGAACAAATAAAAGGGCGGGAACAGGGGCGACAAACAACAGTGCGCCTAGGGTCGCACGCTATGTAAATCCAGCCCTGGCAAGTAAGGTCTATGTTCATCATTGTAAGCAAAAGGGAGAAGCTAGTTGCTTCTCTTGAAAAGCTTCTGTATGAGAAAACCTCAGTAATAATAAATGGAATTGGCCCTGTATTTATCTGCTGTGTGTTCTGGGGTATTATACATGGAATTGGCACTGTATTTATCTGCTGTGTGTTCTGGGGTATTATACATGGAATTGGCACTGTATTTATCTGCTGTGTGTTCTGGGGTATTATACATGGAATTGGCCCTGTATTTATCTGTTGTGTGTTCTGGGGTTTTATACATGGAATTGGCCCTGTATTTATCCTACCATGTGTTCTGGGGTTTTATACATGGTATCTGCCCTGTAACCTGATCAGGACTGGATGTCCCAGGTCACTCATCAGGTGAGGAGTAGTGAAACCTTTCTGTTTCTCTATGACCTCCTAGACATGAAGTTGACAGGTGCCAGCCAAAATGGTATTTAATCAGCAGCAAATGACTGTGATACAATGGTTGGCTGAAGGTCTCACACACACACAGAGCAGATTTTGATAAAAGCAAACTGAAGTGGCCAAGCAGTAGAGGGCTATAGCGTTCCAGACATCTTTCAAAAAAATAAAAAAGAAGGGTTTTGTGTGGTCATATTTTATCCAGTCATAATACCTAGGAATTATTAACCATCTCACAACCTGGAGGTAAATGGAACCATTCGGACTAAATGTATATTGTTATTATTAACATGTATTTATACAGCACCAACATATTTCATAGTGCTGTGTATAACATAATGAAACTATAGAAAGGGGTTAAAAAGACAGGAAAGACAGAGAACACAAGAAAGAAAGGTTGAGAAGGAACAGAACATGAATACAATTACTCCACCTCTATGAAAAGGCAACACATAAAGACAAATTATGAAGCCAAAGGCAAGGAATGTGAGCAGGGTGCTACCATACAGGGGAAATTAGTGCACAATACAAAGAATGGGAGATGAGACAATGACAATGGCTGTTTGGGGAAAACATAACAATAAGCGGTCCTGCCATTCAGTTACACACAGAAAAAGGCAACTAAAACTGCGACCTTAAATGACTCCCACAAAAAGTAACATATACAGTAACCTTGAAACACACCGAGAGATAGAACAGAGACCCGGAATGACTCAAGCAGACTCAGCAGATAAATATCCATTGAAGCACCAACATATTTCAATACCTGAAAGGTTCATAGCAACCATACAAATATAGACCTATAATGAACAATTTTAACCCTTTCAGTCCTGGTTAATTGTGCCACTTTATTTGCCATGGCATAGTAGATTAAAATAATTTTGCCTGGTGATGATGCTAAATGAAAAGATGTATATCAGACATAATTGGGAAAGCCCTATGCCTCCCGAGTGCGCTAGTATCAATTATGTACAGAGATTTCTGACTTTGATCAGATTGATTAAAAAGCATAAGTTAGATGGCATAAGTTGCAAGACCACAAAGGCCACTAACAATAAGTTGACCCCAGAAAACCCTATGCAAACTGCATTGCTTTTGTGTAGAGATTAGTGTTTTTTTTTTATTATTAAATTTTGGAAAATCTACTCAAAACTTTTACTTTACAGCCTGTTGTATCTATTTATGGCCCCAATGGAAAACTTCATTAATATGAATGCCAGGGGTACATATAATTACCAAAGCACGTGGCATGTAGAGATTCCAAGTATGAATTTTAGTGGCCGATACTTCCGCTGGGTTTTACAGGGACCATTTTCCATTGTAAGATTGTGCCCCCCTTGGGCCCAGACACATAGTAGTAGTAGAACCTGGGGTTCTGTACTTTGCACTGAGATGTCAGGCAATCAAATTGCTGAATTGAGAGGTTTTTTGGAACACATTCTGGTGGAGAGATAAACACAGGCACAAAACCTGGTTGTGCATCCTATGTCAGTAAGCCTTGCCCAGGTATCAACAATGACCTCACAGCCTAGGGCTCACCAATCAATAAACATCCTCCTTTTCTCCCTGTGCCAAAGTCTGAGTCACCCACAAGCCCTACTTTTCAATGAATGTTCTCCTTTATCCCGTTGGACAAGACTTGCAAAGACATCTCCCCCAGCTTTCCATTCATAAGTTCCCACTAGCTCATTCTCCAAACCTCTACGGTCTAAAAGTCAGAAGTATTATTTTATCCCATTCTTCAGGCTCACCAGAGAATTGTTTATATAGTGAGATCTGAACTCCACAATAACAAGTAAATTTGTGCTAAATCCATTATATATAAAATTTACCCTGCGAGACGCTCCCAGATCTCTCCCCTAAGCGATGGAAATGTAAAGAGCAGAATTTCTGACCCGTGCTCTGACCCTAATTAAAAGGGGCGCACTATGTGTAACAGTGTTTTCTCTGTCTGCAAATTTCTCAATTATTAATCTGCATAGATATTTTCTTGAGCAAAGCCCGTTTCCTACATGCCTCAACATGAACGCCGCAGTAGGAATTCTTTGAAAATGTTTCATTTTCTAAAGCAAATGCATTAATCATAGGCCATTGAGCCATTTATTCTGTTTATTTTCTCAGGTGCTTCAGAGACACAATTACATGCTATTAACACATGATATGCAATTACAGCCCTGGATTCTGAGAGACTGAAGGAGTCTCTTGGCGGTGACATAGCAGAAAAATACTTGGCTGTATGTAGTAATATGGGGAGGTAAGAAGGTTAAGTGAGGAGCCATTCATTATGTTATCCCCCCACCACCACCTTCGCCTTTGGAGAGAGAAGTGTCAGTGACTAAAGGAAATCTTTCAGATGAATTTAACAAATTTACAGGTATGAGGTTATGAGTTTAGTTATGAAATGAGGCTTCACGCCGGGAATTTGAATGCTGTCATTGGCTACTGGATGGTCTCTATGAACAATGTCATGCTCTGATGGGCTACAGAGTGGTGTAACCTGGTAAAATAGTAATGTTCTGATTAACTATATTAGTAATGCATGGGTCAGTAAATGTGACATGCATGTGAGCCTAGGGTAAACTCATATTGCTCCATTTTTCCAGTGACTGATCTGCAGGTGATGGCTTGGAGGGGCTCCAGCAATCACTAAGGTGTAGGGGAAAAAATATGAAGAGTCTAAAAAGGCAGGTCTAGCATCACCATTGCCGAGTCTGCAATCTGCCCAAAATCACAACAGTAGCTCCCTTTTGTGATCTGCCCAACACGCTGGGGGTCCCTGGAGCACCACAGTTCCAGGCCAAGTTAGACAACACCCTAGACAAGCTGTCACTGAATATGCACATCCCCCCCTCCTCCGATGTGCATGAGCGTGCTCACAAATGCACTCTGATGAGCAGGAGATCCATATGAGATCCACCAGGCAAAAGAGGTACATGCCCAGTGCCCCCAAACCATTGCACCCTAGGCATGCATCTCTTCCGCCAATCCCTAGTTCCAGTCATGGTACACCCACAGATTATTAGGCTGCAGGCTGGTTTAGCCAACTCTTATTGGGTACAGGTTATTCTAGTCTGGCCAAGATCAAGAGTGTACCTGCCCTTCCCCCTGGAAGATGCCATCAGATTCCACCCATTGATGAAGTGACCAACTTCCTACCCCTGGCCTGCAAGTTACCATCATTGTCTTGATTCCACCCCTGTTTAAATTTGGGGATTAATTTGGTGATTCAGATGCCAGGTAGGTGACTTGGCTTGACCATATAACCTGACTTTGCTCAGAGGGTCAATAATAAGGTAAAAATAAAATGTCCAGTTGAAGGCTCAGTAAAACACTGTCCAGAACGTATCTAAAATATATTTGGGGTTTATCTCTCCTTTAATCGCCTCAAAGTGAAGTTGCGGAGAACTTTCATTAAGAAGAATAGGTGCTGCCAAGGAAAGCACTTTCTAAGGATCTAGAGCCACATAGAAAGTGTATTCTAACATTCAACTGCTGACTGACCTGAGGTGCCCTTATGGAAAACAGGTCAAATCAGCATCATGAGAGGTTGGCACTCTCAAGTTGATGGCAGAGTATGGCATAATGAATGAGTTTTGCAGAGTCCAGGGGGCAGAACTAATAACCACCGTGAGGTGGTGGTGGTTCATTTAGTCCCACTCTTTGTAATGTTTACTTCCACTTTCCCAGGGTGCAAGGAGGAAGGAGAAACAATGTGCTCTTCCTTCCCAGCTGTGCTACCTGTGCTCTCTAGTTTAGAAAATTCTGAAGACCATTAAACACTGAACTAATAGCAACAGTGTCAATGGAAGATCCAGTCCAACCAGACTAATTCCACCCCAGGTGAGTTAAACTAGGTCGTGTCATAAAGAAGATTTCAACTCCAAAAAGAGACAGATATTCAATTTATGTTGTAACACACTTCCATGAAAAAAGTATTGAAATAACAGCCTGAACAGGAAACCCAATGAAAATGGAATTTGGTTAATGTATTTGAATATTTCGTTTTGCCCTACAGTATTTTAGACTTTCCCAAACTTTTATGGTTGAAATACCCAACTCTAACATATGCCATTGCAAAGGAGGAGGGAGTCGAAAATATAACACAAAAATCCCAAATTAATTTTGAACAATTACACATAGAAATAACAAACTCCATCTGCCTCTTTGGTCATTGGTTTTATCAAAGCCGAGTATGCTAAGAATTGCCAAGCATTTTTGAAGACCTTGACCCTTTTTCCTTGTTTGTTTCTGAGTCTATGACTTCTATTCATCATAGTCATAAATGACCAGTTGGTGGATTTTCATGTGTGATCAATCATAGTCAATGAAAGCAGATGCACTGAACTGTGAAATGTTTTTCTTCTCCTTCCTAAATAAACGATTGGTGGAAAACCTTAAGCAGTGTAATACATGGGAATATTTTCTGTCCATGGCTGATTTAGGTATAAGTTCTTCAGCCCAAACATCACTGTTAAAACCTCAGATAGTTGTTCTTCCTTAGTATTTAACAAGGTTACAGATATCTAGAAACATTGGGGTGTCACTATGCTATAGTTCCAGGGGTACCCAGGGTACAAATAAGCACTCACCCCAAATCTCCCCCTAACTGACCTTCAGACTGGGCCCCCTTAGCTCATAACAAGGTTACAGAAAAATAAGTCAGACTCCAGTTTGAAGAACTTCAGCAGAAACGTAGGTGCTGCATGGGATGAAGTCTAATATGGATGCTGATATATTGCCTTATTGCTCTGCCTTTACAGACCAGGTACAGGGTACAGTAGTGTTTGTGGTTGGGGGAAGAACCTGTGCAGGGGTGGCATAGTTTCAAAGCACTTTGTGGATTTAATGTCCTTTAAAAGCCAGCTCCTCCACAAGTTAAGGGGAACTGCTGCCTCAAGTGTCAGAAGAGGCTAATTCAGCCCCACCAGGGAATGTATAGTTAATGTGAGCAGTAAAGAGAACAGGAGCCGTGTACCTGTTGCTTTAATTGCTGTACAAGTCTGTCCTTTTCTCGTTTCAGAGCCATAACTTCATCTTGAGTCTTTTTCTTCTTTGAGGCAGAGAGTTCGAGCAAAGCAATGTTGGCATCTTTCTCGCTGATTGCGGCTAGCAGGGCTCCTTGCCTAAAAAAAGTGGGAAGAACAAAACATTAGTGGACTGATGGTAGCATAGCGAGGATTAAACAATGGAGCATCAACCTTATACCAAACATCATACAGTCTCTCATCTCAACACCATGACCTTAAACGCCCTTCAACTTTTGCCTTTGGGGTGAAGCATGCACTGCCTTCCATCATATACTTAAATGATGACTTCCAGGTCACGTGGATGGCCAAAACTTAATTTAAGACCTCGTTTGTGATCGTGCTTTGTCATATTATAAGATGTAATGGTTACAAACACTGTGGCACCGTGGGTTGCTAAGGTTAGTGCATCGAGTCTACAGGTACTCCAGATTTTTTTAAATTATTTCCTTTTTCTGTGTAATAATAAAACAGTATCTTGTACGTGATCCCAACTAAGATATAATTAATCCTTATTGGAAGCAAAACCAGCCTTTTGGGTATATTTAAGGTTTACAAGATTTTTTAGTAGACTTAAGGTATGAAGATCCAAATAATGGAAAGATCCATTATCTGGAAAACCCAAGGTCCCGAGAATTCTGGATAACAGGTCCCACACTTGTATTACATTTCTTGGGTTGAGCTCAAAGATGCTAAGCCACCTACTCTTGAGACATTTTATGCTCCTAGAGTAATTAAGATTTGGCGCTACGCAACAAGTTGGCGCTATAGAAATACATGTTAATAATAATAATAAATTTGGATCAACCCCATGCTCTTGAACAGGGCTGCCATAAGATATCATGGGGCCCCAAGCTACTCGGTTGGCAGGGTCCTCCCCTTGAGACTTGTGTTATTGGTTCACTGCTTACCTAAGAAACCTGGGCAGATAGGTCCTGTTTAATACAGTAAAGGTACCAAGAAAAAACTTCTTTATAGGACATGCCATTATCCATTTGAGGCCATGCCATGTCTCTGAATTGACCAAACCTGCCCACTCTCCAACAAGCACCATTTCATGACCGTTGAAACACTATGAGAAAGGCTGTTATATCTTGAAAGGGCTACGCTATCTCTTCCTTGATCTTCTGTCCAGCACAAAGATTCCTTGCCCTAATGGAACCAATAAGGGGAATACTGAAATATCCTATTTTAATCTTATCCATGCTCTGGTGCTAAGAGTTAGAGCACCCCATTCATATTATTGCATCAGCTGACCAAGGCACTACGCCCTCCTAACATATTCGGTTGACGTCATGTGAATGTCAAGTGAGAGTGACATCTCTAAAGAAAAGTTTGGATTTCCATTAAAAGATACCATGGCATTGAAAAATATACATCTTGTGTAAAATGCTTTTATTGGTTGAGTTCAAACACTTTCATATTTAATTGTAAACATTCTAGAAAGGCTCCACGACAATGATAAAAAGCTTCTATCGAAGGAAATGTAAATATTTAAGGGTAATACTTCTAAGGAGCAAAAGAAAGAGCTCAGAGAAAGCTACTCGAAAATTAAAGGACGGGGATTCATTTTAAATAAACACTAGAGTTTCTCTCTGAATTCTCATCACCATCATTTATTATAGTTGTTATTCTAACGTAAAGACCCAATTTGTAACTGTATACATCTATATAATGGATGGGCCGTAACCTCACAATACTCTAGCTAGGGCTTTCTGGAAATATGTGGAAAAAAATATTTTATTTGCACAAGGCCAAAGAGGGAAACATTTAACCTCTTAAAAGGTAAATAGATCCTATTTATTAGTGTTCTATTTTCGATAGGGAAAGTTAAGTAAAGAGCTGAGCGTTTGGAGTCCAATTTGGCATGTAGGTGTGGTGAATAGCATCCAGGACAGCACTTTTGCTTCCATAGAAAACAGCAGTATCAATAGGGCTTGATGGCATCTACTGGGGGCCTATATTTTCATGCCTTTGGGAATTTGACATAA
>CM044438.1:128612555-128623587 GCA_024363595.1 Xenopus borealis
GAATTTGACATAAGCAAGTTCTTCTGGACTAATTTAGTTAGGGCTTGATGGCATCTACTGAGGATGGCATCTACAGGGGACCTATATTTTCATGCCTTTGGGAATTTGACATAAGCAAGTTCTTCTGGACTAATTTAGTTAGGGCTTGATGGCATCTACTGGGGGCCTATATTTTCATACCTTTGGGAATTTGACATAAGCAAGTTCTTCTGGACTAATTTAGTTAGGGCTTTATGGCATCTACTGGGGGGCTATATTTTCATGGATTTGGGAATTTGACATAAGCAAGTTCTTCTGGACTAATTTAGTTAGGGCTTGATGGCATCTACGGGGGACCTATATTTTCATGCCTTTGGGAATTTGACATAAGCAAGTTCTTCTGGACTAATTTAGTTAGGGCTTGATGGCATCTACTGGGGGCCTATATTTTCATGCCTTTGGGAATTTGACATAGGCAAGTTCTCCTGGACTAATTTAGTCAACGAAAAATTATAATCTAATTATTCGACACTCTCAAGACTGGCCACTTGGCTCATCCCACAACTTTTCTCCATGAAGATATGATAATTGGCTGGTCATCTAAATTCTAAAAGATTTTTTGATTTTTTTTTTTTTCATTTTATGCTCCTTTTAAGCAGTGGTTTTTAAAGGTATTTTTTTGTCTTAAGTATTACTGGAAGTGTGGCTGATATGGCTATGGTGGTAATGAAAGAGTGTGATAATCACTGCTTTAAAGCTACAGACATCCTTCGGGGATGGCCAACCAACACATCTGCACTGAGAAGTGGCCAATACTATAAAGGCACAGAAGAAGCCTCCATGGGAAAGAGCAGTAATTTCCCTACTGGGACCATCTGTGGAGCCTCAGCCTGACCTTCACATTCATATCTTCATTTTCTACGAGCAGCGGATTTGCGAAACCAAATTCTTACTATTGTTTAATAAACGAGCCTAATGAAAATACATTTTTCAGCCATTTATTGTAGCCATTCATTTCTCCAAATACCTCTGTGTTAATATTTAGAGGAAAAAAGTAATCCTTTCAGCTATTAGAAGCTTTTCTTTCACTTTGGCTGCCTAATCTGTTATATAAACATCAGGGTAGAGTTTCTCCCAGGCTCCTTGCAAAAATCTAATGCACCCACCGAGTTAATGGAAAGTCCTAAGACAAAATCTAAATTGGAAACATTTACCATACAGGAACTCACAGGTTTAGTCTCCATTTTGAACTTGTAAACATTCTGTCAAGCAGCAGATAGTAAAATATTTGTGTTGGGCACACAGGCCTCCAGGAAATTATGGGTGAAATGATGAGGGTCAACCTTGCGTCCCTACGGTGGATTCAAAACTACAAGTACCAGCATCCTCCAATGGCACAATGGCAGATTTCCCTACTGCTATAGAAATACGTTTAATATGCTTGGGTTGATTTGATTTCAAACTGGGTTTCAAACTCTATAATGCACAATTGTTTATCCACTAGTAATGAAATGGGGCTACGTATATTACAGATACACTATGATAGGAGCTTACATGGGGCGATCAGGGAGTCTGTGACTGAAGCAGTGGGTGGAGCTAGAAAGCTTTGATGGCAACCTACAGTGAGAAGGAACGGACTTCTGTACCTCAAGCACTGGGCTGGGCTAGAACACTAATTAATTAGGAATAGAAGGTGCTTTAAAGCAGACCAACTGGAAAATGCAATGGGTTATATCGAATAGAGAACATGTTGCCTGGAAAGATAAATTCCTAGTTGACTGTGACCTTATCCAGAAGACCCACCACATGGACGGCCGCGCCAGCACATTGCTGCAGATGCTTCCAACCTAAATATGTTACAAATTGCTTCTAAAAACAGCAATTTTAACAAATATCTTCTAGCAGATGTAACCACTAAAACATCTGAATTATAATAGCATTATATTTCATTGAAACAAAGGCTCTACTAAATATTCTGCAGGCAATTTAAAAGGCCGCCTTCCCAATTATATAGCAGCCAAACGACTTTTCCCTAAGATCGCCCAATCTGCTGTGTCTAACATCAAGATTCCACTTGGAAATAAATCAAATAAAAAAAAATATGAATCACACCGTTAGTTCAGCTGCCAAAGGGGCTAACAAAATGTAATATTAGCCAAACTAAATGTAAAGCAATTAATCCAAAATACAAACAGAAGTAGGGTTCTGCTAAAACAAAACAAAAGCAAGGCCACAATAGCAATATTACATGAATAAACCTCATTTTACAAAGTGTTTGTGATAATACCAAAGAGAAGGAAACCTTAAAATTCACTAAATGAGAGGATTGGTCAAGGCACGAAAGATAGATGGAAGGACAGATGATCGATAGTGGATGGATGAATAGATGATAATAGATGGATGGATAGTGGATAGGTAGGAGGAGAGATAGATGGATGGATGGATGGATAGATATAGATAGATAGATAGATAGATAGATAGATAGATAGATAGATAGATGATAGATAGATAGATGATAGATAGATAGATAGATAGATAGATAGATAGATAGATAGATAGAGGGATAGATGATGGATAATGGATTGATGACAGCTAGATAATAAGATAGAGCAAGAGAGAGAGAGATAATGGATGGATGACATTTGTATAAATAGATAGATAATGGATAGATAGAGGATACGTAGATGATAGCACTGGGCATGTGTTTAGACATTACCAAGAGTGAGAAGAACCCCCATATCAGGAAGAGTCAGAACACGGGACAAACAATCTTGAAAGGGGTGGTTATTACTCTACAAGTGAACAACCATTTAAATATACCTTATATTTATCATTCTCTTATGCCAGACTAACAAATACATAGAGAATAATGACCATCTATTGTAAAATAAAAGGGTAACAGAAGTCAATGATGGCTTCCAAGACTTCTAACCTCGTCCTCCTCTAAAATAAGGTACAGGTTTCAGTGAGTCAGATGACACAGATGATATCATTAAGCACCGATTACAACTGATGACATTGCTAAACATTGTTTATAAGGATATATTTTACAGGGTGTTTGTGGAGTTTGTGTATTACTAACATTTGTTTCCTTACCCCCCTTATGTCCCCAAACACACAGGCTTTTGAGAAACACTATCAGCCCCTTCATATGCATCCATGTGCTCCATTTATCATGCACTAATTAGAGGCAAATACTAAAAATCTATTTGTCATTCCCTGCTGGGAGATTTGCTAATAAAACTCAAGATTTATTTCAGCTGAAAAGAATAAAAAAAAAAAAAGACATGAAGAATTGTATCTTAGATAAATGCTTTTCTTGAGAGGCGAAGCCGTTAACCTCTCCCATAAAGCACTAATGCATAATTGTCCTGTCACTTAAAATAGTCATTAAGAGAGTGGCCTTATAAACAATGTTACTTTATGCTCCGTTCTTCCTGAATCTGTAGCGATTGGTAAGTGCAAGACCAGATAAAGAGAATTTTAGGCATTTGAAGGGACACTGGTTTAGCTCTTTGCTACAGGTTTGGCCAAATATGGTCTTGTGTTTTTGTGATCTTGCAATAAATTAGCCCACGGCCAGAAGAACAGCAACTTCAACCTTTTCTCTTAATTGCTGTTTTCTTAATCTTCGTGAGCTTGAATATTCAAGTTTAAGTTCTGTAGGAGGCAACTTGTCAAAAGAAATGTTGGAAATGCTTTTAACCTACAGTAAAAAGAAGCAAAGAAAAATATACCTAAATCTGAATTCAAACTGTGATACAATCTTTAAGGGTTTTGCAGACCCATCACTTAAAACCAAACGTTGACCTGTTCTCATAAAGAAATAGTGGTTTATCTTGAAAATATAGTCATCAGGGTGATTATAGATTTGAATGTTGCATTGTTGCCTCCTTTGCCTACAAAGTCCACCAGTGACTTCTCACAGGACTTTTGGTGAAGAATACTGAGTCAAGTAAATGTAAAACCAGAGCTCCATCTGAGAAAATTGTGTCTATGTAAGACTTAATTCCCCTATTTTATGCAGAAAGCTTTCTAGGTTCTATGCTTTATGGGCTACAGACTCAATCCCTATGTATCTGAGATCTCTCCTCACTCTAAATCTATTCCAGGATTTGTTAATCTGAGTGTCTCTGTGGTTAATGGCCTATGTGGGCTGCCAGATCCCTAAATATCCTAGACCAAACTATTACTGTTTGACTAAATGTCATACCCAGGAGAGCCGTGAGTCTATTACAAGCTTTCCTGCCCTACTGTGGGCTATGTTCCTGCGGTTACTGACCACTGACCACCAAACTGCATTATAATGCTCAGTCTTACTTTAGGGTCAGGGTGATACGATTATCTAACCCAGTGGGTCATGAGCAACATGTTGCTCATCAACCCCATGGCTATTGCTTCCAGTAGCCTTAAAGCAGGTGCTTATTTTTGAATTATTGGCTTGGAGGCAAGTTTTAGTTGCATAAAAAACAAGTGTACTGACAAACAGAGCCTCCCATAGGCTGCCAGTCCACATAGGGGTACCAAATAGCCAATCATCACCCAACTTTTTTTTTTTCAACTGAATGCGACTCACGTGAAACAAAAGGTTGGGGACAACAGATCTATCCTGAACTTTCCCATTCTTGGTTCTACTTTTTTCCATACCTATTTTACCTGCCCATTACATAACTGCTTACGATCAGACAATTCTTCATTTTACAGTACTCCTCCTCTTTCTTCTATGTCTGAAAAAAATGTAAACAGGACAGAATCCTAGGAAAAGTGGGATACCCCCCCCCCCCACCACCACCATCCCCAAAACACCAGGACAAAATGCCATTCATGGGAGATTATTGGCAGATGGCTACATTTAAGGCATTCAATAACTCAGTCCTAGTGTTTTCTAATACATTATTATAACTATTATTATAATAAATTAATACATTATTCTGTTTTGTTCTGATCTTGTCTAATCTATAAATCCTTATGGTGAGTTATACATATATTAAATGTACATTTGGCCTTAGGCTACCAGATATCAAGCAAATTACAAACTACAAACTGGGCTCCTCTTATCTGCTAATCTGACCCATTTAGAGGGGAGTAACCCAATCTCTACTCTGTAACTTTGCAAACTTGTATTATTCATGGCTCATCACCTGACATCTCTATTCCAATCATTTTCTCATTATTCTCAATTACTTGTCCCTCCCAAACATACATGAAAATTCCTTCCATTTAATTATTCAAACAGCGAGGAAACTTTCAACCCAAAACCAACATATATCTTTAACTAGAAAAACACTGATCTCACCATTGACTCCTTCTAGTAAACTCCACTTGCTCCTTGCCACCATCAACCCTGGAGCAGATATATCTCCTGAAATGGACTTGTCTGAAGGAATGGAACTCTTCACTATGGATTTTTAATTTTGAGAGTTGCATTTTTAAGCGTTTTGAAGCAAACTTGGATAGCTTGGAAGGTTTTGGACAACCTGCTAATATTTTTTTTTGGAAAAAAAAAGCTCTCCAAACAAACAAAATTGAGGCAAAAGTACGTCACTTTATTTAAAAAAAATGCAGTTGTGTTTGTTTTTCTTAAAATGTTTGCAATATTTTTTGCAATATTTTTTCGACAATTTTTTCTCAATTTCATTTTTTTTAGATGACGTTTGAAAAGGCACCCCAGCTGCTAAATCTTTTTATTTTTGAGAATAAAAATTAAGAAATCTAAAATACATAGTTGTGGTGAGCTTTTTATTTTGTAAAAAAAAGACCAAAAATTTTTTTTGTAAAAAATCATGATTGTTATCAAAAATGTGATGTCTTTTTAGTCTTTTGAAGTCAATATCCTTGATTATTTATAAATAAATCAGTCCCCAAGTGAGAAGACCCTACAGAAGCGAATATCCTGGCTTCTGAATGTCCTTATTGATGGCAACTTGCTACATAAGGATGTCTCGAGAGAACAAATAAGCAAACATTTGTATCCCTCTAAGAAGTGCTCCATCATCCTTTGTTTAGCTTTAAACATCTCATTAGGACTGTGTATTCTCCGACTCTCACAGCCAGCAAAAATAAAATCTTTGACAGATATGTCTTCTTGGTAGAGGAGACTTTGAGTAGAAATAACACCTACTGACTCTAAACAAAGTCAACTGCTTCAGCACTGAAAAGCCTGGGCAGATGTCCTTTCAAGCCAACGGTGAACTCTCGTTCAACCAGAAGACAGGCCAATAGATCGAAAACAAATAGAACGGAGCTCTTGCCCAGTCCTGAACAATGCAGACACATAATTACTTCAGAACTAAAAAAACCTTGTTGTTTTTCTAAGACCAATTTGATGTTTAAACAACGTACAAGGCGCCATGTGTTGGAGCCAATAGTCAACTCAACGTCAATCTGGACTCTGAAGAATTTCATTAACTTGCTCTAATTCAAAAGTGGTTTGACCAAACCATTAAAAATGTGAGCTTTGGAGAATAACAGTCGGGAAAGAGGAGCAACATTATTGATGATGTTTTTGTAATCTGCTGGAAGTCATTCTTAGCCATCGTAGGAAGCGCTTTTGTTTCTAATGTCCAAATGGTGCAAATTAGCATTAAATTGCTTGGAAACAACGAAAAACAAAGCCAACCTCAGTAGTTAAGATGTTGCTGCTTCTGTAAATTTATTTCACGTTAACAACTAAATGAGACAAGTGATCGCTAACTCCCAGAAGATTTCAATTTTGGTTGCTAAAAACACTGTTTAACATTCCTTAACATACAGCCCCTCCCCCGTTTCACTGGGTTTTAGATTTCCCTTCTCAAATTTAGTTTCGGTCAAAGTAGCCCCTTTTAGCAGGCGAGATCACGGGAGGCATTTGTTAGTAACTCTTAACGCAGTCTGCCAAACAAAAACTCCCCGAGGGGGATGTGACCACCTAGTGACCTCAAAAATTTGTATGAAGAATGTGAAAAATATCTGCAATTTTCAAACCGAATCCTGCTCTCGCATACAGATAAATGCAGGCCATGTTTGCTGTTTCCGATTTCGGTTTCTTGAAAATCGTCCCAATCTAAACAAATGAATGTTGACGCTAAGAGAAAACTTGGCATTCACGCTTTGGGCTCCCAAGCACCTTATTTTTTTTTTTTTCCATTTTCAGAAATCTAAACTTGAGGTGAACTGAGGATGGGTAATAAAAAGACACCAATCCCTCAAGGTCTGGGAAGCCTAAATGACACAACCTTTGATACAGAACTAAATGTGGGTTTGAGAGAACCCTTGAAGAGTACAAATGATAATCCCAGCAAGACGATGACAAGTTAAGTGTGTGCAAGTTCATAATCATCGAGGTTTCACAACAATTCTACTATTATCCAAAATAGCAGAAGGTAATTATATATCGCAGGCTACACTGAAATGATTTTAGGTTGCCAACAGGCTTCTCCCTGCTCTTTTTATGTAATTTCCTTTACATTAGTGAGTTTATAATAAAATACAAAAATGTCAGGTCTAATTCAGTAGAAATCAGAGAGCTCTGATACGCCTACTCTTGTTTTTCCTATTATTAAAATCTCAATGAAATATTGACGACGTAAAGATAAGTAGAAGGTCATCCCTTGAGAGAGAAAGAATTACGTACGGGAGGTGGGATGGACCTACTAGTGCCCGGTACAACTTTCCCTGAAAGGACCTTTAATGAACAGAGTCAATATACACATAGTCTGGTGGCCACCTGGGCAAGGATAGACATGCACCCATAAATGGGCAAGTGCAAATATTTGCATCCTATACCGGATGCCCAAAGAATACATCCTTAAAGGGGTGGTTCACCTTTAGTGGTCATAGAATGGCCACTTCTAAGCAACTTTTTAACTGGCCTAATGTTTTCCTCATTTTTATTTTTTTAATTAAAACAGGGGTCACTGACCCCATCTTAAAAAAAAATGATCTGCCAGGCTACACATTTAGAGGCACATTTATTAAAGTTTGAATTTCAAATTCATGTAGGTTTTTTTAAACTCGAACTTAGAATTTACAACATCTAAAACTCGGAGGAATATTCCCGACCAAAAAAACTTGATTGGAACTTCATTTTTACTTGAATCTCAATTGTCAAGAAGGCTACTAGCAGCATAGAAATGGTCGCTGGACCTCTCCCATTGACTTAAACGTGAACTTGGAAGGTTTTAGGTGGCGAATAGTCAAATTTGAGTTCTTAAAGGGCCAGAGTATCGAGTTTGGATAATTTACTATTCGAATTTGAGAGTTTTGACCATAAATTTCTTTTTTGAAAATTTAAATTCAATCCTTTATAAATCTGCACTTTTTTCTTATTGCTACTTTTGTAACTCCTCTTTCTATTCAGGTCTCTCCTATTCCTATTCCAGTCTCTTATTCATATAATACATAATTGCTAGGGTAATTTGGACAATAGCAACCAGACGGCTGAAATTGCAAAATGGAGATTTGCTGAATAAAAAGCTAAATAAGTAAAAATCCACAAATTTAAAAAAATGAAAACCAGTTGCAAATTTCTCAGAGTATCCCTTCTCCACATTATGCTAAAATTTAAGTCAGACGTAAACAACCCCTTAAACTCTTTTGGCACAATATTTCTCCTTTTTTTTTTTGTGTACAAATATTGGCTTTTTATCATTTGTAGCAGCTGGTCAACATCAGAATGTGGGTTAGACCGGGCGCTGGCACAACGTCTAGCAGCTGGTCAATGCCAAAGTCTGGGTTGGAGCCGATTTCTTTCTGTGTTTTGTATATAAATATTAAGATGTATTCAATTGTATATATAATATCCAGATATACAGTTACACACTGGATCCCATGATTTATAATTCACTTCACTCCCTGAAATGGTTGGATCTAGGGAAAAAAAATCTTGAAATGGGTATATGTGACCAAACAAACCCCTTTGCTTATATAAAATTCATGGGTTCTTCTTGAGCTGAGCTTACACATCACAAACAGGCAAATTCCACAATTTATGAAGCAGTAAAGAATCCCCCCAGACTCCCAGGGCCGTGTCTGTTTTCCTGACAAACAGTCGAGCAGAATATACGACACTTGTGCAGTGTTATCACAGCCGGAGGCCCTGCTTCTCCCAAAGAGCAAATACTTCAGAGAATCTCCAAACATGGAAGAATTACCCCTACGCTGGTTAAGTCTGGACCTCAAGGGTCCCACAACACAAGCAGTTTGGACTCACTGGTGGTTCCTACTGGAGAGGGAACTAGTCTTGTGGTGGCCATCGATGTGCAGATTTTATTTTCATGTACGATGAACGTTCCTTTCAATCTTCTGAGTTGTCACAAACCATTCAGTTGAAATAAAGTAGTAAAATAACAAATCTTGGCCATGACCTCAATCATGAGAAAGTTATGTCTGACAAATAGAGGTGACAGTCAGCCATTGATATGGTCAGACAGGCAAAACAAGCAGAGAAATTATCATTAGCCAACAGAAATCTTCTAACCTGTCCCATTGACTAAACAACCAATCACCAAGGTATAAAAATGATCAGAATGATCCATACACTGCCTGAAAATCGTACAAAACTTGTGTGTGACTTTATCTTTGGATCTATGGCCGACTTTACCACTTGAGCAGGTCTGGATAAATACACTATACACCAGTCAAATGGGAATATCTGTATCTTGCCTTGTTAGTCCAGTTTAGTTATCCATAATCAACTCCCAGAGGTTGTCACAGAACAACCCCTCAGTGACTTCTAATATCCTTATCATTTACAGTAGGGGGTACATTATCCCTTATAATACATGAGTGATACTCAGAGTTCCCCCCTGTATAACTCAGCCTGCAGCCTTGTGCCTTTATATGGTCACACCCCTCAGTGACTTCTAATATCCTTATCATTTACAGTAGGGGGTACATTATCCCTTATAATACATGAGTGATACTCAGAGTTCCCCCCTGTATAACTCAGCCTGCAGCCTTGTGCCTTTATATGGTCACACCCCTCAGTGACTTCTAATATCCTTATCATTTACAGTAGGGGTACATTATCCCTTATAATACATGAGTGATACTCAGAGTTCCCCCCTGTATAACTCAGCCTGCAGCCTTGTGCCTTTATATGGTCACACCCCTCAGTGACTTCCAATATCCTTATCATCTATAGCAGGAGGAGACTACCCCATGCAATAACACTGTCTGTGCAGCAGCTGAAGAGCTGGATGTTTTGTGTGTGTTACTAACAGGCAGCTAATTTTTACAACTAACGAGCAATTAATCAGGAATTCAGCCTTTGTGCAGACAATTTATAAAAGGACTAATTGACAGCAGAGATTAGCAGATCACTGATAAGACCAGTAACTCCTAAAAGCCATAAGTTCTCTGTTCCATTGAGTCTCTATTTTCAGCCACAAACACAACACTGTCACATTACTGGGGCTCTAACACTCAGCAGTTCTATATTGGTTGCCAATTAGCCCTCAAGACCCTTCCCAGGATTCTCCCATAACCACAGCTTTGCCCTCGGCCTGTTGTTGTTGTTATAAGTCCAACTGATATCAGGACAATGAGGCAACTCCAGGCTGATGAGAGAGGTACAACCTACTTCAGCCCCATATACTGTAGGATTAGGATATTGGATGCCGAGCTGAAGAAGAAACACAAACAATACATGGATCCCTAATTAACACAACAGGGAGTCTAAAAATGTGTTGTTTTTTTATTTTGCCACATATCATATAAATAAGTTTATGGTGGGGCAGTGGGGTCTCAGCGTCAGTTAGGTTCAAATATTAGTTAGGAAAAGCACAAAGGACACATGATAGTGTGTAACAAATACAGTATATATTTACATTATGAAAATCAGGAACATCCAATCTCCTTGACTCCAGTGGGGATCCTGTGCATTGTAGTTCAGCTGTACCTTTTAAACTATGTCTCATAGTTGAGCAAACAAGACTATAAAATAAGGAGGCCCTTAGCCCCAGGGCTCCTTTATCTCTTAATAAGGTTAAACATTTATAGGCACCCTGCTATAGTCCAGGGGTACCCAGGGTACAAATAATCACTCACCCCAAATCTCCCCCTAACTGACCTT
>CM044438.1:128649163-128661548 GCA_024363595.1 Xenopus borealis
GAGTGGGGATCGTGGGAAAACAAAATGTTGACATTAGGACATATTGACCACTTTAGAACTTTATGATACTGTTGTCCAATAGTAGGCGCTGCTGAAGTACCTAAGTACAACTAAAGACTGCTAGGAAATGCTGAGTTATATTTCAGGAACAGCTGTAGGGCACCTGGTTGGACCATTCAGCTTTATATATATAAAAAAAAATCAGGGGCCCATGAAGTCCTACCCATAATTATCCAATTGCTTATGGATTTCATAATGGAAATTGCTGAGTAGAAATAACATATGAAACACAGAAGATGAAACAAGGGTTCGTATCGTATAGCAACCCCTGTACACTGCGGCGAGACAATCAAAGGCAATTCACCTGGGGGGAAACATATTTGTACAAGAGAGGATATACAAATATATTCAGTACATATCATATATCATGTTGCAGATGTTCAGTGAAGGGGGTTCAAACACCTACTTAGAACACCTGAGTATTCCTCCATCTGGCTTGGATTAGACACCAACCCTTTCTGCTTGTATCAAGTGATTCCATTTTATGGCTTAAGTATCTCAGCATTATGTATTACAGATGAGGGAATGTTCCCCTGCCCTGTGCATGTTCCACTGACAACATGAATTAGATCTGGACCCAGAGCTGTTTTAGAGGGAAGCAAATTATGGAAATTGCCCTGAGTCCCACATAGCAGAAGGCATAGGTACAGGATTTCATATATACTGTAGAACGACATTATGGAGACAACAGGAGAAGATGGAGGCAGTAGAGCTACAGCAGGAAAAGATAGAGACTATAGGGATACATGGAGGCTGTAGAGACAGTGATTAGGGGAAGATGGACAAAGAAGAGCAAAATGGAGACAGTTAGGCAAGATGGAGACAATAGGGCAAGACAAAGAGAAACACGCTGTTGTCCTCCACTCCTCCGTGTCCACCCCAGGTCAAGAATGTCCGCTCATATCTCTAAGTTTCATGGTAGTGAAATATAGAGATAGGACAAGATTGAGATAGTAGGACAAGGTGGAGGCAGTAGAACCAAAGGGAGACTGTAGGGCATTGTCATGTGGGAAGGATGGAGACAGTTGGATAAAACTGAGATACTATGGCAAGAGGAACGCAGTAGGACAAGATGCATTCAGTAGCTCAAGGTGGCAACAGTAGGACAAGATGTGGGGCAAAATGGAAATGGCAGCAAAAGGTGGAGACAGAATTTAATAAGGTGACACTCAATTAAGAGAAAGTACTAAGGCAAAAATGGTCAAAACAGGACAAGATGGAAATAATATGGCAAAAATGCTGCTGCAACTCTTCAATTGACATTTAAGTGCAGTCTGCAGGACCCACGGACAACTATAGACTGGGAGATGCATCTCTACTGAAGGTCCAAGGGTCAGTCAACCCCACCATGTGTAAATAAATCACAATTCCACCAGGCCCCATCACTACTAATAGGGTCTTCTTCTAGAGATGGGAATCCAGCACCCAATTACATTACCTCCATGAGCCATTCAATAGAAAACAGACTAAAAAACAGAAGGTCTTTTGAGACATAGGAGTGTGAGGGGGCCAAACTGCACAATGACTACACACTTGGGAAATCAATGCAGGTATAAGACATTTCCCTCATGTTCTTTGTGGTTCTGGCTCATCTGGAGGGTTCACATAGCATCCCAATATTAAACCTCAGCACATACAAACATAGATGATGTGTAAAATCCAGAGATTATAGCATTGGCTTGTTTACAGCATTGTACACCCACGTTGTTAAATCCATGTCATCTTTTGGATGTGTTATTAAAAGCTAATTGTTATTTAATTGTAATCACCCGACAGTTCTTCCCCTTTGGGAAATTTTGCTGCTGTGAGAAGATTTTAATCACAATTCCTCTAAGGGCCCAAGAACATATCCTCCAGCAATTTAATCCAGGCATCCTTAGGCGACTAAATGACGAGGAGGAGCTGTCGGTATCATATTGCCTAAATATTTACAGAACACTCCGAACGAAATTACATTGATATAAATTCAAGTTTTGACACACAGGTGTGTTATGTCATTACCCTATAACTCACATTCAGGTTACTAAATATCTTAGGACAGGTTTAGAAGTTGAGATATGCAGGAAAGACCAGGCTAAGGCTAATGCATGTTTATGATGATGATGATAAAGAGGTCTCCAGCAATGGTATGAAAATCAAAATGACCAAAACTACCCCATCACATTATTGAATTTTATTGACAAATCAAGTGGCCATCTCCCTTCTGCCTTGGTCCAGCCAAAGTTTGCAAATCTTGGAAAAAGAAATTCTATATCAGTGGTCTCCAACCAGTAGCTCGTGAGTAACATGTTGCTCACCAACCCCTTGGATGTTGCTCCCACTGGCCTCAAAGCAGGTCCTTATTTTTGAATTCCTGGCTTGGAGGCAAGTTTTGGTTACATAAAACCCAGGTGTACTACCAAAAAGAACCTCATGTAGGCTGTCAGTCCACATAGGGGCTAGCAAATGGCCAATCACAGCACTTATTTGGTACCTCAAGAACATTTTTCATGCCTGTGTTGCTCCCCAACTCCTTTTACTTCTACATTTTGCTCACGGGTTCAAAAGGTTGGTCTATATGTTACATAGTAAAAATGTCTCTTCATGTCAATGTACATACAGGAGGCTTTGCTAGGACATTTCGGATCAAGGATTCCAAAAGTTTCATGTGGGGTCAAACGCAGTGTGTAGTCTTCAAAAATTGCTGGGCAACCATGTAGGACACCATGTAGATTTCAACATCCCAGAACCTGAATTCTATGTTTATTCCTCAGTGGATATTCTTAGTCAACTAAGTAGACCTCCCATACTAATGCTACACCTACACCAAATCCCTTGGTTGTAACTTAGCCAATGTTCCATTACTCTAAAAGGTCCACCTTGTGTAACGTACAAAGTGATCAGTCAAATTGTTAAAAAATTGTAATATGAGCAAAAACAGCTTCCTTAAGTAAAATCGAATATATAACATGTTATGGTAGGCATTTGAAGGGCCTGCAAGAGTACCAGAAGAAGAGTTCCAGCTTTTTCTTATATTAACTATAGGACCAAAATATACAACATGCTGTCAGGTTCTCCAGTGGGCCCAAGAAGAACCTGTCAGACAATGGCTTTGGTTTTGTTAACCATACCAAACATGAGACATCTTAATCAGAAAACATAGCCCCAGAACTTGCCATCAACCTCAACACCATCAACATGGGACTACACACAGAAGGAGACTGTCCTTATGGAGCTTTTCATGGAAGAATTAAGAATAAGCTGCAACTCGATTTTATCTTCAAAACCCCCTTTTAATTATTAAAACTTGAATAAAATCCTGTTAGCTCCCACCCTGTGTTTATTAAGGGGAACTTTGCAGGTGCTTGGAGTTGGTCCAAGGGCAAATGTTTGGTCTCACCTACAGTTTTCTTTTATAGTTTAGAATATTAAAACAATATTTGGACATGCAAATACTTCGTCTGAAGGGTTCGTTCCCTCACATGGGTAAACATTTCAGGAATGTCTGACCACCAAAGCTATCAGTAAAACTAATATATAAGCATGTTTAGCCTCTATGGGATGTCAGATCCACCATGCTCAGTCTTAGGACCAAGACAAAGACCCAGGGAACCAGCACAATTCAGATGCCAAGAAATCTTTCACACCCAATCAAAGGAAACCTTAAAGCCCATACAGTAAACCAACAGGAGACATTCAGTGCAATCCTCAAGGTGAAGATATTGCAAGCATCACAAATTCCTGGAGAAGAATGTATGTGTTAGCAGTGTGGGCAGAGACGTCAATACATGACACTTCCTACTGGTACAGAAGTCAACATCTGGACGCATCACTGTCCAGAGAGTACAGGGAACTTAACTGGAAGGTATTTGTTTACACATCTATCAAAGCATACTGGGAGCAGTGGAATTCCTGAGTAGTCAAGCTACATGCACAACACTTCCATCTTCACATGGTTACACACTATGCTGGTTATAGATATATTCCAGAAACCCATGCAGGCATATTCGAGAGGTAATAAAGCTGAAACAACAGCAATTTATACAGCACATGGCACACTGTGAAAAGATGAAACATTGTGCAATCATTTAAAAGGGATAAGCAACAACATCACAACAAAGAGAAGGTGACCTCACATAGGGCCATTTCTGCTTACAAATTGCAGAAATATAATTAACACATCAATCAATAGACCGCATGTAAAACATGGATGATCTTTGGCAAACCCTTAGGCAGAGAGTGAGTTTTGTGTTCGGGGTGGTTAATTAAGGACACATTTCTTCATAGTATCCCAGAACATGATGAGATACATAAAGCTTTGATTTCATACATCCCAGAACACGTGGCAGGACAAATACAGGGCTAATTTCATGTATAATAACAGAAAACACAGAGAAATATAATGCCATTTCCATGTATAATACCCCAGAACACACAGCAGATAAATACAGTGCCAATTCCATATATAATACCCCAGAACACACAGCAGATAAATACAGTGCCAATTCCATGTATAATACCCCAGAACACACAGCAGATAAATACATTGTCAATTCCATGTATAATACCCCAGAACACACAGCAGATAAATACAGTGCCAATTTCATGTATAATACCCAAGAACCCACAGCAGGATAAATACAGTGCCAATTCCATGTATAATACCCCAGAACCCACAGCAGATAAATACAGTGCCAATTCCATGTATAATACCCCAGAACCCACAGCAGATAAATACAGTGCCAATTCCATGTATAATACCCCAGAACACACAGCAGATAAATACAGTGCCAATTCCATGTATAATACCCCAGAACACACAGCAGATAAATACAGTGCCAATTCCATGTATAATACCCCAGAACACACAGCAGATAAATACAGGGCCAATTCCATGTATAATACCCCAGAACACGAGGCAGTAATCCTTTGTGCAGTGCACCTAGAGCAATGTGTGGCCTTCAGGTGTATTAGATACACAACTAACTCTCCTATCGGCAAACACTGCAGATGATAAATAAACAGAATATTGCATTGGACAGATAGGTCAGATATTGTACAAAGCCCCTCCAATTTTCATGGACAGGACAGGAATCTGGACTAAAAGAACTCCACCATGCAAAGGACCAATCAGTAGATATTCACTCACCATTGAAAAAATGAAATATTCGAGCCATATTTCTCAGTCATGAGATATGCTTTGTATATCAAACTTCCCTCACTGAATTAGTATGTTTACATGTTAACTCCTGCCGAGATGTAAAGGTTACTTCTACTTTATAACCTGAATTGTTTTGTTTGACATATCTATTATATCTTCCATATGCTTGTTTACATAAGATATACAAACGTGGGCTGGGAGTCTGCGGAGAGAGGCCAGTGCTGGAATCATAAATCTTCATAAAACGGTGACATCTTCTTACATTTCCCCTTATTATTTTGGGTCTCACATTAATAAAAATGACAAGACATAAAACAAAAGAAAGATCCTAATTGAAGGCAGGACTAAAATCCCAGAGCCAGCGCTGGAGGGAAACAGATGTGTTAATGAAAAGTCCATTTGCTCTTGGGATATTTACAGCGCGGCCTCTATATTTTATAGCCTCCTTCATTAAAACGATTCGTGGTGACATCTTCCCAAAGAATTCCACCCCCATAGCCCCCTGGAGATAAGGATCCTTATGGATCTCAGGGTTTATTCCTTGTATTAACCATAAAATGTGCTTCCTATTATCCCTCGTATCAGAAACCGGGCACCAATCGCCCAGGAGTGATGAACTCTGCCCTCGCAGGTGGGAAAGATCGGAGATACCTTCATTAAACACAACTTTTATGATTCATACTGTATAAATGTGAATAAACGCAGCTCTGGTTTGTTTGTACAATGTTACACGGCCGCTCATTACCGACCCGGGATTGATTGTCTGGGATGAATTAAACGGTAGAAAGCAGAGAGCTGGAGCATCAGTTGGGGTAGGGTGCAAAGTAGAAGGGAGGTCAGGCTGGAGAATAGGGAGGAACTATGGGGCTCATTCAAGGTTTGACTTGATTCTATAGTTAAGAGTAGCCAGAGAGCTGGTGTTTTTCCCCTGTGGATAACTCAGGTGGCATAACAGGTGATGATCAGGAGGGTGGAATGGAGTCTAGAGGAGTAAAACCATTCTCCAAACTCTTTTTACTCCTCTCTTCACCCAATTCTCCTAGTTCTTTTCTTTACATACAATAAATCTGTCCTTCTATCAATTTCTCTTCCATAGCAGAAGGTCTCTTTTGCCACCTAGACCCACCAGGAGTTCTCCTAGTATCCCAGTGGGCCAGTCTGACTGCATTGGGGGCTATTCATTTCTATTCATTGCATCTAAACATACACAACTCTACATGAACGTCTACATAGTAGCAGTGATCATCATCACATCCCTCCTGCCCTTTTAGATGAACTACCCTTCTGATGCCAGGGAATCCTGGAGATACTGGACATGGTGCTAGTTCCAGTGTTTCCACAGTGGGTTGTATTGATGATTGAGGTGGTGGTTCACCTTTGCTTTTAGTATAATGTAGAGAGTGATATTCTGAGACTCACGTCTCATTTAACTGCCACCTCCTGCACTCGAGTTCTGGGGTAAAAAAGAATTGTTGGTATAAAAGATGGTGTCCAAAACCTGCCCCTTTATATGGTTTACCATATGCTTACATGGGTTACCACTAGGGTTTCCACCTTTTCCTGAAAAAAAAATACCGGCTTTCCTATATATTTATATTTTTTTCCTATTAATAACATTGGGATCAACCATCAAAAATACCGGCCAGGCCTGTAAAATACCAGCCAGGTGGCAACCCTACTTACCACTTGCAATTCAAAAACATTCTGTATGTTCATGAAATGGCCCCTAGTGTATAGGTATGAGTAACTACAGAGGAAGCAGACCCTACGGCTACAGGGGGGAGGTATGGGGGCCCCATGAGGCCCTAATTCAACATATATTGGTAAGACAGGACAACCTCTGGATATGTTGGGTTCCCTAAAATTAATTTGCCGTGGGGCCCAGTATCATCAAGTTATGCCATGAGTACGAGCTTGTGGTAGGGAAATTAGATTGTAAGCTTCACTGGCTCCATGTTGATGTGATCAGTATGTAATGCTATCAATTTAATATTAATACACCCCCTCCCTATTCCCTACCCCAATCTGTAGTAATGACACCCCCATAAGAGCCCTGCTCTCCTGTTCACTGCTAAAAATTAAAGAAGTTTTGGCCGCCATGATGTCCTGTATCCTGTCGCTTTAAATGTGAAACATTCTGACCAGGAGGCCTTATTTATTTGCAATTTTATTCTACAAGTGGGAGCTGCCATACTGAGAACAATCAGTTGAAGCTCACCCAACAGTGCTCTCTGGTGGATAAAACTGTTATGACAAGTGATTAGTATTGAATACAGCAACTCCGGGGGCACTCGAGTCATAACATGCAGTAAATACTTAGTATTTAAATACAAAAGTACAAATTACAGTCTGCAATCAAGAGGAGGGCAATAAGAATGTGGGGACTGGGGAGGGCTGGTTTCAGTAACGGTTGAAACATTTTGCAGCAATGCCGTATTTCAAGGATCTTAGCAGAGTAATCTCTGTGAACGCTCCACCTAGTGGCAAAATACGGCATCTATTTTTGGGAACATTTATGTAAGATTAAAGGGTTGAGGTAAAAATGTATAAACAAATAAAAGAAACTGTAAGTGGTATATGGGGAAATTCAAGGCAAAAACAAAAATGTAAAGCGATATGAGTTCAATTAAAGGGGAACACCACCCAACAGCTGTTTTTTGCCGATTAAATTCAAACAGGATTTTATGCAATAGTTAATCATTGCTCAATGGTTTTTGCTACTTAAAGCCAGGCTGTTTCTATTTTCTGCACTGCTGGTTCAGGCTCCTGAGATGATGTAGCCAAGAGTCATCTGGAGGAGAAATGACTGTTACAACAGTCAGAAGAGGGCACTTTCAATTGCAGGTTTATAAAATAAAAAACAGCTCCCATAAACTCAAGATTGGGGCATTTCAGGGTATACTGCAACATTTTATCAAATAAATAAATACCGGTTGAAATATAAAATTATAAAGGGATAACACCATTGCAAGTGAGGTGCAGCAGGCAGGGTGGGGCCCCTCAGAGGGTCCCCCATTCTCCACTATGTAATGGTCAAACTATTTGAGACGAGAACAAGAGGATAATGAATCCCAGATTCCCTACAAAGGAATGCAAATAGCAGGTTCAGAGTTTGGGGAATGACAGCGACCTGCATGACTTACAATGAGTACAAGATGGGACCCCGCGCTGACATCACTGATCTGTACAGTAGAACAAAGGGTCAGGGATATAAGGGCAGAATAGAGGAGCATCGTAAATCAATATGGCAGCAATGCGACTGATCACGTTCCTTGTGTTTTCTTATGGGTTTTTTTTTTCTTTTTGAATGAAAGGATTCGTAGGTACCATTATTAATATCACATACCGGTCCATGTTGGAACAAGTAAAATGTAGAAGATTCTGCCATGGTTTTTATGGTATACTCAATACTAATTCAATTAAATGACACTACGTACATAGCACTTCATTCACTCTACCATTTAACATCGTCAATCTTGAACCGATAAATTCGATGTTTTAGCTGAAATATTGGTGTGTAGGTGCATCTCAACTCATGTGCTTTCAGAAAGAGCCAGTACTTTACAATGGAACTGCTTTCAGATAAGCTACTGTTTCTCCTACTCAATGTAACTGAAAGGAGTCACAGCTGGACTTAGTATTTAGCGCTATTCTCATATCTACCACTAGGTGGGTAGCAATGCAGGTATGCTTTCCTGTGACAGAATCCCTTTAAAGGAGAAGTCTACCCATAATGTGCTAAACCCCTGCCCCCTCAGGCCCTGGGGGGGAGGGGGCCTATAAGGGGAGGGGTTTAGTGAATTATGGGTTGACTTCTCCTTTAAAGATCTTATCTGTAATTAAAGGGAAGCTGATACCCTTAATTCCCCCCCCCCCCACCAAAAGTGAGGGTTGATAGAGTCACACTCCAGTTGGGGGTAACAGCAGTTTTTTTTTTCTTTAAAAAAAATTGGCCTCACTAGTGTTCACACTCGCACCGGGAATGAGCGTCTGATAATGACTAATAACTAGTAAAGCTCATTAACAGTGAAAGATAAACACTGATTATGTGCCCCTCTAGTGATGTTCGGGCCGGCCCAATACCCATGGGTTCTGGCCGACCTCGCACTCCTCTTCGCAGGTGACCACTTTCAATTGCCGGCAGGGCCGGATTTACATATTTGCAACCCTAGGCCCTCCCCCATTTGTTGTCCCCACCCCCTTAACAAGTGGGCGTGCACAAATTTCCTTCTTCAGGTCTGGAGCGCTGAAGATCAGCACCCAGGAAATTTTAAAAATGATCAAATCTCCTGAGTTTCCCCAGTGTTCCAAAACAATATGGATGCCACCCCTAAAATCCTGCTGCCCAAGGCCCGGGTCTGAATGCCGGCTCATGACTTCCAGCCTTATAGCCGCGTGCCTGCTCGGCCACCCCTTCTGTGATGTCATTGGAGAGGCGGTGCGGGTCTATAAAAGGAACCCAGAAGTCAGATACAGGCAGGCATGGGCTGAGGGAGGGCAAGTTAAGTTCGGGTGTGTGTCGGGAAAAACCCAACCGGCACATAACTACTCCCCTCCTGTAGCATTGTCCCTGGTACACACTTGCACGGGTGGTGGTGCACTTGCAATGGAGTCAGGCACTAGGACCCTGGAGTCTAGGAGCACCCAATGCTTAAATCCAAGCCTGCCAACAATATCCATTTTCAATGCTAGAAGCCAATGGTTTCATGCTGCCTTGGACAGTGTCGGACTGGGGGGGCCCAAGGCCCACTGGACTTGCAGCCTCAGGGGTCCCTAAACCATCACCAGGGTCCCCAGCTGCAACCCCCTCCGGACCCCCTTCATCCCACACCCCCTGCATGTGTGCAGTTTAATGCATGAAAGAAAAGAACTAGAATCAGGGAGGGAGGTAAGTGGCAGTTGAGGGAGCGGGTCTGGGCCGGCAGAGCCCAAACAGCCGGGGGCCACCAGGTTTTATCCGGGTCCCACTAGCCCAGTCCGACCCTGACTCTGGAATTTCAGCCGAGGAAAAAAAAAAGAAAAAACTTCTCTTCAGCTTCTTTATTCCTTATGTAATTAAACATTTTCATTGTTTCGAGAACCCCCCCATAAAATGAGTTTTGTTTTCCCATAACGGACAGAACTACAATGTTTTTTCCTCCGACCCATGGAAATATCTGCAACCACTTAAATGAGAGAACCGTGCGAGTTTCAAAAGCTGTAAAAAAAGCCTTAAATGCCCCAAAATCCAGGACTGTAAATTGTCTCGAGAATTGGGGGGGGGGATGATTGTTATTTGGAATGTCAGGAAAGATTAAAAGCTTGGCGGTTAATGCACTAAACACAACGTTTCTTTTTTGTGTCCATAAAATATATAGTAAAACCCAGAGAGAAATGGCAGAAATAGCCAATATCAAACCCGGTTCATTTTTAAGTGTTTTGGAAATAGCGGAGATCAAACGCGGGGGGAGACATTTTGGGTCTGACTCACATCAAAATAATTGCGAAAAAAATTCCCCTAAAATCCTGGCGGCTGGGAGCGGGCAGAACGTTTGTGGAAAAGGCGAATTGCGGCTTTTGTAATAAATTGTTTGGAATTCTCGGAAAACAGAATCGATGGCCAAACGTCCGACAACGTGAGACGTTTGGAACATTCATTAAACAACGTTTATTTTCTAAATGGGAAGTTCAGAAGATAAAGATGCAATTAAAGGGGAAGTCGACCCGTCACCTGTGAATCAGACAGTTAGTCAACATGGTGGTCACATGGGGGTGATTATAAAACCTGTCCATCACTTCCCCAGACTCAACCACTTCTTCTAAACTGTCACCTGGGCCTATATTTTCTACTTATCTCCAAGTGTCCAGGGGGACTGGTGGGAATTTTTCTATGGGTGCCATGAGGTTGGGGAATGAACTAAAAGTCATGAAGTTTTCGGGAAACTACAGAATAAGAAAACTGTCTAAATATAATCAATACAATTCTGATCAAGTTATTCTCCTCTGTCCCCCTCTCGACATCTGTCTGTCTCTTTATACAGGAGTTGAATGACAGTTGGGTCTAATCGGTTCCTTTTGCTTAAAGGAAAACTATACCCGGCGGACAATGTAGGTCTCTATAATAAGATATTGCATAAAACAACTCATATGTAAAACCGTTTTCATAATAATACACTTTTTTAGTAGCATGTGCCATTGGGTAATCATAAATAGAAAATTGCCATTTTAAAAAATAAGGACAGTCTCCTGGGATCGTATGATTCACGGTGCACACAAACATACCAAACAAACTATAAAGTTAGGTCACATGAGCCAATTAACAGACAGAGTTGTGTCTTTTGCTTCTACACTTCTTCCTGTTACAGTTAGGGGCAGATTTACTAAGGGTCGAATTCGAGGGTTAAAAAACCCTAAAATTCGACCATCGAATTTTAAGGGAATTAAAATCCTTCAAATATCAAATTCGAAGGATTTTACCACAATTCGATCGATTGAACGATCGAACAGCAAATATTCGATTGAACGATAAAATCGTTCGAATCCAACGATTTTAACCATTCAATCGAATTTTTTTTTATTCGATCAAAAATAGTTAAAAGCAATTCGGTAGGTTTCATCTGACAAACTAGGCAGTCGAATAAAAAATTAAAGGTCAAGTAATTAGACTGTCAAATATTCGAATAGAATTTTATTACAATTATTCGAATCATTCGATCGAATTTTCAATATTCGATGGCCGAAATGGCCTCGATTCGATCGAATTTCGATTCATTCATGTGAATTTGATGAATCTGCCCCCTAGAGTTGAAATATTTCTGGTCAGGTGATCTGTTGCTCAAGTATTCAATTTGGGGGTATAGTCTTCCTTTAATGTATTAGCGCTCACTCTTATAAAAACCTGTCTCTCTACATGCAGGAATTGTGCCAAGTCAGTAATTTAGATTTTGTTTGTGCTGGAGTCAGTTATTTGCCCCAGGGACTGGTCTAAAGCCCAATTTTTTTCCAAGGACTGGGGAGAGGCGTAAACTGCACACGCCTGTGTCAAATTTGTGCACCAACGGCAATTTCAGGCGCACCCACGGGATTTTTTGTGTGTGCATTTTGATGCGCCTGCGTCAATTTCGGCACAGTACGTCAGATACAGGTGAGGCTTGGCGGCCCAGTTAGGGTTTGTCTGCGGGGACCCCTGATCTAATACATATTATA
>CM044438.1:128761140-128771404 GCA_024363595.1 Xenopus borealis
GGGAAAGACAGAGATAGTAAGGTAAGATGAAGATGGAAGGGAAAGACAGAGATAGTAAGGAAAGATGAAGATGGAAGGGAAGGTAAGAGGAAGATAGAAAAGCAAGATAGAGATAGCAATGTAAGATGAAGAAAGTAGGCCAAGATACACATAGTAAGGTAAGGTCAAGCTAGAAAGGCAAGATAGAGATAGTAAGGTAAGATACAGACAGTAGGGCAAGGTGGCTACTGTACAGTAAGATGGAAACAGTAGGATAAGGTAGTAGTAGAACAAAATGAAGAGTAGGTCTTGATGGTGACAAAAGAGCTGGATGGAGATGGCGGGGCAAAATGAAGATGGTAGGTCATGTTGGTGACAATAGATAATGATGGAGACGGCAAAATAAAAACAAAAGGGCAGAATAGGGGCATTAGGGCACATAAAGATAATAGGGCAATATTAAAGGAAAACTACACTTCATAAACAATGCAGGTCTCTATAAAAATATATTGCATAAAACCGCTCATATGAAAACCCCCGCTTCCTGTAACCCATTTTCATAATAATATACTTTAGTATGTGCCGTTGGTTAATCATAAATAGAAAACGCAAGCTGAGCAATATGAAGATGGGACACAAAGATGGCAACGATGTGGCAGTAGCACTTTATATTACTAATGTTCAACCTGCAGTTCTTCAGTAGGTGATGAAGTACAACTCAATGAATTCAGAAGGCTGGTCAACTGCTGTGATGGCCTAGTGCCACTTCAAACTGCCTGTATGTGCTGCAGACTTCAGTAAAGCCAATGAGATGTCTACAAATACGTCAACTTTAAACCACAATAAGAACATCTACCTGCTCCTACTGTACATATCTACCAACACGTGGTGGCAAGTGAAGGAAGGACATGAAAATGAGTTGTTCAGTGCTGCAGTCTCACCTATCTCCCCAACATAATCACTTGCTATGGGCAGTGTCGGACTGGCCCACCGGAATACCAGGAAAACTCCCGGTGGGCCAAGGTGTCAGTGGGCCCTCATGCTGCTAAACTTTTGGCCTATTTCATGGCCATTCCCTATTTCTATGAGAACAAAGCGGCTAAATAGATGGAATAATTGATTATAGTATGTAGAGAAAACAAACTAGGAGAATAGTGTTTGATTCAGGAGATGAAGAATATTAGTACTGAGAGTGGGCCCCTGGTCTTAGGTGTTATGGTGGGCCCCTGGTCTAAGGGTTTTGGGTGGGCCCCTGGTGTCCCAGTCCGACACTGGCTATGGGGGATTGGAATGTACACAACATGCTCCTTAAACCAGTGAATGTGACTGTGACTCACGCAGCAAGTGAAACTTTCATCTCAACCTCATTAGAGCCCTCACTATTCAAAGAGTATTTTTAGATAATAGTCTGGGACAAATGGAACCTTTCCTTTTCATGACATCGGTCATCTTATTTATACACCATCAACATTGGAAAATCGCTATATCTTCCCTTACTTTCCAAACACACACACATCAACCCTGTCAGAAAAAAATTAATTCATGTTTTTTTTTTTTTTTAAATGAAATTATGAAAAATATATTGAAAAGCAAAATGTTACATGAGCTGAAACTCTTGGGGGTTACACAACCCAATTGATTGTTTTTTTCTTCCTCCAACTCCTTTAAATAAACCTAAATAACACTGAAATGATAAAAAAACAGGTCTGTATTTGTATAACACGGTCATTTTTGGTGATACGATGCCTGGAGTATGTTATCTTCTTAATGGATTTTTCACCTCATTAGAGGTCAAATGGTTACAGAATTATCATTATTACTCATTGCTTCTATTTAAATGAATTGTGGGGGGGAGGTCACTGAGGGCACACATGGAATATGTTAGCTAATGACGACAAAGTACAATGCGTTGCATCTATCATATCTTTTATAAAGTACACCTATCCATCACTTGAGTGGGGTGGGGGACAGGCAGCAGAATTTCGGACCAGTAAAAATGAAGGGAAGTTTCTTTTAGCATTTATCGTTAACTCAGGGTTCAGTCATATTAGACCTGTTTGCTAAGAGCCCACAGAAAAGCATTCTTGCAACCGGATAGCTTGTTGATAACTGACTTAGCGTTAAGATAATAAAACTTGAATCACAGTTCCCAGCACACTCGGCTAAGCAGTGTAGAACAAGTTCCGCAAGTAACCTCAACCTTGTGCCCAGCAGCATAAAACAAATTTATTCTGGAGGCCTGGAGCATAACATAGTGAGGTCCACAGCAAAATATTTTAGGTTTCTCCTGCTCTCCACATCTAGGGTTACATTTGTTGGATTGTTGTTTGTTGGACTTTGTCAGTTCAAGTGCCCACTTGAGGTCCAAAATCTGGCCTCCCCCCCGACACTAACACACACACAATAACAGTTCCAAGATAGTTCCTACGTATGCTGGAGAATAACACTCTGAAAATGTAAGAGACTTGGCTGTGGGTTCAAAGGCAAGAAGTTCTTGGGTTGGCCAAAATTATTGGTTGATGTAAGGATGAAAGGGTTCATGGAGTAGGATTTGGTTACACAAAGAGGAAGGCTTGATCAATCACATTCCCTGGTCCCCTGCCTCATAAGTAATCTAGTGTCTATGCAAGTGCATATATTTACAGAAACATAAAAAGATCATAAAATTGGTAAGACACCATACCATGTCAAGGTTAACATCATATGGTGGTCCCTGACTATATATGGTCAAAGGGCTTAGACCTCCCCTGCCATTAGCTTTTAGAAAAGAGAGATTGCCAAGACCAAGCCTCAATGTGGTTGTAGAGCCACCACACCCATCCCTTTAAATGGTGGTCCCATGCTTTTAAAAATGGGTGTTGGTCTGGGCAGTCTCTCTTTGTTAAAAGCTGCTAGCGGGGGAGAATTAAGCCTGTGGAACCAATAATGTCTTGGCAGTCTCTCTCTTCTAAAAGCTAATTTCGGGGGAAAGAATAAGCCCTCTGACTGAAACCAATGCCAAGGTTAGGAAACACTATCCCAAAAGATGGTACCATGCAGGGATGTGCCAGCCTTTCAATACTAATACTAATAAGACTGGAGATAAATAGTTAGGTACCACCACATGGGGCTTTATTACTAAAAACCTCTGTTTTTGTAATTACATGCATTTGCATAAACACTGGATTACTTATGAGGCAGGGGACCAGAGAACATGATTGATCAATCCCCCCTCTTTGTGTAACCAAATCCTACTCCAGAAACCCTTTCATCCTTACATCAACCGATAATTTTGGCCAACCCAAGAACTTCTTGCCTTTGAACCCACAGCCAAGTCTCTTACACTTTCAGAGTGTTATTCTCCAGCATACCTAGGAACTATCTTGGAACTGTTATTGTGTTTCTGTGGGGGGGTGCACTGATCCCCCTTTAGTTAATTTGTCCAGATCAGTTCTGCTTCCATTGTATTTAAATATATATATGTTTTAAATAGGACAAAATGGTGCACTCTATCTCCATATAGTTACTGCCTGGGTGCTGGTCAAAAAGACTTCCTGACGACGGCTCGAGTTTGAAAGCCAAAACGTTGCATCAATAAACAGCAAGTTTTTCACCATCATAAGACCTGTGAGTGCGGTTCTTTTTGTATCTGTATGTTTTAAATATATATTCCACACACACCCCTGTTTTGCATTATAGTAGGATTTGGTTGCCTATGGTCATGGAGTAGGATTTGGTTGTCTGTGGTAATGGAGTAGGATTTGGTTGCCTATGGTCATGGAGTAGGATTTGGTTGCCTATGGCCATTAAGTAGGATTTGGTTGCCTATGGTCATGGAGTAGAATTTGGTTGTCTGTGGTCATGGAGTAGGATATGGTTTCCTATGATCATAGAGTAGGATTTGTTTTCCTATGATCATGGAGTAGGATTTGGTTGTCTGTGATCATGGAGTAGGATTTGGTTGCCTATGATCATGGAGTAGGATTTGGTTGTCTATAGTCATGAAGTAGGATTTGGTTGTCTATGGTCATGGAGTATGACTTGGTTGCCTATGATCATGGAGTACGATTTGGTTGTCTATGGTCATGGAGCAGGATTTGGTTGTCTATAGTCATGAAGTAGGATTTGGTTGCCTATGATCATGGAGAAGGATTTGTTTTCCTATGGTCATGGAGTATGACTTGGTTGTCTATGATCATTAAGTAGGATTTGGTTGTCTGTGATCATGGAATAGGATTTGGTTGTCTATGGTCATGGAGTAGTATTTGGTTTCCTATGATCATGGAGAAGGATTTGTTTTCCTATGATCATGGAGTAGGATTTGGTTGTCTATGATCATGGAGTAGGATTTGGTTGCCTATGATCATGGAGTACGATTTGGTTGCCTATGGTCATGGAGTAGGATTTGGTTGTCTATGATCATGGAGTAGGATTTGGTTGGCAATGATCCTGGAGTACGATTTGGTTGTCTATCGTCATGGAGCAGGATTTGGTTGTCTATAGTCATGAAGTAGGATTTGGTTGTCTATGGTCATGAAGTATGACTTGGTTGCCTATGATCATGGAGTACGATTTGGTTGTCTATGGTCATGGAATATGATTTGGTTGTCTATTGTAATGGAGTAGGATTTGGTTGTCTATGATCATGGAGTAGGATTTGGTTGCCTATGATCATGGAGTAGGATTTGGTTGCCTATGATCATGGAGTAGAATTTGGTTGCCTATGGTCATGAAGTAGGATTTGGTTGCCTATGATCATGGAGTAGGATTTGGTTGTCTATGATCATGGAGTAAGATTTGGTCCTGCATACAACATATCTTGTGTTGGCAGATTTCTGCTGACCAGCTGAAGACTGTATAATCATATATAGGTATGAGCTATGGAATGACAAGTAGACTTTCCCTGTATTTTTGGAGCAGATCTTATTGGACCTTAGCAATACAATACTAGCAGTCTTGTCCATGTATAGGCTAACTCACCCAGAGATACAGTGCTCTAATCACATTTAAAACCTTACCAGATTTGCACCCAAAAGGTAACCCCAAAGTCGACCCAGTCATTTTTACCTTGCTCTTCATGAACTTTGAATGGCTCTTGTATACTTCCATTTGTTTGATCTCTTCTTCTCTGTCCTCTGTATTTAAAACTCCGTTTGTTTTAATCATCTGGATTTCATCTTCAAGGTCTCTTATGTTCCTCTCTAGTGACGCAATTTTGGTGTCCTGCACCGGACAAGAAATAAAGTGTTGTTAGAAGCCTCATGGGATAACACAGCAGTTTCTCCAGTGAGCCTGGATGTGGTTGGGGGAGAGGAAAGTCAGCTGCTAGAAGCCATCTGAAGGTTTAGATGAAAGAGAAAAACGTTAGTATGAGCAGAGAGGCAGCGAGAACCGCACAGTTGAGGAGCAGGTTATAAATGGTGCACAAACCAAGCCATGCAACTGGGCTCCCTGCAGCTTATATTCATATTCTAGAAATCACTTTTAGGGTTCTGGCAGTGTACCTTAGAATTGTATATTCTGTATACGCTTAAAAGGCTCTTACTAGTTCATAATTTAATACATAGACGGTGTTTACATTTGCTGTCTTTTATTTCAAAGGAAACTTCTTTATACCATGATGGATTTTATGTTCTTTAATCATAAAGTTCAGCAACTGTTTTCTATAACATGCCAATGCCAGTACAGGGTGTAATGCTCCCCTCCACCCTCACAGACCTGTCTCGTCTAAGCCTCCATTTGTAGTCTTAGATTTGTAGTCTTATTTGTAGTCCACACACAGTTTATACAGCTCAAGTCAACCCTCACAGCCAGGTTCTGTCTATCTCACCCTAGATAACCTGCCAGTACCAGCACATTGTGTATTCCATAATTCCCCTCATACAGCCAGGTCCTGTCTATCTCGCCCCAATGTAGTCTGCCAATGCTAGCACATAGTGTAAGGCTCAACCATAGCCTCAAAGTCAAGTCATGTCTTTGTTTACCCATGGAGTGTGCCAGTGCAAGCACAAGGTCTAGGACTCAGCCCTACTGTCAGCCAGGTCCTTTCTATCTTGCCCTATGTAATCTGCCAGCATCAGTACACAGTGTAGGGCTCAATTTCTACCCTCACAGCCAAGTGCTGTTTATCTTGCCCCGATGTAATAAGCCAATGCTAGCACACAGTTTATTGCTCAACTCCACCCTCACAGTCAGGTCCCGTGTATCTTGCCCTATGAACAGCAGTCTGTTAGTGGTAGCACAAATAGTATACCTTTGTTTCTGGGCCTGTCTGTCCCACCCAGTGTAGACTTGGGTATGTTTTGTGTATAGTCAGGAAAAACTCAACCCAAACCTGACCCTAAGCCGCAAAACCTTAACCCATCCCCGACCCTAGCCTACAAAATGTTGCCATTGTAAGAGTTGCACCTGACCTTGCTCTATAAGCTACTTCTTTGTGCACCTCTTGTACGAAGACATGGAATCTTTAGGAGCAGTGGAGAGGTGTACTTATCTAGTCTAACCTGCATCCAACTCTAACCATGATTAGGTTGGCCAAATTTCAACCCAAATATACAACTGGTAGTCAACCTGCAGGTCACCAGTGTAAATGCCAGCACAGCTTGAAAGTCTTTCTCCTCACTCTGTGTTGTCTATTATCATATGTCAGAACAGGTGCCGAGGCTATTCTACAAACTCATAGATATTGATACCATCAGGGGACTCAGTCAAGGGCCCAGTTCAATGTATATGATTGCCATGAAAGGGCATGGTTTTGTGCTAAAGGGAGAGGGTTTACTCTGTGTAAACCAAAAACAGGATTGGTGGATCATGGTAAGGTGGGTTTATGGTGCCCAAAGATAGCTGACAACATAGGCACCAGGTTTTGTGCTGGGCTCAATTATTCTGGAATTCTTGGTAAAAGAAATCTGCACTTTGCATATTGCCTGCCAGTATGTAAACAATAGTAACTAATAAATCTTTTGAATCTCACTCTATTCTGCATTGTTGTTGTTATCAATATGACAATGAAGGTGGACAGGACTGCTAGAGCTCAGGACAAATAATATCAAAATACATATACAGTCGAGCTTGAAAGTTTGTAAAACATTCTAAATTTTTATATGGATGTGACCTAAAACATCATCTGATTTTCAAAGAACTAAAAGTAGTTGAAGAAAACCTAGTTACAAACAACATGTATTATATTATAGATCATGTATTTATTCAAAAAAATAGTAGTGGCAAAAGTAAGTGAATCCTCAGGATTATCATATAATTTGAAGGTGAAATGAGTCGGGTGTTTTCAGTCAATGGGATGTTTGTTGGGTGTGAGTGAGAACCCCTGTTATATTTAATGTACTGGGATCAAGCAAAGACTGATCACACATACAACACATTTATGGATATGTATCTTGACTCAGACAAAGGAGGTGTCTGAGGACCTTAAAAAAGAGTTGTTGATGCCTATAAACTTGTAAAAAGTTACAAGACTATCTCTAAAGAGTTTGGACTCCACCAATCAATAGTCAGATGTTGTGTACAGATGGAGAATATTCAAGATGTTGTTACCCAACCCAATAGTGGTCGACCATCAAAGATAACTCCAACTGCAAGGTGTCTAATAGTCTGAGAGGTTACAAAGGAACCCAGGGTAACTTCTAAGCAACTGAAGGCCTGTTTCACATTGGCAAATGTTGCTGTTCATGAATCCACCATCAGGAGAACACTGAACAGCAGTGGTGTGTATGGCAGGGTAGCAAGGAGAAAGCCTCTCCCCCAGGAATATTGTTGACCACCTACAGTCTGATAAAGATCATCTGGACAAACCAGAAGGATTCTGGAAGATTGTTTTGTGGACAGATGAGGCCAAAATTTTTGGCTTAAATGAGGAGTTTAACATTTAGAGAAAGAAAAACACTGCATTCCAACATAAGAACCTTATCCCATCTGTGAAACATGGTGGTAGGAGTGTTTTGGTTTGGGCCTGTCTTGCTGAATCTGGCCCTGAACGGGCATCATTGTTGGGACAATTAATTCTGATCTATACCACAAATGAAAACAAAAATTTGCCTCCCTCCCTGATCCCTAGTAAGGCCTCACCTGGAGTATGGGGGCAGTTTGGGCGCCAGTCCTTAAGAAGGATATAAATAAGCTGGAGAAAGTGAAGAGCTGTGCAACTAGACTGGTAAGATGGATGGAAAACTTAATTTTGAGGGTAGACCAGGTAGACCTTTAGCTGGTGATCAGTAGATCTGAAGATACTTGTCAACAAACAGCTTCTCTATTTCACCCTCCTGTTTCATACTTTTCATTCAGATATTTATGTTAAAGGTATATAAGAAATTGTGGTTTGTTTATTATGGCAATATACAAGTGTCCATCAATCAATATTTATAGATGTATGGCTTTTAATGGGCATCACTAAAAGTAGACCTTGCATGAGAAGTGTTGGCACTCCTGGGGGGAGACAGTCAGGTTTGGGGTTGTTTTCTCTGGAAAATAGACGCTTGAGAGGGGACATGATTAAACTTTTCAAGTACATAAGAGGATATTATAGACAAATAGCAGGGGTCTTTTTTCCCCATAGAGAGGATCACCGCACCAGAGGCCACCCCTTCAGACTAGAGGAAAAGTACTTTTATTTGAAGCAGAGTAGAGGGTTCTTCACAGCTAGGACAGTGAGGTTTGGGAATGCTGTGATAATGTGATACTGATTCTGTTTATGTATTTAAGAGGGGCTTGCATGATTTCTGGGAAAAGCAGAATATCCAAGGATATTGAGATCTCCAGATCTATCTTTAGTATAGATATTGTTATATAGGGGGAGATTCATCAAAGGGTGAAGTGAAGAGTGAAGTTCCACCACTAGAGGGAAATTCCGCAGCTCCATTCATTTCTATGGGATTTTGAAAGGCCTAATTATCAATGGGTGAAGTGAAATTTCACCCTTTGATAAATATGCCTTTCAAAATCCCATAGAAATGAACTGAGAGCTGTGGAATTTCCCTATAGTGGCGGAACTTCACTCTTCACTTCACTCTTTGATGAATCTCCCCCATAGAGTTTATGTGAGTGTATGGAGGGGTCGATGTGAGTGTGTGTATGGATGCTGGGTTTCTTTTGGAAGGGTTGAACTTGATGAACCTTGGACTTCTTTTAACCCAAGGCCAACTTACTATGTAACTATGAGAATTCTAAAGGAAAATGTTTAGACATCTGTCTGTGAATGTCAAGAGACAGTTCAAAGCAATGTAGCAAGACAATGATCTTAAACGCACAAGTCGTTCGACCGAAGAATAGCTAAAGAAGAATAAAGTAATTATTATTATTATTATTATAGCATAATTCATAATAATTGGCAAAAATTATCATTTTTGTTTTTTTTTGTTTAACAAGGTTTTCTTCATCTACTTTTAGGATTTGTTTGAGAATCAAACGTTTTAGGTCACATTCATATAAAAATATATAAAATTTTAAAGGGTTCACAATCCTTCACGCACGACTGTACATGGAAATACATTCCCCAAACAGGACCCCTAAGTGAATATAATAGGGGTTCCCTGATCCCTGACAACTAAGCACCACAACTTTTAGGGCACAAAACTGCGCTCCAATGTGAAAGTGCAAGTTATTGTTTGGCCTTTCGCAAATGATCTGCCGGGAGTTAAATCCCAATATTCTGGAAGTCATGCGTGGTATCTCCATAGGCCAGTTCTGTGCTTTTATATAAAGGCAAGAGAAAGTGGAGTCATTAGTGCATGAAACTCCCAAACACACAAGCAAAGAATAAAGAGTAACAAAGAGTAATAAAGAGTAACGCTCAGGCTGTTATACTTACCTGCCAAATAAAATCTGGATCAAAACACAAAGATGGTGATCGCTATAAGAAGCAAGGTAAAACCAGATTTAGTACCTTTGATGTTTTGTTTTTAGAGTTTACAGTCGTTTTTTGTTTTTATTTATTTATTTATTTATTTTATTTAAAGGGGAACTCCACCTAAAAATAGTGGGTTTATAGTTATGTTTAAATGCAATTGTTATTGAAAACTGTGTCTGCCTGTACCTTTTTGTTCTCTTGTTCAGTTGCTTGGAAGCCAGTTCACTTCCAGGTCTGTTATCAGTTGGCTTCTGCTACACTGTTTCACTAGTCCAGAGAACGGAAAGAGGCTCGTTTCAATGTCACTTATAGTTCCAAATACAGGTAAACCCAGTTTTAATGTTTTCAGGATTCATTGAGATCAGCCATGGTGCTGAGAAACTGGTGAACTGCTAATGCGGTGCCGCTATTCAAAAGGGATCCTGTCCTCAGCCTCAAAACTATAGG
>CM044438.1:128992725-129003450 GCA_024363595.1 Xenopus borealis
GAAGGAACTTGGGAAGGAACATGGAAGGAAGGAACTTAGATGGGAACATGGAAGGAAGGAACTTGTTAAGGAACATGGAAGGAAGGAACTTAAATAGGAACATGGAAAAGAGGACATTAGATAGGTGCATGGAAGGAAGGAGCTTGTGCAGGAACATGGAAGGAAGGAACATGGAAGGAAGGAACTTAGATGGGAACATGGAAAAGAGGACATTAGATAGATAGCATGGAAGGAAGGAACATGGGGGCATGTTCACTAATGGGCAAATTCTCGCCAACAACTGCTTCACACACCTTGCTCCACTTTGCCAGGTGCAAATTCACTTTGCTACGCTAACTCACTAATATACAAAGTTGAATCCTGGGTGACTTTTCACTAGCGTTACTTCAGCAGTGCGAGCACTTTATAGTGAAGATGCGCTAGCATTCATTTGTGCCTGGTGAAAATTCCCAAGTGATCTTACTCTTAGGTCAATTTGACCAGTTTTGTCCCTAACTGCGGATGAATTGATGTTCCTGGAAGCAAGGAAAGTGGAAGGGTAAAGTGGAGGCAGAATTGCTGAGGAGACAGGGTGAAAGAGGTAATGGGTGGGATGGAGGGGGAATGGGGGACTTAATTGGGGCAGAGCTGGGGTGGGCCACAGCCAGAACAACTAGGCTTTACAAGCAAATACTTTGGGAAACCCCAGCCAGGATGGAAGGAAGGAACATGGGAAAGAAGTTGGTATTTGTGGAGCAGTTTCAGGTTGTTGCCACTAGAGTTGCCACCTTTGCCAGCAACTAAACCTGTACAAAGGTAGTGTGGCAGCATTGGGGGTGGGGCTGTGATGTTGAGGTGGGCATGATGACATCAGAAAAGGGCACAATGATGTCTGTGGAGTTATGACACTGGGGTGGGGTTATGGCATCACAGACATAACTGGCTGGATTTCTGTCCAGTTTTCCCAAGTTTTTAAATGGCCAGCCCTCTGAAAAACCAAGAAGTCCATTTCAAAACCACTTCTTCTTCTGTCTTCTGTGCTTCTGCTCCCCTCACCCTTCTGGGAGTCCAGGGGGTCCACAACAGAAATTTTGCTCCAAAGTTACCAGGAGCGGCTTTTTGCTGCCCTCAGTTTCTCCGCATTGGTGCGGCGCCCCCTTCAGCCCTACCTCTATTTATATTCTTCCTGATGAGTAAGCACAATCCATTAATTACAGGGAATTGTCTCCCTGAAACAGTGGTACAGGCTGATACATTAGATAGGTATAGAGAGGGTTAAAAGTTAAAAGGTTGAACTTGATGGACGTGTGTCTTTTTTCAACCTAACCTACTATGTTATTATGTTGCAGGTATGGGATCTATTATACAGAAATCAGTTTTCAATGTTAATCAGTTATCAATGCTAATTTCGAAAAACATTTTCCTATTTTTAATAGATTTTCTTCTTTTTGTTTCTGTAATAATACGAAATTTACTGCGCTTGATAATAACTAAGTCGTGTTGAGAAACCGAACAGGAAGCTGAGGCCCAAAAAGACCTTGGAAAAACTAAACCGTACAGGTGGCAATCCTAGTTGCTGCTACAGTACTAACCCAGTTGGAAACTTTCTCTTGGAGTTCCAAGAGAAGAATGGGGACACCCCGTTGCACAGGGATGCCAGGTGGTTTGTCAGTAGCGATTTAAAGAGAAGAGGAGTTACTCATGGTAAGTTCCTTTGGATTCTCCATGTGGAGGAAAGGGGAGGTTGCCAGGAGTACAGTAGATCATAATGAACAGAGAGTTGGAATATAAGATCTCAGTGGAAAAACTGGAAGATGGAACCTAGGATTAAGGAGTAGTAGGTGGTAGATCTGCTGGAGGTTCAATTTGCTCTAGGAGTGAGAGATTATCAGGGTTATTTAGTGGACCAGCTTGGAGGGTAAGTATCCTCGGTGCTCCACCACCGTAGGGACTCGAGTGTTCATACAAAGGGCAGAGGAGCTGTGTGCTGTACATCATAAAACTCCCTTTATTCATCATCTTCCTCATTGAGGAATACAATGTCCTGAATATAGATATATGGGGGAGCATCTTTGGCTTTTGGCATTAATGGAGAACTTAACCACAACTGGACCAGGGGGGTAAGAAGAATGATCTGGCCTAGCTCATATCTTTGTGTTTTAATGCTTTATAGCATTAGGGTTAGGGTTAGGGCAATATTTTATTTTGGAAATGACTAGAAGTATCTGCAGGAGGCAACAGGACCTTCCAGGTATCAAGGTTCTCCATTGGGCCAACTAATTTCAATGACGTCAGCAGGTGCCACTAAGGGTTTACAACTCAGAATGATGTTCAAAGTAATGAGCCTTGAATGACTTAAGGGCAACAAGAAGTAATTATTGGGATATTAGGTCCATATCCTGAGCCGGCCCCAGTGCGTGCAACTGCCCCCAAGCGTGACATTAGCAGGATATTTACTGGGATCAATTAAAATAATTTCATTTACAGAATCCCAATTGCCTTATTGATTTTCCAGACATTAACTAAATTGTGAAATTGGGTTTATTTAGGAGTACAAATTGCTCTGGAAATTGTGAGTAATCAATTACAAGCTTTATATGCATTTTAATAGGAACATTAGCATTTTCATCTACATTTCCTTTAGGCTCCTCCATGTTAATCAGAGCTGGGAGCTCTTGAGAACTGAAACATATTGGATAAAGTGGAATTCTGCCCAAACGCCCCTACAGCAAAGATGATATGACCCTACTGTGATGGCAGCCAATCCAGATCTTCTGCTTGGGACCAATGGCTTTTCCTGATCCCCATCCCCCCAAGAGTCTTTGGATTTCACAATGATGTCAAGACACAATTTAATGCATCTGTTTTTTCCGCCTTATTCAAGTTTTTTTGGACATTCTTGGTCAAGACCCCCCCAAGCCTTTCACTTTCTGGTCCAAAATATAGGCAATGTTATAAGACATAAGGAGAATTAAGGGCATCAGCCATTAAGCTATAGTTTCAAGAATGTTTAGGTCACCAAATATTTTCCCCAAACCCAATCTGACCTTCATGCTGAACTTCCAGGAGTATCTAGAGAAGCAATAGATGTTCTCCTCAAAATCTCACTTAAAGGGGTTGTTCACCTTTAAGTTAATAATGTTTTATATGTTAAAAGAATGGCCAAGTCTAAGAAACTCTTCCATTAGTTTTTATGGTTTTCAAACTATTTGCCTTCTTCTTCTGTCTCTTTCCAGCTTTCAGTTGAGGGTCACCAACCCCATCTAAAAACAAATGCTCTGTACGGCTACACATTTATAGTTATCGCAACTTTTTTATTCCTCATCTTTCTATTCAGGCCTCTCCTATTCATATTCCAGTCTCTTATTCAAATCAATGCATGGTTTCTAGGGGAATTTGGACCATAGCAACCAGATGGCTGAATGCAAACTGGAGAGCTGCTGAATAAAAAGCCAAATAAGTCAAAACCCACAAATAATAAAAAATGAAAACCAATCAAAGCAAATTGTATCAGAATATCCTTTACCTCTTTACATCATACTAACAGTTCATTTTAATTTGCCTTCTGGGGCCACACTATCTGATGCTGTAGATTGTGGATAAAACTCCCTTTTAATTCCATCAGTAACTCTACTTTCAGGCTCATTCAGGACATATTGCTCTCATATATATATTGTATTTAATAGTGAAGCATTTCAGCCAATAAAGGAAACGTGTGTGTATATAAAGGAGCACATTCCATGTTGGGCGGCCACAGTGTCGGACTGGGACACCAGGGGCCCACCCAAAAACCTTAGACCAGGGGCCCACCATAAAACCTTAGACCAGGGGCCCACCAAAAAACCTTAGACCAGGGGCCCACCATAAAACCTTAGACCAGGGGCCACTCTCAGTACTAATATTCTTCATCTCCTGAATCAACCTCTATTCTCCTAGTTTGTTTCCTTACATACTATAATCAATTATTCCATCTATTTAGCCTCTTTGTTCTCATATAAATACTGAATGGCCATGAAATAGGCCAAAAGTTTAGCAACATGAGAGCCCACTGACACCTTGGCCCACCGGGAGTTTTCCTGGTATTCTGGTGGGCCAGTCCAACACTGGGCGGCCATGCTCTGCAGGTGCAAGTGGGACACCGTTGTTCATGCTTATTATTGGCACCCACTTTAGCTTACAACCATAACATCAAGGCAGTACAGTGGGGTGGGGGGTTCCCACTTGATATATAAGTTAATACACATTGTTTTCAGCTATTGAGCGGATGGGTGTTATACTCTACTCTCCATGGAATACACTGAAACTTTCAGAAGCTGGATGTTCAGATACTAACTGTCAGTTACAAGGATATCCTAAACACTGCAAGGTTATTATCTCTTTGACCTGGGTCACTGAAGCTCCATCAATTTGGATGGGTGGGAATGTGAGACACCATCTTATATGAGACATGCAAGTATGTGGGTTTTATACAGAAATAATGGTCTGAGACTTATATCTCCGCAACACCTAGGAAAATGTTTGTTGCCCCAAGTGACCACATTGGGCAGGTACCTTTGGGGAGAAGTCAGAAGGCAGCATACTGGACTGGTCCCTACAACCTGAAGTGAGGGTTGCACTGAAGTGTCTTTTGAACAACCAGGACCAGAGGAGTCTCATACAATAGAAAGAGAGGACTCTTCTCAGAGCACTGCTGGAGGGAGGGTGAAACAATCTCTAGGCCTTACAGAAAGGAGGGCCATTGCTGGTGGCTGGGGGAGAGAGGGTCTTCAGTCTTAAAGTGGAACCCAGTTGGCCACTACCACCTTCCTTATCCTGCTCAGTCAGCAGCAGTGTCTCCAGGCAGCAGTGCTTCTCAGTGGCAATAAGTGTTCCAAAGTGTCTTTCCTTGCAAAGGTTCCCATAGGCCTTTCTTGGCCAAACTGTGCCAGGGTCAACACCAAAAAAAAGGGGCATCTTTCATGGGACCCCATGGGATCCAGAACAGCTGCACAACGTGACACCTTCTGGACAAGGGGTTTTGAGATGATTTATCCATCTCTATCACATGTAATTATTGGCTTTGTCTGAACATGATGCAGTTAAAAGAATTTTAACAAGCAAATGTATTCTAATAACCCATCGGCCATAAATAGACCTCATTATTCTCCCAGCTCCAATCTAAATAATTAGCCTCATTTGCATATTGTGAGGTTCATCATGTGATTTATTTGCAGGTGCAGATTTCATTGTGTTTATTTTTGGTCTTTATTTTAATAACAGCTTCACTTTTCCTCGCATTCTTCTTGGTAATGGGTATTAAAGGAATGAATATCAGTTGAAGAGTAGAACTTGCCCTTTAAATTAAAGTTTCTAACCCAAAGGAGATGTAACGGTAGGGGTAGGGCTGGTGCTAGGACCAGCCACTCATTCCTTGTTTCACCACCATCTGCCCCCCATGAGGAAGAGCTGGAGTAAAGGAATGAGTGACTAGTGATAGAGCAAGGGGAGGCCCTTAGGGCCATAACTTGTGGGAACCCTGGAAAAGCCACCAGGGCCAGGGTGGTGTCAATACAATCAGTTACCCACAATTCACCAGAAGAGGCAAGAAGAGCTTATTGAACTCTTTGGTGCTGGAGATTGTAGTGCGGCACAATTTGGACATTTCCGTAGTTAGTAGAGGCCTCCCAATAGTGTCAGTTTTCCGCTGTGGCCAGGAACATGGAATCCAAAGAAGGCACTGCATGTTGAACTGGAACAGTAATTAGAAATAAGAAAAGACTTTAAATCCAGAGGAAGAAAATACACTGGGAATGCAGTTTCCATGGCAACAGAGCCGGTTGGTTTGTGGGATTATCAAATCCAAATATGTTCCATTCGTATTGATTCATGTGATGGATCAGCCGGTGACAGAGGGAAATAGGAGACCCAGATCTGTCATAGAGCTTAACTCCTGCCGAGAGGGAACCAGAGTCCTCAGCCTTTATCTGAGATTTCATTCCTAATCCTTAATTGCTGCAGGTGTATCAATGGGCAACCTGGGCCGCACCAGTATGGGGGCACAAGTTAGGGGGAGGCTTTAGATAGAATGGTGGGCAATGTCTGGTGGGGGTCACTTTTCCAGGCTACTTTATGGTACAGAAACCCCACCCACTGATTGGATCATAACATTGACTCAACAATATTGTTGGATCAGAAATGAAACACCAGTTGCAGAGAGTCAGATGTAGAAATTGGACTCCAAATCCAAAAACCATCACTCTGACCTTGCTTACAGATTCTGTCTCACAGGGGACTCCATTGTTCTTCACTTTATTGCCAAACCTTTCCTTATCACATTCCAATCAGCAGCCTTTATTTTTACAATGACTATATGTATAATCCTTTCTGGGGAGGCCAACACAAGACATAGACTGAAGGCGAAGGGCTTAATGAGATTCACCATTGGGGGTGTGATCAGACAGAAGTGACAAAACATGAAAAAGACATGGCAATTCAACAGCAGAAACACAAAGAGTAGTATCTTGCATATTGGGACACCCTTGGGCCTCTTTAAAGGGAACATTCACTACCTTCACTTTAGGACTAGTAACAGTGACAAGGGTTATACTCCCACTAACTGAAGCCTTGGTTGTCTCCTTTGCTTTCACTAGCTCATTCACCTGCATTACCTCGAAGTTATTTTGCTGCCCCTCCTAGGAATCTAGCCCCTTGTACTAATTCCCAACTCATAATGGCTCCTCTGGTGCCTTACCATCCCATGCTCTTCTGGGCCCCCTATCCCTGGGCCTCACTATACTATGTGCTGGGCCTCACTATCCCATGTTATTGGATTCTTCTGGGCCTCCCTATCATTGGACATCACTATCCTATGCTCTTGGCTTCTCCAGGGCCTCACTATCCCATGCTCTTGGCATCTTCTGGGTTTCCCTATTCCTGGGCCTCACCATCCCTTGCTCCTGGCTTCTCCTGGGCCTCTCTTTCCCATGCTCTTGGATTCTCCTGGTCCTCCCTATCCCTGGGTCTCACTATCCTATGCTACTGGCTTCTCCTGTGCCTCACTATCCTATGTTCTTGGCCTCTCCTGGGTCTCACTATTCCATGGTCATGGCTTCTCCTGCGCCTCGCTATCTGAACTCAGGGGTTCATTTCGGAAGCAGTAATAGTAATAAATAGGTTACAAGAAAGTTACAGTACACCCACTTTATTGATGGAAAAGGAGGTGCTGACATGGGGTATTATTTCTGCTCTTTAGGGCCTCAACAATGTGTATTTTGGAAAGTTCATTATTTTGTCTTTTTGTCTTTTATGGTCCACTAGACAGCAGGTGGTCATCAGACAGAGGTCAAGTCCTGACCTTCCTATTGATTACATGTTCCACCTACCCCAACAGTCTCAGAGTATGATGGGACCAAAGGACCCCCTGGTCCAGGGCAACCGACCCTCTCTCACAGGGTTATATTAGTTGGCACTTACAGGTACCAATACGTATTGAATATTATCCCTAACTCACACATAAAGTCTATATGCCTAAACCTGACCACAAACTACCAGAACCAACATCCACTTCTTTGATACAATGCACTTAAAGTCTACAACCTCAGCTTCCAACTCTGCCTTCAACAATATTCTCCTGATCCATTCTGGAATGTTCCTTCTAGAATGTGCTACACCAGCCTCATGTATCTAAATATTCTCCGTAATTACATTAGATTAGATTGTTACTAGTGATGGGTGAATCTATCCCATTTCGCCAAAAAATTCCCGAATTTCCAGCAGAATTCTCGAATTGGCGAAAAACTCGCCGGCGGCGAATAGCTGGAATCGACAACAATAGGGATCTACTAGGGAACCCTATTAAGAAATAAATAACTGCCCACAAGCCAAAAGGGTAGGACATTTATCTAATAATTGTCTGTATCGTAAGCACAACCCAATCTTTCTTCTAATTCTCTAATCAATTGACAAGGGATTTCTTTTGGGTTTTCTCCTGTAACAATCTAATCTCATGTAATTTACTGACATTAATCAGATTCTCTTTTAATTGATATACAGTACCAGTCGCTAGATCTCTCCCCACTTCTAAAAACTCTAAATATTCTCCATCAAGTTCAACATTTTTCCCTACAAATCCCAACTGCTCCAGTCCCAGGAGCCTCATTGTACTTAGAGTATTAACAGGTCCCTTGGTGACCAACTCTTCCTTGAAACTATAAAAATACAGGGGCCCCCAACCTTTTTTTTACCCATAAGCCATATTCAAATGTAAAATGAGCTGGGGAACAACACAAGCATTAAAATTGCTATTTGTAGCCCCTATGAGGACCGGCAGCTACAGGAGACTCTGTTTGGCAGAACACATGGTTTTTATGCACAAAAACTTGTCTGGAATTCAAAAATATTCACCTGCATTGGGGTCAACGGGAGCAAAATCCAAAGGGTTCGGGAGCAACATGTTACCCACAAGCCACTGGTTGGGGATCATTGATCTAATGTATCTGCTATAGAAATATAATGTGATAATAGTCTGTGAAGTATTTGCAAAGATTGGAGAAGAAGAGCAGAGGGGGAGATTGGGGTTGAAAGGGAAGGGACACAGTTTAGAAAACGAGTTGGTTCTTCAGCGACGCGTCTGTGTTTCCATTGAGAAGCATTTCCTCATCCCCTTTGACATAATCACTGTATTTTAATAAAACCTGCTTTATACTGTGGAGGCGAAACTGCCCGAGGTTGGGTCGCTTTACTGAAAAGAGATAACAAAAAATAAAATAAAAAGAAATCTATGTAAAATGTAAAAACAAAGACAAATTTTACATTTTAAAAAATTTCCTTTAAATGAAAATATGTCCAAAGAAATTGCACTTGAGTCTTTCACCTCTTCAGGTTTTCCCATTTGGCCCCAGCGAGTGCAACTGAGACCCCCCCATTTGCTGGTGACATTGAGGTTTGTGCATTAATCAAACCTTCAGCCCAGAAGCAGCGGCCCCTGCATGGATTCCTAATTGCTCCCGCGTCTCTTCCCAGCGGTTTAGGCTGCAGCGGAGCAGTCATGTGTCCAATCACCAATTCCATTTCAGCCTGAGAGACCTGAGAAACATTCAGTCACCCCCCCCATGAGAGCATTTGACTGGAAAGCCGATCCAGATGGGATTTTAAATGCTAAATTGAATGTCATATAATTTAGCAGGTTTGTTTACCCCTCATTTATTCTCCATCTGCCACAATCCTGCGGAAACTCCACTGGCAAAAGGCAAATTCCAATCACAAAGAAGGTTTCCTTTCAATTCTCTCCAAAGATTTTAGCTCCAGATTTCCCACTCCCAAAATCCTTTCCTTAAACTGAGCCGTTTTATTTCACAGCAATCCCGTTCTCTGGAAAGCAGGGAAACCCAGAAAGCTCTCAATAACAGAAAGACCATAGACTGCATTTTATCCGAATAATCCAAATTGTTCAAACTGATTTCCTTGTTTTTTACTTGATCCCAACTAAGATATAATTAATCCTTATTGGAAGCAAAACCAGCCTATTGGCTTTATTTCATGTTTATATGATTCTCTAGTAGACTTAAGGTATGAAGATCCTAATTACGGAAATATATGCTATTAGGAAAACCCCAGATCTTGAGCATTCTGGATAACAGGTCCCATACCTGTATTTTATTTATGGAGAGATTTCACTAACATTTCCAAATTTTCATGACCGTTAACCAGTTCTGACAATGGACAAGAGAATAATTCATCAGACCCCATGGCTGCAGAGTTATTGAGATCTATTCGAATGTTGGATACTTATGTAGAATGAAAGGGGTGCTTCACCTTTAAGTTAATTTTCAGTATGTGAATGAATGGCCAAGACTCAGCAACTTTTCAACTGGTCTTGATTATTTTATTTTTATAATTTTTTTTTTTTAAATCATTTGCCTTTTTTTTCTTATTTGTTCAAGCTTTCAAATGGGGGTCACTGACCCCCATCGAAAATGCAAATGCTCTGTAAGACTACAAATGTATTTTATTCCTCATCTTTCTATTCAGGCATCTCATTCATATTCCAGTCTCTTATTCAAATAAGTGCATGGTTGCTAGGGGTTGCTTTGGACCCTAGCAACCAGACAGCTGAAGTTGCAAACTGGAGAGCTGCTGAATAAAAAGCTAAATAAGTAAAAAAAAATGAAAACCAATTGGAATTTGTCTCAGAATATCCCTCTCTATAACAGTTGCACACACTCAAAAAAGAAATAAATATGTTCTAAAATCTCAGGTGATGTTTCTGTCTCTTAGATGACCCAGCAATGAGATACTCATCTACTCTAGATTGTCAGCTCCATGTCCTTCCAGGGAAATAGTACAGCAGGTGATAGTAAGACACATCATTGATAGAGAAAAATCCAGGGGCTTTGGTAATAAAATGAGTTGCCAGTCAACAGCCAGAAGGAAAGTTACACATATACATACAGTATAGAAATACAGTTATAGATTCACAAAAAGAGTCATTACATAGTAAGTAGTGAGCTAGGTTGAAAAAAGACACGTCCATCAAGTTCAGCTTTTTAACTGCTTTAACCTGTCTAACTGCTAATTCTTTCCCTTTACAAAGCAGTTTTTACTTCCGATACAACTGAAATAGAGAAACTACAGAGAAGAGAAACTAAGTGGAAGGCATCAGTTATTGTGAAAGGGCAAGTTGGGATTGGAAACAATAGAAAAGACTGAATATATAAATATATAAGGTGATATGATTACTATATATAAATATATAAGGGGATATGATCA
>CM044438.1:129048503-129064447 GCA_024363595.1 Xenopus borealis
TATAATGGTGGTATAATGGTGGTATAATGGTGGTATAATGGTGGTATAATGGTGGGTATAGGCTGTGCTGGATACGAGGTTGTTATTGGTAACGTAATGGATTTCAATAAACATCTCTAATGAGCGCAATGAACATTCTGGTCACCCTGTTGGCTTCTATGTAAAGGGGTTCAAGAGGTTGAATATTGAAACAGTTACAGATATTCGTCACCAGAAAGAGCAATGTTCCAGTAGAACTTGCAGAGAAGCTACAGGAAAGCTTTGGCGGTGAATAATATTTAATTATAAAAAAATCACTGAAACAAAAAAATGCTGCAGAAGATCTTTATATTGTGCCTATGAGTGGACTTGTCTCATCTACACAGGTTAGATCTTCTAGGTATTTCCAGTCTCTCATCACACAACCCTGGATATGTTTCTGTTATAAGGCATCACTTTCCTTTCAGCCGCTCATTCCTCCTTTTCTTGGAATAAATCTGGCGATACTTAATATTCAGTTTATTTTCATCGCTAAGCGAAGTCCCTGCCACCGCCCCAAGTATAGGCTTCTAGGCCTCTAGTTAACGAGATGAAAAAAGGAATGGGCCTCCAACCGGATCTGTATCCGCTCCACTTACTGCCTTTGCCCATAATCCATTTCTGCTAACGCTCAGACTTCGTTATTAGCTCATGTAAAATCCAAGAGGTCAGTAGCCCCCATAGCCTGAGGCGCTTCATGGACAAGTCAAGGAATTAATATTTTATATGAGTAGGCTGCCTTGTTACACTGAATAGAATCTTGACTTAGTAATGATTCAACCTCTCTACTTTCAAGTAATTATTGCAAATCTGATGCATGTTTTCAAATGAGTGGGATTTGGCCATTGAGGGAAATCTCGAAATCAGTATAACTATCCAAAGGGTTAAGTAAAGTGCCAACCTGACCTCTTAGTCTTATTAATTCACTATTAGGGCCCCCTAATGTAAAGGTCCATGAAAACCTAACGTAGCTTCCTGGTTCCTGCTCTTTCACCTTTCCTCCAAGTCCAGCACTTGCGCCGAGCACGCCCCCGAGGAGCAGGATACAGAAAGCGTAATGGAGGATGGCGTATCGTAGAACCCAGAAAAGGGGCGTGGATTACATAGATGGGGATGCCCCCACATGGAGTAGGGTGATTTTAAATTTGTTTTAGCATTTAGTGCATTCATAAATGAACCATAATGGACCCTACATATCATTATCCAGTTATACTGAATGAATAAAATACAGCTTCTGACTCAACAAGTCCAGCAAATGCCACATTATTTCTGATATTTGGATGAACGATTTTTCTATATTGCTGAACTCTACCCCCACACAACTGACTTGATGGGGATTTAGAAGAAGACAATGAGGAACCCATAAAACACTAGTAACTGGGGTGACTAATATCCCTGAATCTCCTCGTGTAGACCTTCCCTAAGTAGTCAATGTCTCCAAACCAAAAGATGGCATGCCAGCAAGTCCTTGAGAAGCAGCAGGACCCTTGGCAGAGCCATAGTAGGGTTCTATGAAGCACCAATTGTAACCATAGGTAGTAGAATATGGAGAACAGGCTACAATATACAGGTTCTGGTTGGGGTAAGGTCTTGGCATTGAATATCACCTAAATAATTACATTTCCTAATAATAAAGAACAAAGAATAATTTACTCAATGGACCACTAAGGTGCTCATTTCTTTGATCATCCCTGGATACTTATACAAGGGAACATCATGGGAGTGATAGAGACAAAAAGAGTGGAGTACTAAATATTTGATAATTAATAAGATACTTCTCTACTGTTTAGTAGAAGGCCCATTTGCCAGTTCTTAAAGAACACTGTTACGAGAAAGCATGTTTTTTTTCAAAACGCTTCAATTAATTATGCTGTTCCAGCAGAATTGTGCACTGAAATCTAATATCAGCTTCCCAGGGGCCCCCAGTCATGTGACTATGTTCTGATAAACTTCAGTCAGTCTTTACTGCTACACTGAAAGTTGTAGTGATGTCACACCCTCCCTTCCATCCTCCGAACAACCCATCAACAGAACAGGGGCTATACTCGTGTCCACCACTAGGGGGTAGATTCATCAAAGAGTGAAGTGAAGAGTGAAGTTCTGCCACTAGAGGGAAATTCCGCAGCTCTCCATTCATTTCTATGGGATTTTGAAAGGCGTATTTATCAAAGGGTGAAATTTCACTTCACACATTGATAAATAGCCCTTTCAAAATCCCATAGAAATGAATGGAGAGCTGCGGAATTTCCCTCTAGTGGCGGAACTTCACTCTTTGATGAATCTACCCCTAGGTGAGGTTAGGGAGCAAAACCAAGGTCATTGTAAAATACAATGAGTAGGGGAGAAACAATAGCTGTCTCAAAGCAGTTCAGTACAAATATTACAACTAAAATAAAATAATTTTTTTGGTTTAAAAATAACATTTTAAATGGTAGAGTGAATTATTTGCATTGTAAACAGTGTCATTTAGAAGTAAGAAGTAGACCATATACTGTAAATCATGACAAAAACTGGAAATATAGAGTAACATTGTCAGGACCATTCAGGACTTGGTGGCTACTAGTCGGTATTTAGGCAATGGCTACCACTGGCAGAGATAAGAAATACCTACCGTACAACTGGAAGGTATGGTGCCTGCACAATGACATTACTGGGTCACTGTATGAACACACTCGTGCAACCAACCAATGATTTCTCCCAAGTTAAGCAGCCATGTAACTGTCTCTCTGAGTTGCAAGTTGCACAGTTGGAACAGCCCATTGAATCTCTGAGTTGAATCCATTGGTTAATACCATGTGTGGGAAAACACACACCCCAGTCCTGTGCCAGTTAAGATTCAAAAGGAAAATGGTGGTCATAGTCCAGTGGTATCATTGGGAGGTATGTATAGCCCAGTGGTATCATTGGGAGGTGGTAATAGTCCAATGTTATCAATGGGAGGTGGCAATAGTTCAGTGGTAACATTGGGATGTAGAAATAGTTCAGTGGTAACACTGGGAGGTGCTAATAGTTCAATTTTATCAATGGGGGGTGGCAATAGTTCAGTGGTAACATTGGGAGGTGGTAATAGTCCAATGTTATCATTGACAGGTGCTAATAGTTCAGGGATATCATTGGGAGGTGGTAATAGTCCAGTAGTATCATTGGGAGGTCCACGAGTAACAGTCCAAGGGTACAAATTCATGCCATATTGCTGTCTATCTCTAACGAGGCATCCTTAGTAATGACACTAATGGGGCTAATCTATAAAGTGTCTATAACTCAATACAAGTAGGTAAAATGCACAAAATATGACACTATCAGTGATTTTTCAAATGTCGCCTGTCTATAAATGTTTCCTGCCGCCGACCCATTTTCCTTGGTCCTACACCATCTCCTGGAAACTATTGCTGAAATTAGTCAGCAACATCCCATAATTTGTGAATAAAGGCCACAGTGAACAATTTTATTAGCCCAAACTTACTGAATGTCATTGTTACTATGTTTCTATCCAGGGGCTTTTCTTATTCCCTATTTCCTAACGCTCATTTTCGCTGGGGTTCCTCTCTTTCTGTTGGAGTGCTCCCTGGGACAATACACATCCATTGGAGGCCTTGGAGTATGGAAACTTGCCCCCATGTTTAAAGGTACAGATTCACCCACATTTTATCATACTCTGCATTTCTCTGTGTTTTCCTAGACCTCCCCCCAATACTTTCTATGTCATTCTCAGTTTTGCATATGGAGAGTAAAGCCGATGGTTTCATTGCCACTGAGGGTTACAGTTGAAAAGTCAAAACTTGGGGCTCGTTTAAAAGGGTTGAACTTAATAGACAATTGTATTTTTTAACTCAGATTAACCACGTAAATATGTAAGATGCACATAGAGGTAAGTAGAGCAGTAGTTGTAGGTCTGTCATGCTACTCTATACTAGATATTCCCTTCCGATGTGTTTCATGGTCCCAAAAATACATTTTAGCAATAACTAATGGTCAGTATAAACTAAAGTGGAAACAAAGTGGCCACATATGACGTGTGTCCCCAACTAACCAACCAACCAATGTGAAGAGCATATGGAAACAATACTATATTATATATAGTAAATGGTCCTTTTGGGCATTTGCAGATGAAGCCCCCCCAAGATGCTCTGGGAAACCCTAGCTGCAAACCATAGGCAGCCCCCATGTAGAGCATCATAAACCCCCTGGGAATGTCAGCAACCCCCAACTTGGCTAGGCTTTCTCTATATCTCACTTTCTCTCCTTTCTCTTGCTTCTCTCCATTTCAAAGCTGCACCCCAGGCTCTAGCTGGGGCCAAGGCAGTGCTTTATAAAGGGCAAGAACTGTTTGATGTTGGTTATCTTTATGAAGGGTTCACCATATTAGGTGTATATGCAGACGGGGAATGTTCCTGCAGACTGACGGGACAATATCTCTTCTACCTGCAGGTGTTGGACTCGCTGCTGCCGTTCTTTCCTTTTGGCTAAATATCTACTACATTGTTATCATTGCCTGGGCTATATATTACCTCTTCAATTCCTTCACCTCTGTGAGTAACAAGTCAAGTTCTTTCCATGTGTATAATAAGCATGTCCTAGGAAAGGCTGACCCACCCATATCTAAAACATCATTTTACATTTTTGATTCATTCTATGTTGGGGGGCACAATGGTATCTTTTCATTTTGGAATAATACAATGGCATACATTATATATTACAATATTATACAGCAAAACATACATTTCTTTCCCTTTACAGACTCTCCCTTGGAAACACTGTGGCAACACTTGGAATACTGAACGCTGCTTCTCCAATTACAGTATGGCCAACACGACCAATATGACGAGCGCAGTTGTGGAATTTTGGGAGTACGTTTATTTTTTCATTTGTGAATGTTATACTAAATGGCTAAAAGTATGTTCTTCTAATTGCTGGAATTTGCTATACATCATTGCCAACTCAAGGGCCACCACATCATCCAATGCCATTCCTGACCATTCCATTCTTCCTACTTTGTGGAACAGTTTCCTGTTTCAGCACAATAATGTCCCATGCACAGGTCCATATAGAATGGGTTTTCTGAGGTGGGAACAACCTGACTGCAGAACCCATCTGAACCCCTGTGGTATAAATTGGAACCCCGACTGTGAGCCTGATCCCCAACATCAGGGTCCAACCTCAGTAATGCCCTTGTGGATGAATGAAAGCAACTCCCAGAAACAATATTCCAACATCTAGTGGGAACCTTCCCAGAAGCGCCGGAGCAGTTATAGCAGAAAGGGGAGCAACCCAACTGAATCCCCTTTTGGAATGATTTAAGCCCCAACTGTGAAAACCATGAAATAAGGAGAATGTAAGAAGGGGAGCTCACCCATTCAGCATCTTTGAAGCACATCTCCCCTCCAGCGGCATCCCGCAAGAACTTCATAGACGCAAACACTCCCAACTATACACAGAACACAATGAGTTCAGCAATGCGGGCAGTCAGCAGGATAAAGTAGGAAGTTTATCTTGCTTCATTAAATATAGCTTTATTAAAGCAAACATTGTGACTACAGTAGCATTCAAAAGTGCAGTTCAGCCTACCCGTTTCATGCCCAGAGCTACTGAACCCCAACTGTGAGCCTGATGCCCAACATCAGTGCCCAACCTCACTCTTGTGTCTGAATGGAAGCAACTCCCAGCAACAATGTCCCAACATCTAGTGGGAACCTTCCCAGAAGCACCGGGGAAGTTATAGCAGCAAGGGAGCAACCCTACTGAATCCACTTTGGGATGATTGGAGCCCCAACTGTGAGCTTGATCCTTAAAGGGCAAGGAAAGTGTAAAATAGAATAAGGGTAGAAATGGTGTATTTTGTATACTAAACATAAACATGAACTTACTGCACCACAAGCCTAATCAAACAAATGATTTATGCTTTCAAAGTTGGCCACAGGGGGCTGTCATCTTGTAACTTTGTTAGACATCTCTGCAATATCAAGACTCGCACATGCTCAGTGTGATCTGGAGTTGTCATAAATGATCAAAAAACAAAGCTGCTTGAGTTCTGCATGGCTGGTAAGTAAGGGCTCCCCCTGCTGTTCATAAGTGATTGTTTCCCTGCCAGAAGCACTAAATGAAGGGAGAATTTCACTGCATACAGTCAGGTTTCTTATAAAAACAGTACACATTTTATAATTAAAGTATATTGGAGATAGATTTATTTTTCATTAAAGAAAGTAAAAATGGGATTTTATTTCTTTGTCTTTCCTTGCCCTTTAATATCAGTACCCAGCCTTACTCTTGTGGCTGAAAGGAAGCAACTCCAAGCAACAATGTTCTAATATCAAGAGGGAACCTTTCCAGAAACATTGGGCATTTATTGCAGCAAGGGGGGCAACCCAACTGAACCCCTGTGGGATGAGCTGGAACACTAACTGAGAGCCTGATCCCCAACATCAGTGCCTAACCTCACTCTTGTAGTTGAATGGAAGCAACTCCCAGCAACAATGTTCCAACAAAATCTAGTGGGAATCTTCCCATAAGCACTTGGGCAGTTATAGTAGCATGGGGGGGGGCAACCCAAGTGAACCCCTGTGGGACGAATTGGAAACCCATCTGTGAGCCTCATAACCAATATTAGTGCCCAATCTCTTGTTACTGAATGGAAGCAACTCCCAGCAACAATGTTCCAATGAGAAAGTTCCCAGAAGCACCAGTGCAACTTTATATTAACTCCCATGCATTAGGAATGAGATGTTTAGACATCTATCTCTTAAATATAAGAAAATTAGGGAAAGCCAAGATCAGCACTGCAAAATATGGGAAGGCAGATGAGAAGGATCAGCAGTCGGGAGTAACAATCCTTGATATTATGCTAATGGGGGGGACAACACTGGGTCATGTTTAGTCATACTGAATCAGATTTAAGGATATGTTATATAGATATATAGATATAGTATTCAGTCTTTGTGCCTGTAGAAAGATAGAGAAATAAAAAGATTTTCATTATGAAGTCTATGCCTTTTTGGATATTGCACAGACCAAGAAAGCATATATTGAGACTGAATGAGTATTATTTCCATACAAATTCTTTCCATCACAATGATTCCATTCCATTCCAGGCGCAATATGCACCAAATGACTGACGGACTGGAAAAACCAGGGCAGATCCGGTGGCCATTGGCGATCACACTGGCCATTGCGTGGGTTTTGGTCTATTTCTGCATCTGGAAAGGAGTCGGCTGGACAGGAAAGGTAATGCGGAAATGCTGGAATACCGAAAACCTTTATGTAGTGTCTTTATTTACTTTTCATAATGTCTTTTTAACTACTTTCTCTTTACTGCCCTCTTTTCCCTCTCACTTTCACTGTCATCTGCTGAGTAACTCTCCATGTACAATTCTTTCTTCCTCTCAGAATGCAATCAGTCCTCCTTTTTACCAGTACCATTCTCTCTTCCATACCCGCCTCTACCCATGCACCATTCTCTCCTCCATACCCACCTCTACCCATGCACCATTCTCTCCGTCATACTTACCACTACCCATGCACCATTGTCTCCTCCATTCCCACTTCTACTCATGCACCATTCTATCCTCCATAACTACCACTATCCATGCACCGTTATCTCCTCCATCCCCACCTCTACCCATGCACCATTCTCTCCTCCATTTTCTCCTCCATACCCACCTCTACCCATGCACCATTCTCTCCTCCTTAACTTTTCATGTTCCATTCACTTCTCATATATCTGTTTCACTATGTTCCTCTACTTTCTTTGACCATTCTGACAGCCAGTCCCATTGTGTTTTTAGATGATGTTAAATTAAACCTGAGAATGTATGGGGCATCTTATAGAATATACTGTATCAGTCACACAAACAGGAAAGGAATTCCTGCTGTTAAGTAGCTGAACTGACTAAATCAATTCATTAATACTAATACAGGTATGGTATCCATTATCCAGAAACCCATTATCCAGAAAGCTCTGAATTATGGAAAGGCTGTCTCGCATAGAACCCATTATATTAAAATAATCCAAATTTTTAAACATTATTTCCTTTTTCTGTGTAATAATAAAACAGTAGCTTGTACCCAATGAGCCTACTTGGTTTATTTAATGTGTATATGATTTTCTAGTAGACTTAAGGTATGAATATCGAATTTACGGAAATATCCGTTATCTGGAAAATCCCAGGTTCCAAGCATTCTGGATTGCAGGTCCCATACTTGTATTGATATCCTCAGTTATGGGACACAGAACAGTGGAAGAGCTGAACTAACATACCAAAGTCATCTTATCATTATAACTGTATTCTCTCTGTATTTGAACTGTATTCTTTCTGCATATTCTCTCTGTGTTTAACATTTTCATCAGATAACTCATCCATAATCTGCATTTTAAATCTCTTTATGGCGTTATTTGAAATCAACTAATGTATGTCAGTGGAAAAGGTTTAAGGTCCATTAGATTAAGCTTAGAAGGGGGTAAACCTTGCTGAAGGTAAAAGCTTCCATTTCATAATGGAGCATGTGAGATAATTACAGTGATATATGTGCAACTGATAAAGAACTTTACCCAAGAGCATAGTTAGTAGCAACAGAGTAAGTGCCTTAATGTCACTGCATCATTTTAATGTTGTTAGAGTTGGATGATTGGTATCTTATAGTATTTGAGCTGGAATAATCACTGAATACAGTCCATAAAGTTAGCAGAGTAATATTATCCCTTTCTGCACATACACATATATTTTATAACTGGCTCTTTGCAAGAACTTGATGTAGTAATTGTTTTAGAGCAGAAGGGTGGCTTGTCGTACGGCTTTATAATCTACTCTCTTGGTTACTGGTTCGCCAGATTGGACCTACCGAATTGTAATAGAAGCCTATGGGAGCCCTCCTATAGGCTTCTGAGACTAAGTCCTGATCGAATAAGATTCGTACGATCGAAGTCTTCGATCGTTCGAATCATACGAATTATTCGAATGATCGTTATTCGATCATCGAATGATCGAAGATCGAATAACAGGGTAGCTTAAAACTATTCGATTAGCATTCGAAAATCGAATGCTAATCGAATATCGAGCAAAATCAAATTTCTTTTGGGGAATAATGGTAAATTTGCCCCTATGTGTTTTTTAATTAATTGTTGTTTTACGGAGACTCTCCTGCACTACTGACTGAGTTGTCTGTACTGGGTCTGTTGTTCGTGGTGGTAAAATGTTGATATTTTTATTAAATTATAATTAAAGGTTACGTTTTAAATTATCAAGTGTGTACAACAGCTGAACTGGTTAACTAGAGGTACAAGGAGAGGATATATTTGATACTTTGTATCCTTCCCTGTAGTGTCTCAATTAGTAAGATTTTAGAGCAAATGCCATAGGAGGATAAGGGAAACTTATGGAGGAGAAGCAAACGCTTTACAGTCACTACATACAAGCAATGAAGCAACATGTTTAGGGCAACTTATACAACCACAAGAAGACTCAGGCTTAACTATATTCACTATGGAGCTTAGACTTAGTCAAAACTCTTGCATTTAAACCTGCCTGATAGTTGCACCAAGCAAAGTATACAAGCCCCATGATGAGTTATTGTTACAACACCCCTTCATTAATCAGTAGGGTGGAAATAGAATTTTTCTGGTTGCCCAGAATCATAATGGAACTGTTGGGAATGAAACGATTGAGAAAAAGCTTGTGCCTGTTGGGGTCATGCTGGGCCTTGGTTTTTCAGGTGGGAGGTTGGAGGAGATTGAGAAGTTACAGGTTGAACATGACAAAACTAACTGAGGCCTTATCCTTCTAGTTGTGCTCCGGACACTAAAAATTGGAGAATGACTCCATATAACCTATCTCTTTGTCCTGCCCTGAGCAGTTTGAACCAAAACGTTTAACCTAAAAATGCCTCTCCAGTAGTCTACATGTTTAAGCTGCAGGCCTCCTGAAGATAATATGGGGCAAATTTACTATTATTCCCCATAATTAGCTCAACCGAATTCGCAATTTGATAAGCATTCAACCATCGAATGCTTATCGAATTGTTTTAGGCTATCATTTTGCTCGCAATACAATTTCTCGATGAATTCGTATGATCGGATACCGATCATTCGATTTCACGAAAAAATCGTAAAATTTCCTTCGATAGTCCGAAAAATTCGAACGATTGAACACTACGATCGTACGAATGGTATTCAAGCCTCAGAAGCCTATGGGGAGCTTCCCATAGGCTTCTATTACTATTTGGTAGGTTCAATCTGGCAAGTAGGCAGTCGAATAACTGTAAAATTTTTATTTCTTTATTTCTTCGAAAAGGCCAAATTTGCATATCCGATTTCACAAAAAATTCGTACGATCGAATTCGATCGAACTTCGATCATTTCATGTGAATTTCGTAGGTTGGCCCCATGGTGTTTTATGGAGGAACCCATAGTTATGGCTCCTCATTTTTTTTCTGATCGAAGACGGACATTATTCATAATTGACAATGTATGTTTCCCTGCTAGAAGTTAGGGAATGTCAGACAATTCCTATCCGCAGCACTAAATGAAGGGAGAATGTCACTGCATACAGTCAGGTTTCTTATAAAAACAGTAAAAATTTTTTAATTAAAGTATATTGGAGATAGATTTCCTTTTCATTAAAGAAAGTAAAAATGGGATTTTATTTCTTTGCCTTTCCTTGCCCTTTAACTTCCTCAAGCTTTGGGAAATGGGTGTTCCAGATGGCTGACTTGCCCTAGAACCTTAGCGACTGCCGCCTGCTTCTTCGAATGTTTAGATCTGAGAGTTACAGCAGGAGTGAGTTGTCTGTATGAAATTATTGCTGTGGGAGCACAGATAACAAATCTAATGATAATATGTAAATAAAGGGAAAGAATTCTTGCTATTTTATCCAAACCATTTTTTTTTTACTCTCTCTCTACCAGACTAATCCAATCTCCTGCCCATCTGCAAACTGATTATTGTCTCCGGTTTAATGTTCATTTGCAGCTCAGTCCAAGAATCCCAGCTGTTCCAGCAAAGAGCAGTTCCATGATTTTCCATAAATATTTATTTCTCCGCAGGTGGTTTACTTCTCAGCGACGTATCCCTACATCATGCTGGTAATCTTGTTCTTCAGAGGAGTGACCTTGCCGGGAGCCTTGGATGGGATTTTGTTTTATATAACTCCGAAATTCAGCAAGCTCTCGGATTCAGAGGTAATCTGCCGACGCCGTGACAAATAACCACAACTAAATAAAGTCACAAAAGGATCAATTCCAATGATATCTTCCATGTTGTGTAGGTCTGGCTGGACGCTGCCACTCAGATCTTTTTCTCTTATGGTTTGGGACTTGGCTCCTTAATTGCTTTGGGAAGCTACAATCGATTCCACAACAATGTATACAGGCAAGTACAGAGGCTAATTGGACCCTAATAAAATACGTTACGGTTAAAAACATCAGGAGATGACATTATACTGTCTCAGGTATAAGAACGGCTACTTTCTACTTGACACAAATACACTCTTATAAAACACAACAATGGTTTTGCCTCTCATGTTTATACGGTGCTGCCCAAATACTGTACTGTAAACCCAATACACCCACCTATCTAAGAACTGTAGCTAATATGATCACTGTGTCCTGTAAATCATCCCCCTCTTATAGTCATTAACAGAATCAGCATCACAACATCACCCGGCAGTGCATTCCACAACCTCACTGTCCTCACTGTGAAGAACCACCTACTCTGTTCCTTTAAATGAAAGTCCTTTTCTTCTAGTCTGAAGGGGTGGCCTCTGGTTCTTTATTCCTCCTACTCTGTTCCTTTAAATGAAAGTCCTTTTCTTCTAGTCTGAAGGGGTGGCCTCTGGTTCTTTATTCCTCCTACTCTGTTCCTTTAAATGAAAGTCCTTTTCTTCTAGTCTGAAGGGGTGGCCTCTGGTTCTTCATTCCTTTCTAAGGGAAAAAATATCCACAACAATAATTATTATGCTTATTACTTTTAGGAGGCTGATATGCTGATTTTTTAATTTGAGTTTTTTCCTAAACTTGATCTCGGAAACAATCTATTCTTTTTTTAACTGAAATCTCACAAAGATGATGTTCATTTCATGGAACAAATTACTAATTTGCCTTGAAAATAATTCATTCATTTTTTAAATTTTAAAATAGCTTAAAGGGCACCTATGGGCAGAAAAAAAATCCCCAAACCGAAGGTGCGGCTGATAGAGCCCACATTCCGGTTTGGGGTTCTAGTAGTTTAAAAAAAAAACATAATTGCCCCCTGCATGCGCTGGTTTACTCACACCGGCAATTTTTCATTCGGCTTATTCGTTTTTAAACTAATAGAGACCCCAAACAGGAATGCGGACTCTATGAGCTCGCACCTTCGGTTTGGGGATTTTTTTTGCAATAGGTGCCCTTTAAATATTAATGATATACATCACTTTGACTTCTATAGAAGGTTATAGCCGCCAAATTTTCCCATTCAAGTTTACAAAAAAGATAAATCGTAAAAAAATTCCAAATGTAGAAAATTTGGAAGAGTTGAAGAGTAATTTTCAGCACGTCGCGTCATTTTCGACACGCATCGCGTCTTTTTTGGCATGCGTTTTTTTTTTTTACGCACTTCTCGTTTTTTTTTTTTTACTCCAGCCAATTTTCGGCAGGCGAATTTTCACTGGGGTTTTGAGAATTTATTTGCCAGCGACGGATCGTGGGAATTCATCGCAAATTTGTGCCTGGTGAATAAATTCGCCCATCGGTACCGAAAAACATAATGATCATAAAAAAATAAAACCAATGACAAAAATGCTATTTTGGATGAACCTCCTTTGTATGGAAGAGCACTGGGGTCAGCAAAAAAAAAATTCTGATGAATTATGACTTTTAAAAAATAAATTCAAAGTAATGATGACTTTAAATGGAATATTTATGACTTATGACAAATTATGAGTTTGAAAGTAAGAATTTAGACTTTTTAAAGTCAGAATTATGAGATTAAAAATCAGAATTATGAGTTTAAAAGGCAAAATTTTTACTTTTTAAAGCCAAAATTATTAAATTAAAAATCAGAATTATGAGATTAAAAAACAGAATTTGGATTTTTTAAAATCAGAACTATGAGATTAAAAATCAGAATTATGAGATTAAAAAACAGAATTTTGACTTTTTATAGACAGAATTATGAGATTAAATGGAATGGTGAAGGCCTACTTTGGCATCTCTGTTAGTAGGTAATTATCATTTTTGGGGTGGTTATTCTGGAGACCATTTTGGATCATCTTTGTTCCTCTCTTGACAGATTTCCTCTCTAAACCTCCCTTGTTGGGGGAGGATAAGGTTCAGGATCTACCTCATATTATCTCTGGTACTCGGAGTGTACATTTTCCCTTTAAACAGGTGGTGCTTATACGTGCATGGCTTTAGGATGGCTGTGGAAAAAACATTGGTATTGGGGTCACATTTTTGACAAAGACACAAAATGATCAGATTTGCAGTAGACTTGTCATAGTGGAGAGCAGCTGCCTTTTATTGATGTTACTCTACTATTCCTGAATGTGCCACAATGGCTGCTGCATGAGTGATATCACAAGGGGCAAGATTTACAAAGTGCCAAATATGCATGAAATGCCAGGGTTCTATACAATTTATTTTTTTCATGGAAACTGGGAATGTGTGGGGAAGGAGATTTGGCTGCAAATATACATCTCTGAAATTGCACGTAAATTCTCATCTGTCATTCATGACTCAAGGAAAGAAGTAGACAGCACTCCAGCATAATCAAGTAGGCAATAGGCGCTATGTCTTGGCTGTCTTGTTCCACTGACATTGGGTATTTTCACACGGGGAGATAAACTATGACAACATTTTGAATGTAGGTGATTCATCTTCACTGAGTGTCACAAGATGTTCTCCTCAGCACACTTAGTAACTTTCCCGCATGTGACCCAAGTGCCATCTCCTTTGCAGAAGCTGTTGAAATCTGACCATTACAAAACAGCTCAGTTCAAACCCCCCTGAGATCCAGATCTATGCCCTAACTGGACCCTCTTATCTCTTCCAGGGATTCTATCATTGTCTGCTGCATCAACTCATGCACAAGCATGTTTGCTGGTTTCGTAATCTTCTCCATTGTTGGCTTCATGGCCCATGTCACAAAGAGACCTATAGAACAAGTCGCTGCCTCAGGTAATGTGCCAACATGGGTTCCCTGCTTCTTATAGAGCTCAAGCGAAGGTGACAGTGATACCAAAATGTTAACTAAAGGTCTATCCAATGAGAAGCAGCAGCAACAGTGCTGAAGGCTATTTAGGGGGTAAAGGTAGAAGTCCAAGGGAAACCTTTGCACATTTCCATGTAACCCCACAGAATTGACAGAAACTGCAACACAAAACCACAATCCCAGGTTCCCTCTATAAACATATCCATGTGCCTCATAGATGGCATATTAGATGCACTTTAGGGATTATGTACAATTGCTACTTGGTTGTAGCAGACCATTTAGTTTTTATTATCCCCTAAGTATCTGCTCACTGGTTCTTCTATTTTATAACGTGTTCAAAGCAGAAATCACAGCTTTAGAGCTTTAGCGTTATACCTTGCTCTGCTGTCAGTAGATGTAGACATGAGAGGATTATATAAATTGTACTTTCAACTACAGTCCTGCAGCAAATCAGGTACCCGTGGGTTAGTGGTACCCTGTGAGTTTTGGGGAGAAGTTCTGGGTGCAGGTAAAGATGCGGGTTTGGGACACAGGTCTTCTCAATAGAGATTTTTACTCATTTTTTCTGACCATGTCAACTTCCAATAATGTCACTTCTGGCTACAATGGCAGCACTTTCTGATACTTGATGGTCAGTGGGTCGCGGGTCTGGGTTGTGGCTAAGGTACTTGTGGATCAGGTTCGGGTAGCGGGTCCAGGCGGGTAGGAATGCTGGTTGCTAGTCAAGGTTTGCGGATTGCAGGTTGCGGGTATGGGTTGGGTACAGGGTGCAGGACTTTTCTTTCAACTGAAACTCCAGGGAAATACTTGGGAAAATGCAAATTTTACAGAATGAAAGAAAATGTAATTTCGAAATTGGCATTAATTAAAAACATTCAATGATTGTAAAGTTAAATTAAAATTAAATTACATTTAAATTGAAAGCAGTAACTGTCCCTTGACATTCCTCCATTGCTGCTTCTGTAGCTAAAATGTAAGCAAATTCATTGTTAAATAGGCAAGAAATTAGCCCAATCTTGCACTGAGCTCCAACACCCCACTGAATCCCTTATCCCTGCTGCAAATTGCACATTTACTTTTTTTTTTTTACAAAATGTTTAAAATGTTGAGTGAAAAGACGAATACATTATTTTACAACATTGTAAACATCTTTATATAAAATATAGATTATTTGTGAGAAAGACAATCTAAGATCACTTTATGAAACACTGTTATTTTTTTACCAAATTCTTTACCCCTCATTAAAAAGCAAATCAACCCAGTGTGGAAAGCAAACTTTCCAAACACTAAATGCCATTTTGTCGCAGGGATTAGAGATTCAGTGAGCTATTAGAGCTCAGAAGTGCTCCCTGCTGTAAATTGCAATTGTAATTACATTTTCTTTATTTTTTTACAATTTTGAGTTAAAAAAAATCAAAATCAAAATGTAACCAAAAAAATTTCAAGGAAATTGAGGTTGTCAATCATACACAAAAATGCTTGGGTTGTTTGTTCTCCTTAAAAACATTAAGGATCCCAATACTCTGAAAATGGATTTCATATATGTCTCCTCTTACTCTCACAGGTCCTGGGTTGGCGTTTTTGGCTTATCCTGAAGCCGTGACGCAACTGCCCATATCTCCTTTATGGTCGGTGCTTTTCTTTTCTATGTTGCTGATGCTTGGGATTGACAGCCAGGTAATTAATTAGAATTTTGCCTTAGAATTCTCACCCTCAAAAAGTTTCAGTGATTTTGTCTAAACAAGACGCT
>CM044438.1:129089542-129100710 GCA_024363595.1 Xenopus borealis
CTTTTGACGCTTCTATGAAGACTTTGAAGCAAAATATCTGCAAAATTTTAATGGCAAAATTCAAAAAGCCTACATCCAGACACTAACAAGGACCGGCCCCACATCACTTCCAAGATCAGGCACTTTCAGGGAGGTGTAGCCGTAGGTGTTTGATTGCAGGCTTTTTGCGCTTCTATGAAGAAAAAAACCTGCAAAACTTTGACCTGGCAAAAGTCAAAAAGCTTACAACACTAAGCATTCCCAGGTGTCTCCCATACAGGTAGTACACAGGCCCAGTCCCACATCACTTCCCAGATCAGGTGCTTTCAGGGTGGTGTGTCCGTAGGCATTGGACTGCATGCTTTTGACACTTCTATGACCACTTTGAAGAAAAAAAACCTGCAAAACTTTAACCTGGCAAAAGTCAAAATGCCTACGACACCTAGTATTCAGAGGAGGTGTCCACCCATGCACTAACCAAGCCCGAACCCATGTCGCTCCCGAGATCAGTAGCTTACAGGGTGGTGTGGCCTTAGGCGTAGAACTGCTGAATTCTGACGCTTCTATGAAGACTTTGAAGAAAAAAACCTGAAAAACTGCCCAGTCCCGCATCGCTTCACATATCAGGTGCTTTCAGGGTGGTGTGGCCGTAGGCGTTGCACTGCTTACTTTTGACCCTTCTACAAACACTTTGAAGAAAAAAACATACAAAACTTTGACCAGGCAAAGCACAGCACCGCTTCCGACATTGTGCTCTTTCTGGGTGACTGACTTTTGACGCTTCTATTGAAGACTTTGGAGAAAAAAACGTGCAAAACTTTGACCTGGCATTCCAAGGCAGTCTCCCACCTAGGTACTAACCAGACCCAGACCAGCATCACTTCTGATATCAGACGAGATCGGTTGTTTTCAGGGTGGTGTGGCCATAGATATTGGATGTCTGACTTTTGACTCTTCTATGAAGACCTTGAAGAAAAAAACCTGCAAAACTTTGACCTGGCAAAAACTCAAAAATCCTACAACACATGGCATTCCTGGGTGGTCTCTCATTCAGATACTAACCAGGCCCAGCCCCACATCGCTTCTGAGATCAGATGAGATCGGGCGTTTTCAGTGTGGTGTGGCCATAGGTATTGGCTGCTGACTTTTGTCGCTTCTATGAAGACTTTGAAGAAAAAAAACTGCAAAACTTTGACCTGGCAAAAGTCAAAATGCCTATGACACCTGGTATTCCCAGGTGGTCTACCATCCATATACTAACCAGGCCCAGCCCTGCATCACTTCCAAGATCTGGCACTTTCAGAAGTTAGACTGCTTACTATTGACGCTTCTATGAAGACTTTTAATAATAATAAATTCAAAACTTTGACCTGACAAAAGTAAAAACATTCGACAACACATGGTATTCACAGACAGTCTGCCATCCATATTCTAACCAGGCCCAGTTCAGTATCACTTTCGAGATCAGCACTTACAGGGTGGTGTGGCCAGAGGTGTAGAGCTGCCGACTTTTGACGCTTCTATGAAGACTTTGAATAAAAAACCTGCAAAACTTTGACCTGGCAAAAGTCAAAACGATTACATCACCAGGTATTCCTAGGCATCTCCTATCCAGATTCTAACCAGGCCCAGCCCCGCATCACTTCCGAAATCAGGCGCTTTCAGGGTGGTGTGGCCATAGGAGTTTGACTATTGAATTTTGATGCTTCTATGAAGACTTTAAAAAAAAAATCCTGCAAAGCTTTGACCTGGCAAAAGTCAAAAAGCCTGCGATACCTGGTATTCCCAAGCATTCTCCCATCCAGGTACTAAGCAGAACCAGACCCGTATCACTTTCAAGATCGGGCACTTACAGGGTGGTGTGGCCATAGGTGTTGATCTGCTGACTTTGGCAAAACTTTGACCTGGCAAAAGTCAACAACACCTGGTATTCCCAGGCATCTCCCATCCATGTACTAACCAGGCTCGGCCGCGCATCGCTTCAAAAATGAGGCCTTTTCAGGGTGGTGTGGCCGTAGGCGTTGGACTGCTGAATTTTGATGCTTCTATGAAGACTTTGAAGAAAAAAAAACCTGCAAAATTTTGACCTGGCAAAAGTCAACAACACCTGGTATTCCCAGGCTTCTCCCATATAGGTACTAACCAGGCTCGGCCCCGCATCCCTTCCAAATTCAGGCCTTTTCAGGGTGGTGCAGTCGTAGGCGTTGGACTGCTGACTTTTAATGCTTCTATGAAGACTTTGAAGAAAAAAACCTGCAAAATTTTGACCTGACAAAAATCAGACAACACCAGGTATTCCCAGGCTGTCTCCCATCCAGATACTAACCAGGCCAAGCCCCGCATCACTTCCTAGAGCAGACGAGATTGGGAGCTTTCTATCTGTTGATGCCATAGGCATCGGGCTGTTGACTTTTGACGCCTCTATGAATACTTTGATTAAAAGACCCTGCAAAATATTGAACTGACAAAAGTCAAAAAGCCTACGATAACTGGTAATCCCAGGTGGTTTCCCATCCAGATACTAAACAAGCCTTGCCCCGTATTGCATCCGAGATCAGACGAGATCGGGTGCTTTCAGGTTGGTGTGGCAACATGCAGGGGTCTTCTGACTTTTGATGCTTCTATGAAGACTTTGAAAAAGAAAAACCTGCAAAATTTTGACCTGGCAAAAGTCAAAAGCCTATAACACCTGGTATTCCAAGGCGGTCTCCCATCCAGTTACTAACCAGGTCCAGGCCCAGACCCAGACAAGATAGGGTGCTTTCAGGGTGGTGTGGCCACAGGTATTGGACTGTTTATTTTTTACGCTTCTATGAAGACTTTAAAGAAAAAACCTGCAAAACTTTAACCTTACAAAAGTCAAAAAGCATATGACACCTGGTATTCACAGACGGGTACTAACCAGATAAAAAGCACTGCATCATTTCTGAGATCAGGCACTTTCACAGTGTTGTTGCCGTAGGCGTTGGTCTGCTGAGTTTTGACACTTCTATGAAGACTTTGAAGCAACAAACCCTTCAAAGCTTTGACCTGGCAAAAGTCAAAAAGTCTACAACACCTAGTATTCCCAGATGGTCTCCCATCCATATACTAACCAGGCCCAGGCCCGCATTACTTCCAAGATGTGGCACTTTCAGGGTGGTGTAGCCATAGAAGTTTGACTGCTTACTGTTGATGCTTCTATGAAGACTTTTAATTAAAAAAAAATTAAAAACTTTGACCTGGCAAAAGTAAAAACATTCTGCAACACAGGGTATTCACAGACAGTCTGCCATCCAGATTCTAACCAGGCCCAGCCCAGTATGACTTTCGAGATCAGCACTTACAGGGTGGTGTGGCCAGAGGCATAGAGCTGCTGACTTTTGCCGCTTCTATGAAGACTTTGAATAAAAAAATGTGACCTGGCACAAGTCAAAATGATTACATCACTGGGTATTCCTAGGCATCTCCTATCCAGGTTCTTACCAGGCCCATCCCCGCATGACTTCCGAAATCAGGCGCTTTCAAGGTGGTAAATCCATAGGCATTGGACTGCGGACTTTTGATGCTTCTATGAACACTTTTAAGAAAAAAAACCTGCAAAACTTTGACCTGGTAAAAGTCAAAAAGCTTACAACACAGGGTATTCCCAGGTGGTCTCCTATCCAGATACAAACCAGGCCTGGCCCCCGCATTGCTTGCGAGATCAGACAAGAGCAGGCGCCTTCAGGTTGGTGTGGCCGTAGGCAGTTGACTGCTGACTTTTGACGCTTCTTTGAAGACTTTGAAAAAAAAACCTGCAAAATTTTGACCTGGCAAAAGTCAACAACACCTTGTATTCCAGGGGGTTTCCCTCTAAGTCCTAACCAGAAACAGCCCTGCATCACTTATGAGATCTGATGCTTTCAGGGTGTTGTTACTGCTGACTTTTGACGTTTTTATGAAGACTTTGAAGAAAAAAACCTGCTAAACTTTGACCTGGCAAAAGTAAAAAAACCTACAACACCTGGTATTCCCAGGCATTCTCCCATCCAGGTACTAATCAGGCCCAGCACCGCATTGATTGGGAGCTTTCTGGGTGGTGAGGCCATAAGCATTGGGCTGTTGACTTTTGACTCCTCTATGAAGACTTTGATTAAAAGAACCTGCAAAACATTGACCTGACAAAATTCAAAAAACCTACGACACCTGGTATTCCCAGGGGATCTCCCATCCAGGTACTAATCTGGCACGGGCCTGCATCACTTCCGAGATCAGACGAGATTCCAGCATAAATTCTGAGATTAGGTGCTTTTAGGGTTGCATGGCGATAGGCGTTGGTCTGCTGACTTTTGACACTTCTATGAAGACTTTGAAGAAAAAAACCTGCAAAACTTTGACCTGGCAAAAAGTCAAAAAGCCTACGACACCTGGTATTCCAAAGTGGTCTCCCATCCTGGTCCTAACCAGGGTCGGCCCAGCAGCGATTCCAAAACCAGGCCTTTTTAGGGTGGTGTGGCCATAGGCGTTGGACTGCTGGCTTTTGATGCTTCTATGAATACACCTAGTATTCCCAGGGGGTCTCCCATCCAGGTACTAACCAGGCCCAGCCCCACATCTCTTCCAAGATCAGAGGAGATTGGGAGCTTTCTGGGTGGTGAGGCCATAGGCATTGGGCTGTTGACATTTGACGCCTCTATGAATACTTAGATTAAAAGAACCTGCAAAACATTGACCTGACAAAAGTCAAAAAGCCTACGACACCTGGTATTCGAAAGCGGTCTCGCTTCCTGGTCCTAACCAGGACTGGCCACCCATTGCTTCGGAGAAAAAGCACTCTCACGGTTGTGTTTTTCTGTAGGTGGTGAATAGCTGACTTTAAACGCTTCTATGCAGACTTTGAAGAAAAAAACCTGCAAAACATTGACCTGGCAAAAGTCAAAAAGCCTACGAAACCTTGTATTCAGGGGGTCTTCCCTCTAGGTACTAACCAGAAACAGCCCTGCATCGCTTATGATATCTGACTCTTTCAGGGTGGTTTGGCACTGCTGACTTTTGACACTTTTATGAAGAATTTGGAGAAAAAAACCTGCTAAACTTTGACCTGGCAAAAGTCAAAAAACCTACAACACCTGGTATTCCAAGGCAGACTCCCATCCAGTTACTAACCAGGCCCAGCCCTTTATCACGTTCAAAATCAGACAAGATAGTGCGCTTTCAGGGTGGTGTGGCCGTAGGCTTTGGATTGCTTACTTTTGACACTTCTATGAAGACTTTGAAGAAAAAAACCTGCAAAACTTTGACCTGACAAAAATCAAAAAGCATATGCCACTTGGTATTCACAGGCTGTCTCCCATACAGAAACTAACTGGCACCGCATCATTTCTAAAATCGGTCACTTTCACTGTGTTTAAGCTGCAGGCTTTGGACTGGTGATTTTTTTACACTTCTATAAAGAATTTGAAGAAAAAAACCTGCAAAACTTTGACCTGGCAAAAGTCAAAAGGCCTACAACAGCAGATATTCCCAGGTGGTCTCCTATCCAGATACTAACCAGGCCTGGCCCCACATCGCTTCTGAGATTTATCGATTTCAGGATGGTTTGGCTTTCGGCATTGGACTGCTGATGATTCTATGAAGACCTGACAAAAATCAAAAAGCATATGACACCTGGTATTCACAGGCGGTCTCCCAACCAGTTACTAACAAGGCCCAGCACCGTATCATTTCTGAGATCAGGCACATCCAGGATGTTGTGGCCGTAGGCGTTGAACTCCTGTATTTTGACACTTTTATGAAGACTTTGAAGCAAAAAACCCTTCAAAACTTTGACCTGACACAAGTCAGAAAACCTACGACACCTGGTATTCCCAGACAGTCTCCCACCCAGATACCAACCAGGACCAGGCACGCATCCCTTCCGAGACCAGGTGCTTTCAGATTGGTGTGGCTATAGGCATTGGATTGCAGAATTTTGACGCTTCTATGAAGACTTTGAGAAAAAAAACCCTGCAAAACACCTGGTATTCCTAGGCATCACCTATCCAGGTCCTAACCAGGCCCGGCCCTGCATCGCTTCCAAAATCAGGCCTTTTCAGGGTGGTGTGGCTGTAGGCATTGGACAGCTGACTTTTTCCTTTGAAGGAAAAAACCTGCAAAACATTGACCTGGCAAAAGTCAAAAAGCCTACAACACCTGGTATTCCCAGGTATCTCCCATCCAGCTATTAACCAGGCCAAGCCCCGCATCACTTCCCGAGATCAGGCGCTCTCAGGGTTGTGTGGCCGTAGGCGCTGGACTGTTAACTTTTGACGCTTCTATTAAGACTTCAAGAATCAAACCTGCAAAACTTTGACCTGGCAAAAGTCAAAAAACCTACGACACCTGGTATTCCCTGGCAGTCTCCCATGCAGCTACTAACCAGGCCCAGCATCGCTTCAGAGAACAGACAAGATCAGGCGCTCTTAGGGTGGTGTGGCAGTAGGCATTGGACTGCTGACTTTTGATGCTTCTATGAAGACTTTGAAGAAAAAAAACCTGCAAAACTTTTACCTGGCAAAAGTCTACGACACCTGGTATTCCCAGACGGTCTCCCATCCAGGTATTAACCAGGCCCTGCATTACTTCCAAGATCAGACGAGATCGGGCGCTTTCAGGGTGGTGTGGCATTAGGCGTTGGCCTGCTGACTTTTGACACTTCTATGAAGACTTTGAAGAAACAAACCTGCAAAACTTTCACCAAGTAAAAGTCAAAAAGCCTACGACACCTGGTATTCTCAAGAATCTCCAGAGGGTCTCTGCAATTCTTTATCCAATGGAAGGGTTTCAGTCCCGAAGAATGTTCATGGGAAAAGCACATGCTCCTCAATTGGTGAAGGTAGTCTACAATCAGTTTCCCCAGAAGCCAAAGTGGTCCAATGGATTGCCCCCAGTGGGGGAGGGGGTACTGTCAGGACTTCTGGGAGCACCCGGCGGCGTCTTACCTTCCAGGCAGTCATGGCAAGTCAAATATGGCTGGGCCCATGTGTTGCAGGTGGGTGCTGTGGCGCCAGCGTAATGAAAGGGCGGCCAGGATGCCAAATCCTTGCCCCATTATAAGTCTTGCTCGCCTGTAAGTACTTGGGTGTTGTATCTTTATCTATTGATTATTTCCTGGACTTTGACCTCAGCTTTGATTTCAACTTTGCATCTATTCTGCCTGCCTTTGGACTTTTGCCTGGATTTGGATTACTACTCTGCTTGTCCCCTGTTTGTACCACAAACTTGGACTTTGACCCCTGGGCTTCCTCCTTGGTCCAGACTACTCCCGCTGGGAGCCAATAGGAGTTGTGAAAGGCAACTTGTTGGAATTCCTGCAAGGAGTAAGTTGCAGTAATCAAGTCGGGAGATGATAAGAGACTGAATAAGTGTTTTGGTTGATTCTGAACTGAGATATGTTCGTATACGGGCAATGTTGCGTGGTTGAATATGACAAGATTTTGCAAGTGTTTGAATGTGTGGTGAAAAAGACAGATGTGAGTCTAGTATAACTCCTAGGCAGCCTGAGTGGTGGAATGAAAGGTAGTGTTGTTTACTGTGAGTAATATCTGAGATGTTGGAGGGAATATAATGAGTTTGAACGGTTCAGTTTCAGGTGTGACATCCAGGAGGAGACAGCAGAGAGACTGTAAGGACACAAGGAGAGAGGTCAAGAGTAGACAAGTAGAGTTTGGTGCCATCAGCATAGGGGTTATACTGAAGTCCAAACGCATAGTGATGGTTGAATCTACCCAGTTTCGCTTCGCCGAAAAATTCGTGAATTGGCGAAAAAATTCCCGAAACGAGTCGCGGCACATTTTTGACGCGCGTGGCGTCTATTTCGTCGTGTCGTTTTCAACGTGCGTCACGTCGTTTTCGTTGCGTCGCGTCAAAAAAAAGACGCGTGACTCGTTTTTAGAAGCGAATTTTCGCCAGGCGAATTTTCACTGGCGTTTCGCAAATTTATTCAATGGCGGCGAATTGCGGGAATTCGCCGCGAATTCGCCCCATGCGAATAAATTCGCCCATCACTACAAACGAACTGAATACGTTTTCCTAGCAACGTAGTATAGAGCGAGAACAGCAGAGAATATACGCAAATTCTGCAATATAATAATGATTAAACAATGTATTATTAATATTATTATTTTATCACATTTAAACACATTTTATATATATATATACATACAGGTATGAGATTCGTTATCTGGAAACCCATTATCCAGAAAGCTCTAAATAGACTACATAATAATCAAATAATCCATATAATCCAAGTTGTGAAAAATGATTTCCTTTTTCCCTTTTTCGGTGTAATAATAAAACAGTAGTTTGTACTTGATCCCAACTAAGATATAATTAATCCTTATTGGAAGCAAAACCAGCCTATTGGCTTTATTTCATGTTTCTATGATTTTCCAGTAGACTTAAGGTATGAAGATTCAAATTATAGAAAGATCTATTATCTGGAAAAGCCAGGTCCTAAACATTCTGGATAACAGGTCCCATACCTGTAATAATAAAACAGTAACTTGTACTTGATCCCAACTAAGATATAATTAATCCTTATTGGAAGCAAAACCAGCCTATTGGCTTTATTTCATGTTTATATGATTTTCTAGTAGACTTAAGGTATGAAGATCCAAATTATAGAAAGATCTATTATCTGGAAAAGCCAGGTCCTGAACATTCTGGATAACAGGTCCCATACCTGTAATAATAAAACAGTAGCTTGTACTTGATCCCAACTAAGATATAATTAATCCTTATTGGAAGCAAAACCGGCTTATTGGCTTTATTTAATATTTCAATAATATTCTATTAGACATAAGTCTAATTATGGAAAGATCTATTATCCAGAAATCCACCAGGACCTGAGCATTCTGGATAACAAGTCCTATACCTGTATAGAAATGAGTATTTATCATTTATGTGAATATATAGAGGGGTTGGTGTGAGTGTGAGTATGGACACTGGGCTTCATTTGGAGGGGTTGAATTTGATGAACTTTGGGGTTTTTTTTAACCAAACTTAACTCTATTTAACAGAGTACAAGAGGAAAATGTCACTACTTTCAGTATGTTTGAATGTGATATATAAATATATATGCATCTATATTCAAGTGTCTAGCCCAGTCTGTACTTATTGGATCGTTAGAAGGTTTACAGGACAACAACAATAATACTAATAATTTAATTATTCCTATCTAAGCATTTTAGATATATTTATAGTTATTTAGATCAAGCAAAAGCACCTTCAACTGGCCTAACGGTTTCAGGCAATGGTTGGGATGGGCACAATGTACTAATTAGCAACAACTAATTAGAGAAGACTTAGCTATGATAATTAAAGAAGTAAAGCATAAAGAAGTAGCTAGATATGTTTTACATGATGTACAGCCTTCATAGACTGTTCACAATCACAAACCCGATTATAGAGGAAGGCAAGTAATGTTGATTCACTGACAATAAAATACATTTGTATCCCACATCTCAACACTGAACAGAACTTTAATTGGGCAGTTCTTATTGTAGATTGTGGGGAACATTCAGGGAATCACATTCTCAGCAGGACCCAATATCAGTGAGAGGCTGCACCAGCCAACAGGATATAAATATGGATATAAATATAAAACCGGAGAAAAGAGGATTTTACTGTTTGTATTAACAATATTGATTCATGGAAGCAGCAATCCCTTTGGTCGATTACAGTCCCTTTACTGTCTGATTTAGGCAGGAGAGTACAAATCAAAGGTCAGATTTTCGGTGGGTGGCTTGGATAGTTTGAGGGTATAGTCTATATCCCAATCCTTTTTATTATTTAGATGTTGGGCTCTTATTCCCCAGAATGAAGGCACATTACCATACTCCTCCAAGAGAGGGATCCAATAGTACAAATATGGCTCATTTCAGGGGCACGACAAGTCAGATGGGCTTCCTAGGCAAACATCACTAGACCTTACAAAACAGAGGGGTACTTGCCTGGCACCAGGGGCATATTGATGATATAGTCAAGGTCCCATGCCTGGGGCAGCAACTGTAGGGTGGTGGCCCATGATTGCCTATATGTTATAAGAAAATTCAGCAAAAGAAAACTCTCCCACAATGAGACTGGATAGTTCTTCATGAAGAAGTGGAGGAGGGGAGGTACCTTGCGAGTCTTGGTAAAAAGGAAGTGATGTAATGATTGTGCGCATGTGTATTATGTCACTTTCTAATGTACATGGGCCAATAGGGAGCATTGAGGTATAGTGCCTAGGGCTGTGCCGGACTAAAATACATCCCCTGTCTGGTGTCCCCCCGTTGCACCCTAGTCTTGTGCTTCTTCTGCCAACCCCTAGTTCCGGCCCTGGCTCGGTCTCATTTTTATTTAAACATAAGAGGGTCACCTGACACATCAGCAACAGGGCCCTCCTGGTACCCCCACTCTCCCCACCCCAAGAAACCTGGCATGAAGATTCCAAACTAGCGGGGGGCACACTAGGTCTGGGTATCTATTTCCTACATGCACCTTTATATGCACTTGAAGCTATTTCTAAAGGCTCTTTTTCGTGCTTTATATTTTGGGTTTAGTGTACCTTTAAATGAATATTTTGGTAAAGCAGAAACCCTTTATATGTTTTTCAGTATGAAAAGAACAAAGGTTAGCCATAAAAACCCCTCTCAGAGCATCTTCATAATTACACAGCCCGGCACATGGTAATTTAGCTTATTAATGTGTCTTTACAATGACTGCCTAATAATCAGACTGATAGTCCGTCCCATTGGAGAGGCAGCTGGGGAGGTTTAAAGGCAACACAAACAGCTGGGCTGTAAAAAGCCAACAGCAGAAATACTTATCTCCAGCTAATCTTCCGCTGTGTGAAAACACTTTGAACTGAGGACTGAGGCGGAAAGCAATTATTTTATAGATAAACATCTCTCATGAAGGTGTGTGCCAGCCCGATGCCCATCTCTCCCATCTGTGCCCACATCTCAGCAAAGAATTTCCTCCTCAACTGCCAAAATCAAATTATTCTAATCTTCCAATAGATTATACACAGCCCAGAAACAACTTACTCTTTGAAACAAAGCCTTTTATATAGAGATCATATGGAATCTACATTCCCTTTATTCATATTCCTTTCTGTGTATTTAGTTTCAATCCTGTTAAGGACTGAACATTACTCAGTAAAAAAAATAATGGGGATCAGATCTGTGCAGCCACTGGGACAGAAT
>CM044439.1:10937-35255 GCA_024363595.1 Xenopus borealis
ACATTAGGGTTAGGGTTAGATTTAGTTTTAGGGGTATATTTAGGGTTACAGTAGGGTTAGGGTTACATGCCACATAACGTAGAATCTATGTTCTGTGGCAAAGTAACCTGAAATGCCACAGAACGTAGATTCTATGTTCTGCAGCACTTCCGGGTTTGAGAGCAGAGGACCGGCTTTTAGAGCCGCTCGCTCCATTCCTCTTCGATCCCCTGCCACTAGGCAACAAGCAGGGCAGAGGATCGAGTGGCCCCTGGGACGCGATTGCCCAGGGGCCACCAAGGCAGCAGCAGGCACGTAAATTATAGGTGTCCTGTTGCTGCACATGCTTCTGCTCTTCCCTGCCCTGCCCCCTCCTCAGGAGTCGGCTGAGAGCTTCGTGGGACGGTTATGCAACGATCTGCAGCCTCTTTCCCAGTTTAGTGCAACTATCACTCACATAAACACACACTAACACAAAAACACACACTTATTACACTATTGCACACTTAGATTCATACTTAGACACACTCACATATACATTTTTGGGGATAGGGGGGTCACACACACTTGGGGGGTCACACACACTTGCAGACACACATACAGGCACATAACACGCATATAACATTATGGTGATTATATTGCAATTTTGTGGATTTTGGTGCATTTTTAGCCAATTTATTGCATTTTCAGCTCTGCATAGGGGTTGCTTGTTTTTTTGTCCATAAAACCTATTTTGTCAAGCTAAAATATTCAAACTGTGATTCTGATGGCTGTTTACAGGGTTAGTCTGGAAAAAAAAGTATTGATTGTTGTGGTATTAGTGGATTTTAGTAATTTATTTGCACTTCACACTTTTCTGTCTTATTTTGTAAATTTTATCTGCTATATATCCATTTGGGCGTCTCTGTGCACCACATAGTTAGGTCTATCTATGCATATTGGGCATCAAAGTGTTCAGTACATCCCTGGCGTTTATGTGTAGGATGTTTTATGCTGATATGTTACAAAATGTGGGGCATATAATGGGTAAAATTCAAACTTTGTGATGATTTTCTGAAATTTGATAAAAACCGTTACGTTCAGCATCGCTTTACCGTTTGTCAGTTTGCAGTAGAAACATATATGTAGCCATATTGGATTCATCAGAATGTGTACTTTCTGAAAATATATGGTTTTCTAGGGTCTCTGTACTGTTAGGGGGTCTTATATCACATAATGCACACACCAGGGTGCTTCAGCCTTGAAAATTCGTATACACTATTGTCATTTAGGCATCTCTGTGTGCCACATAGTGAGGTATATCTATGCATATTGCCCATCAAACTGTTCAGTAGACCCCTGTGCTCCTATTTAGCATGTTTTATGCTGATAAGGATACATGGACATTATGATGCTGGAAATTTGAAGCTTTGAGACAATTTTCAGATATTTCACCAAAAACTACAATTGTGGGAAAGCCTTGCGACTCAGTAGTTTGGAGCAGAAAGACATGGGTACCCATTTTACATTTGGTAGAATGTGTACTTTCCAAAAATATATGGTTTTGGGGGTTAACCTATTTTTCTGTGTTTTTACCCCACAAAAAAGCAGTCAATGTGTTGATTTTTCATTAGCTGAAGTTACCCACAGGAGTATTTGTATGCCGTAACTTTATTTTGGGCCCTCTAAATGCCAGATACTTTGGTAAGCCTATTCACAATGGGCACCGAACTGTTTGGAGGACCCCTGTCAACCATATTTAGGGTGCTTTTTCTTGGTATGTAGTCATACAGGGGTGAAATAATGCTGGAAAGTTGAAGCTTTGAGGCAATTTTCAGATATTTCAACAAAACTGTAAATTTTGGGAAAGCCTTGCGACTCAGTAGTTTGGAGCAGAAAGACATGGGTACCCATTTTAGATTCGGTAGAATTTGCAGTTTCCAAGAATATATGGTTTTGGGGGTAAACCTATATTTCTGTGTTTTTACCCCACACAAATTGCAGTCAATGTGCTGATTTTGCATTAGCTGAAGTACAGTAGTGGACAATTTGGTTGCGCTAACTTCATATTGGGGTCTCTAAATGCCAGATACTTTGGTAAACCTATGCACAATGGCCATCAAACTGTTCAGTAGACTCATGGCAATCATATTCAGGGTGTTTTTTCTTGGTACCTAATACAGTGTGGGATATGCAGAGCAGCAAAATAAATCCTCTGAAGTGATTTTTCAAAATTCTGTAAAATTTTTATAAAAACCGCTACGTTCAGAAGAGCTTTGATGTTTGGTAGTTAGGAGTAGAAAGACATAGTTACCCATTTTAGAATCTGCAAAATCTGTGCTTTCCAAAAATATATGTTTTTTGGGGTAAACCTACTGTTTCAGGATTTTACAGCCTTGGAATCTAAAGTATGCCATTTTCTGCCTTGGTGCTTTCCAAATTCGGTAATGTACTGCCGGGATTTTCTGCTGTACAGAAGTCCTAATTCTCCCTAAAACTACACATATCTGGTATTGACACGTTCTAGAGACTTGAGGCTTTCATACCAATTGGATTTTCATGCGTAAAATGAAATATTTTTCTGGTATAAATATATATATATATATATATATATTGTATTTAGAGCTGTAAATCTTTTTGCAGAGGTGGAAATACATGAAAACTCAGGCAGATTTAGAAAGATGGCACTTAAAGGGTTAATATTCCTGTGTTTTTCCCAACAATATTTACTATATGGTGTCTAACCATAACCCTAATAAAGGTTTTTTATAATTTATGCTAAATAATTGACCAATGAGAGTACATCTAAATCTTTGTGACTCAAATAACTCTCCCTGGGTTACCATTCTTTAATATTCCCCTGAGTCTCCAAACAATATTTACCACATGGTGTCTAACCCTATTCTTAACCCCAACCCTAATATATGGGTTTTTATAATTTATGCAAAATAGTTGACCAATGAGAGCACAGCTCCATCTTTGTGACTCAGACTAACTCTCCCCAGATTTACCATCCCTTAATATTCCCCTGTCTCCAAACAATATTTACCACGTGGTGTCTAACTCAGCCTTCATACCTGGGTTTTTATTATTTATACTAAATAATTGACCAATGAGAGCACAGCTCCATCTTTGTGACTCAAACTAACTCTCCCCGGGTTTTCCATTCCTTAATATTCCCCTGTCTCCAAACAATATTTATAACATGGTGTCTAACGCTATCCTTAAGCCAAATTCTAATGCACGGGTTTTTATAATTTTTGAAAAATAATTAACCAATGAGAGAACAGCTCAATATTTGTGACTCAAACTAACTCTCCCCGGGTTTACCATCCCTTAATATTCCCCTGTGTCTCCAAATAATATTTACCACAAAGTGTGTAACCCTAATCCTAATACATGGGTTTTTATTATGTATGCAAAATAATTGACCAGTGAGAGCACAGCTCAATGTTTATGACTTAAACAAACTTTGCCCAGGGTTACCATTCCTTAATATTCCCCTGTGTCGCCAAACAATAAAAACTGCAAGGTGTCTACCCCTAACACCAATACATGTGTTTTTATAATTCATACAAAATAATTGACCAATGAGAGCACTGCTCAATATTTGTTACTCAAACTAACGCTCCCTGTATTTACCGTCCCTTAATATTCCCCTGTGTCTCCAAACCATATTTACCACATGGTGCCTAAAACCCTAACCCCTGGTTTTTATAATTCATGCAAAATAATTGACCAATGAGAAGACAGCTCCAGCTTTGTGACTCAAACTAACTCTACCCGGTTTACCATCCCTTAATATTCCCCTGTGTCTCCAAATGATATTTGCCACATGGTGTCTCAAAATTTTAAACCTGTTGAAAATATATGCAAAAAAATGTATCAAAATTATTAGCCAATGATGGATGAGTTTTCAAAATTTATGCAAAATTATTGATTAATGAGAGCATATTTTAGTCATGGTGACTCCTTTTATAATTTATGTGAAAACTCGTCCCTCATTGGTCAATTAGTTTGCATGAATTATGAAAGCTGTGCTCTCATTGGATAATTATTTTGCCTAAATTATGAAAGCTATTCCCTCACTGGTCAATTATTTTGCATGAATTATAAAAGCTGTGCTCTTATTGGTCAATATATTTGCATAAATTATAAAAGCTTGGATCTTATTGACTCATTATTTTGCATAAATTTTAAAAGCTGTGCTCTCAGTCAATATTTTTGCATCAATTATAAAAGTTATGCTCTCATTGGTCAATACTTTTGCATAAATTATAAAAGCTTTGATCTCATTAGTCAACATTTTTGCATAAATTATAAGAGCTGTGATTTCATTGGTCAATAATTTGGCAAAAATTATGAAAGCTCTTCCCTCATTTGTCAATAAATTTGCATAAATTATAAAAGCTGTGCTCTCATTGTTCAGTTATTTTTCATAAATTATAAAAGCGGTGCTCTCATTGGTCAATTATTTTGCATACATTTTAAAAGCTGTGCTCTCGTTAGTCAACATTTTTGCATAAATTATAAAAGCTGTGATTTCATTGGTCAATAATTTGGCAAAAATTATGAAAGCTCTTCCCTCATTTGTCAATAAATTTGCATAAATTATAAAAGCTGTGCTCTCATTGTTCAGTTATTTTTCATAAATGATAAAAGCTGTTCTCTCACTGGTCAATATTTTTGCATAAATTATAAAAGCTGTGCTCTAAAGGAAGCCGCGATAATGACTTCAACAGGGGAGGGGTCTGTACCCTTTTGAATGATTGGAGGATAATTCTGGCAGCAGAGTTTAATACAGACTGTAGATGGGAGAGATGGGAGTTATGGAGGCCAGTTAGTAGAAGGTTACAGTAATCTAGTCAGGATAGGAGGAGAGCATGCATGCATGCATGCTGTAAAAGGTGAAAGGAAGGGACAGATTTTGGCAATATTATATAAGAAAAAGTGACAGGTTTTGACAGTGGTGTTAATATGATCAGAGAAGGAGAGAGAGGAGTCAAAGATTACCCCAAGACAGTGTGCTAAGTTGACCGGGTCAAAGAGCATGTCATCAATATGGATAGTAAAACAGGGAGTAGGGCCAGGCTTAGGTAGAAAGATGATTAGTTCAGTTTTTGTTAGGTTGAGCTTGAGGTGCCGCCTGGTTATGGATGCCAAGCAAATACAGAATCTGCATTAGGAGAGAGTGGTCAACCGTGTCAAATGCAGATGAAAGTTCAAGGAGGATAAGGATGGAGAAGTGACCTTTGGCTTTGGCAACCTGAAGATCATTTGTAACTCTATAGAAGACAGTCTCAGTAGAGTGACCAGGCTGGAAACCAGATTGCAGAGGGTCCAACAGATCATGGGTGTGTAGGAAGTTAGTAATCCAGGAGAACACAATACTTTTTAGTAGTTTAGAGGCAAGCGGTAGAAGAGTGACAGGATGGATCATGTGTGGCCTTTTAAAGACTAGGCTTTACACAGGCCTGTTTGAAAGGAGAAGGGAAGGTTGCAGAAGCTAGAGAAGAATTGAAGATGTGAGTAAGTGGTGGTGTAAGCTCTGCCACACAGTGTTTGAGCAGAGAAGAAGGCATAGGGTCAAAAGGGCAAGTTGTGAGTGGGGAGGACAAAAGAAGCTTGGAGACCAGACATTGTTACCAGAGTGAAGGAATTAAAACATGCAGAAGGCGGCATAGGTAGGAGGAGCTGGTTTGCATTAGAAGAGGTAGGGATCTGATTGCGGATGGACTCTACTTTGTCTTTAAAGAAACCAGCAAATGTCCTAAGGGGAGTGCGTCAGGTTGGTCGATACTGTCCATGAAGGATGGAGAAGATTATTGAATAAGGCGAAAATAGGCATCATGGATTGGATTTGTGGTTGTTAATAAGGGTACTGTAATACTTCTGCTTGGCCTTCAACAAGGCAGAATTGAGGCATGAGAGTAGAAATTTATAGTGAATATGTACGGTATTTCTTCCACATGCGTTCAGCCAGTCTCGTACAGGAGCGTAAGAATCTGGTTTTTGAATACTGCCAGGGTCTTGCGTTCTGAGCATGTGTACGCTTAGCCTGTAAAGGGGCAAATGAGTCAATAGTCAATGTAAGAATATGATTATACTAACTTACCAGGGTATCAGGATCAGACATCTCCTTAAAAGAAGTGAGACTGGACCTGAAGGTCTTAACTAAGGCTGGGAGGTCAATGTCACATGTATCCAGGACTAAGACAGTGGGGGAAGAAGCAGGTGGACACAGAGAGTGAGAGATTGAAAATATAATCAAATGTTGATCAGAAAGGGGGAAGGGTTCATTGTTAAAACCAGAGAGAGAGAGAGTTTTTTTTAGTAAAGGCTAGATCCAGAAAGTGGCAATCCTTATGAGTAGGGGTATTTGTCCACTGCTGGAGCTCAAACAAGGAGGTTAGGCTCAGAAAATGAGAGGGTCAGGATTGTGAAGCATCATCAATCTGGACGTTAAAATCCCCAAGGATGATTGCTTGATTAATAGATTTATTAAATATATATTTAATAGATTTATTTCTTATATTTATTGAATAAATATTTTATTTATTAATTATATTTATTAATATATATTTAATAGATTTATTATATTTTTTTATTATATTTATTTATGTATTTCAATATTTATTTATTATGTTTATGTAATATATTTATTGAATATATATTTTATTTATTTATAATATTTCTTAATGTATATTTAATATATTTATTAATTTATTTAATATATGTATTTATTTATTTAATATACATATTTAATATATTTATTTAATATATTCATTACATTTATTTATAATATATTTCATTTATTTATTATATTTATTTAATAAATGTATTTATTATATTTATTTAACATATATTTCATTTATTTATTATATTTACATTGGGGTAGATTTACTAAGGGTCGAATTTCGAATGCAAAAAAAAATTCGAAATTCGACCAGGGAATTGTGGGGAATTAAAAAAATTTGAATTTGAATTCAAATTTTTTTAGCGCAATTCAATTGATCGAATGATCGAATAGGGAAAATTCGATCGAATCGATCGAAGTCGAATTGAATTTTAGAACGATTTTTAAGCGATTCATCGAATTTTTCTTATTCGATCTTAGGGAATGATCCCCATTTCGGTAGGTTTAATCTGGCGAAGTAGGTGATCGAATTTAGATTTAAAGGGGAAGTATTTGACCATCGAATTTTTGAATATTCAAAGAAAATTTAATTTGAATAGTCGATGGTCGAATTTGCCTAATTTGCATATTCAAATTCAAATCTTTTTGAAACTTTGATCGAATATTTGAATCCTTCATGTGAATTTAGTAAATCTGCCCCTTAATATATTTATTATATTTATTTAATATATATTTCATATATTTATTTATTATATTATTTATTATATTTATTTATTACATTGGGGTCAGGGTTATATTAGGGTTACAGTTGAATTAGGGATAGTGTTACATTAGTGTTAGAGTTACATTAACTTGACATATAATTCCCTTAAAGTAATGTACATTTAAAAAGTAAAAGTAGTAACCTCCGCTGTATGCTGGGAAATGCACAAAGTTTGTCAGGTAAAATGGGAGACCTTGAATTAATTGCATGCTCTAAAAATTATGATATAATTGCTATCACTGAGACCTGGTGGGATGAAACATGTGACTGGACTGTGAATTTAAATTTTTAAACCCTTTTTAGGAGGGACAGAGGGATGAGAAAGGGGGGAGGAGTATGTTTGTATATAAAGCCTGAATTAAAGCCATTCACTAAAGAAATAACCATTACAGGCACTGGTGAGGGTATGAAATTCCCTTTGGTTAGAGATTTTGACTGGGCATAAGGTTACAAAGAAAAGTTTAATTGGTGTATGCTATTAACTACCTCGTATAAGTGACGAGTATGAAGCCCAGCTACATTTACAAATAGAAGCGACTTTACAACTAGGTCAAGTTATTATTATGGGTGACTTCAATTATCCGGACATTGACTGGGGTAATAGGGTTGCCGAGACAGATTTGTAGGTTTGTAAATATGCTAAATAACAACTTTTTATCCCAGCTCATTCAAGAACCTACTAGGAATAACTCTCTTTTGGATCTTGTAATAACTAATAATACTAAACTTATCTCTAGCATCATAACATGGTCTCCTTTGAGATTCTGTTGCAGAGGCAACTCTATAAGGAAGTAACTAAAACACTGAATTTCAGACGTGCAAACTTTGACAGTATAAGGGCATCTCTGCAACATATTAAGTGGGAAATGCTTTTCACAGGGTTAAACACTGAACAAAAATAGTAAGTCTTTAAAATGCTGCTTAATAAATATACATGTCAGTATATTCCACTTATAAGCAAGGAACGTTGTTGCAAAGCAAAACCTTTATGATTCAATAGAAGTGTTGGTGTTGAGATGGGTAATCGATAAGGAAAAGGATATAGCAGTAAGCAGTAAAAAGAATACAAAATTATTTTTTAAATATATTAATAATTAAAAAATGAAACAGGAAGGGGTAGGACCCTTCACAAAACAGCTTCAGGGCATCGGCAAGGTGCCATTTGAAAAGGACTTAATCATCTGTAGCAAAAGCTACTTTATATCCTCTATCTAAAGAGGATATAAAGGAGACACTATCTTGCAGTACATGAAGGGGGAAAGCATGCATGATTTGTAGATTTGTGTGAAAATTGTTTTTGAGTTGTTGGGAATAATAACTAACAAGAGCATTTTTGTATGGTTGCAGTGTAACAAACTTTAATATCAACTAATTTGATCTTAGTTGACTACACTATGCAAAAAAAATTTTAGGTGTACATATTGAAATCCTGTGCAGGTAAATGATTTGGCAATTTTTTTTGTACGCATTATACTGTACATGTTAACATATATATTAAATAATTAAGAAAAAAAAGGAATTAAAAGAGTACTTTATATACAGCTTATAAACCTTTGATAGTTTGGATTCTTATATGACTTGGCCAGTCGTGATAAAATGTTTGAAACTCTCACAGATATATTGAAAGATGTATATGTTTAATAACAATTAAAGTTATGAGTATGGATCCATCATTATTATTTCTATTATTATATTTTTTTAAATTATCATTTGTAAACATATACGTTTAGCTTTGGTTATTATTATTGTGAGGTATGAAGGCATACTCAGAGTTGTTTTTTTATTCATGACAAGTCATACATAGAACTGGTTTTCTGCAGAGATGTGTAGTTCAGCAAGGGATTAGATTATTTATGAGCAAAATTTATCTAGAAGGATAGTATTATAGAAATTTCAGATGTGTTATTGGAACAATGGTCAACTTTTATGCATACAGGATTTATTAAAGCATGGGGCAAATGCTGGGAATAGCACTATATTTGAGCATACAACTCCTATATCATACATGGATATCATTTAAGCGTTCTTGAGGGTACAAATAATTGTAACTGATGTTTAAGGTGGTATACAAAATGCAATACACTTATTTTGATTATGCATAGTTATTTTCTTTAATAACAAGGAATCTGATTTATTGGACACCTTTGGTTTTAAGAATGTCTTGAACAGATGGGCTTTGGGATAATATAACATGAGGTCACATGGTTGACCTTTGGTAATTAAAGCTCATGAGAACGGCAGGACATAATTTTTTTATAAGTATAACATTACATATGTGTTCTAAACAATTTTGAATGAATTCTTATAAACATTAAGGGAAACAAGAAGACCTCAAGATAACAATGGTAAAGTGTTTTCATCAGAGGCAATGTTTGCCTCTTACAAATATGATATTTAAGGGCAATGTATATTCTAACACAATAGGAGAACTGTTGTTTCCATGTTTAAAGGGATCCTGTGATGGGAAATTTTCTTTTTCAAAATGCATCATTTAATGGTGCTGTTCCAGAAGAATTCTGCATTGAAATCCATTTCTCAAAAGAGCAGATTTTTTTATATTTCATTTTGAAATCTGACATGGGGCTAAAAATATTGTCAATTTCCCAGATGCCCCAAGTCATGTGACTTGTGCTCTGATAAACTTCAATCACTCTTTACTGCCATACTGCATGTTAGAGTGATATCACTCCCTCCCTTTCCCCCACCCAGCAGCCTAACAAAAGAACAATAAGAAGGTAACCAGATAACATCTCCCTAATACAAGATAATAGCTACCTGGTATATCTAAGAACAGAACGCAATAGTAAAACCCATGTCCCACCGAGTACTATTCAGTTATATTGAGAAGGAAAAACAACAGCCTGTCAGAAAGCAGTTCCCTCCTAAAGTGCTGGCACAAGTCACATGACCGGGGCAGCTTGGAAATTGACAAAATGGCTAGCCCCATGTCAGATTTGAAAATGAAATAAAAAAATCTGTTTGCTCTTTTGAGAAATAGATTTCAGTGCAGAAGTCTACTGGAGCAGCACTATTAACTGATGTGTTTAAAAAAAAAAAAAACATGTTTTACCATGACAGTTTCCCTTTAATATATCTGCTCTGCAAACTAAAAGTTTAATTTAGGGATGAATTAGGTACACATTTATAAAGTTTCCCTTCACATGCAATGATGCTGAAACCAGGAAATAGATATTGCTTACAACATTTGTGAAAGTTTAAAATGTACAACTTGATTTTTCTATATGGGTTCATATGAATGTTTTTTCATTTTTTTATTATCCATTGGGAATGAGAAAACTGTTTATGTTATGTTAATATTTTGTTTTTATGCATTCACAAAAGGTTTAAGTGATTTCACATTGTGGAAGATATTTAAATGTGAAATGTATTTAGGGGCAGATTTATCATAGACCATGTGAATGGAAGGGAAGTAAAATCCTTTGAATTCGAATATCGAATTCAAAGGATTTTACTGTTATTCGATTGGTTGAACGAATGATCGAATAGTAAAAATTTGATTGATCGAATAATTTGTTCGAATCAATCAATTCGAATGACTTTAACCCTTCGATCGAATGTTTAATATTCGATTTAAATTAAAGGTCAGGTTAAACCTTGGCGAAGTAGCCAATCAAATAACATTTTTAAAGAGGAAATTCGACTAGTTGAATAGTCAAATAGATTTTTATTCAATCTATTCGATTTTACCTAATTTGCATATTCTAAAATTCGACCAATCGAACTTCGAATTATTCACACACATTTTGTAAATCTGCCCCTATATATATATAGTGTAATATCATATTCATGAGAATGAGATGAGAATGACATGGTAAGACAGTGATAGTAGTTTAGAGTAAAATAAATGAATGCAGACTACAGAAGAGACAATCGACAATGGAAGAGAAACACCATCATTCAAGGAGAAGTGCAGGAACCAGAAATAAAGTGGTTTGTAATACAGATTTTGACTCGGGATAACTTAAATGAAGGATATCAAGAATTTCCTGAAAAAAAATTTCACTCAGAACTATAAGAATTTTTTTACAAAATGTCTCCATTTTATTAAATTAGCCCTTGTCTGGTTCTGTTTCTAAAATTCTTCAGTTTTATAAGAGCCTACCAAAGACTGTGTTGTTTATTGCTTATTCAAGTTACACCTTTGTTTCATATTGTATGGATTAGAATATGATAGTTCTGTATCAGGGTAACTGTAAAGTGACCAGGGGCCTTAAAATTCGCATTGATCATACATGTACTGATACAATTCCCTGATTCTATACAGATGATTTGAGATTGATCAACTATGCAATTCAAGGCTTAAATCTACCAGGCCCTACTGGACCAAAGGGTTGTAAGAAGCCTCTGTATAAGCAAAGATCACACATCTGGCATTGATCACTGGAGGAACATTTTTCATATACAAAAGAAATGAAATGACTGCAACTTTATGAAAGTGACTACCAGAACAGAGCCCTTGGCTCTTAATTTTCCACTTTTGATGATTGTGGACACATTTTATTGCAATATTGTGAAAGGTGTGATAAAGAATTCAATGTCAACTACATCTAAACACAGTGCTATGAGAAACATCTGTAATGGAATATTTTCAAACGATGACCAGGAGGCAATGATTGGAATGATGGAACCAACTTTAGAATATAACTAGTTTTAATTCTTGTGAACTATCACTACTGACCATCTCATTACATGATATTAAATAAATTATTGTATGTTATTTGCACCACAAACATTTGACACATTGAAAAGAATTACTGGACATCTTTTGGAAAGTGGTTTCAAGGACTATGGGATAATATGTTCTTTGCAAATGTGCAAAGGGGGAATTGTTAAACATTGGTTAATGTCAAATGTGTAATACTCCAGTATTGATTAAGTTAAAGTATGTTTCATTTGTGCACTCATGACTTGCCATCCACACATCCTTCACACATCCATACTACATTGTTCCTTAAGTCTGGAATGTGATCAGGTTTCAGGAAACATATGGAATGTCTTATGGGTAGGCTGGGGGAGGTGTATCCCACAGTTGCTTGAATATATCCCTGGACAAAGGGAAATTTGGTTTTCTTTTTACACACTCAGGACACACACACAGACACATACACGACCCTCACATAATAAAGACTTTTATACAACATATATACATACATTTTTATATTGTTTTGGTAGGCTCTCAAAAGAGTATTTGACTGGCTAAATATCTGATAATTTGTATGTATTTTCTGTAACGCATTTTTACACATTAAATATCACCTTGGTGAGTGGTGTTTGTTGACCATAGAACTTACACAAATTATTTTACAGAGACAGACATTTCTACAGTATATGTGCTGGAAACATTCAAATACGTTAGAGAAGGGAAGAATTATATGCCAGTAGACCATAGCTAGAACTATGGTTCACAACACGATGGAAGGAAGAAAACATATTAACATGGAGAAATACTTCTTTACAGAAAGGGTGATGTGCTGCAAATGTAGTTGGTAAGAGAATACATACAAAGTGATTAAAATGACTTGGAACACATGCAGTTAAAGGACCAGTAACATTAAAAACTTTTTTTTAATTCGTTAGTATACTTACAAAATAAACACCAAGACAAATTATACTTTTAAATTGCAAAGCCTTTATTAAGAAATAACTTACAACCCTAACCCTAATACTATGCTTGCGCTCCTCTTCAGAAATGGTGATAGGGTGATGCTCCATCGTGTGGCGCTCCATTTCCTCTCCCTGGCTATCTCCCATAAGGAAGGCAGGGAAGAGAAATCAAGCCCTTCATGATGGATCGCCTTTTCTTGAAGAAGAGTGCAAGCAGAGTTTCAGTAAGTTATTTCTTAATAAAGACTTTGACATTTTATTTATTAAAGGTTTCCTGGGCTTGTGTAGTGTAATGTAGTGGCTGTAACATATACTGCTATTATACTTTTAACTTTACACCGTATGCAAATTTGGCACCGCTAGTATAAATGTGCTTTTCCTGGTGAAGTAACAGTAGTGCAACTTTTCCCCTCCCTGCAAATAAGTGGTGGACTTCCGAAAATTTGCCTTGCGTAGTACAGCTAACTGCAGCAAAGGCGTCACTAGCGAATTTCCGCACTTTAGTGAATTTGCCCCTATACATAACCTGCCTAGCTGCTATTTGATCCAGAGGAAGGCAAAAAAAACCATTTGAACCTCTCCAATTTTCCTCTGAGGGGGACATATGCCTTCCTGTCTCCAAGATGACAATTGGATCAGTCCCTGGATCAGTTGTTGTTACTATGAGCTATCTTTCATAACCCTATATTTTCTCACTGAGTTTCGTGTTCCTTGGATGGGTGCAGTATCTCTCAGAATAGATTCTGAAGTGTCCATCTGGTTGTCCTCATTGTTATCTACTGACAACTGCCTATTTTCAATGGAAATTCACTTTGGGATGATTTGAAGAAGGCTGCCCATGCTCGGCAGCTATTAAATTTAACTGAACTAGAGAGATTTTGTATGGACGAATGGTCAACAATACCACCATTCAGAATCCAGACACTCATCAAAGGCTATAGGAGGCATCTGGAGGTTGTTACATTTGCAAAAGGAGACTCAACTAAGTATTCATATAATATCTCTGTTGGGGTTTTGTTATGATGCATATTGCATGTTTTCTGTTAATCCAATAAATTTAAAATGTCACTGCTGAAATACGACTGTTTCCATAAGGCATGCTATATATTAAAAGGAAGTTGCTATTTTTAAAGCCAATGATAAACAAAACTCCAAAGAATTAAGAGGGGTTCCCAAATTTTTCATATGACTGTATTTGGGGAATTCAAGATGCAAAAATGTATTGTATGTATTGTGTTAATACAACAGTGTAGTGTGTTAATCATTTCATACGAGCACAGTTTGTAATGTTGTGCTGCTGTGTATTTAAGGTTAACAAACAAATGCACCAAGAAATTCAATAACTGTTCTTCAAGCAGTCCATGGTATAGCTGTACACACCATGCAGCCTAACACATGGTGTTTCAGGGGAAGACAATGATGCACTCAAAAGTATTTTATACTTACAAATACAAATTAGGAGGGAGGCAATAAACAGTATGCTGTGATTTATTTTTTGGAGGTTTTGTTCAATGCACATGGAGGCATTTCATTATTTGTGACCTAGGCAAACTCAGATACATAGAAATGCACACAGAAGCACAGCTTGCCTTGTTCCCAAACTGGATCATTCATTGTACAAGCAAATAATTCATTAAGGAGTGAAACCTCCTCTACTCTGTTACCTGCCACATTATTATTAGGAATAATTAGGAAGCAAATGAAAAACATTTTTGGTCTTCTACAGTGTGTATTGTACAAAACAATCTGTTAGGTTAGATGGCAGGGAGGAAGGAAATAATATAGTAAGTAGGTGGAAAATAATGAGGCATGTCCAACAGAAAAAAAACATACAAGCAGAGATGGACAGATTTATATTTATATATGTTTTAATTGTTTTAAACTAACTACAAAATGTCAATCACTTCACAAACTGACAGGAGACATAAGGAATTTAATAGTACATGCTGCAATGATATTGATATCACAGTTGAATCTAGATTTCAGTCATTTAGGATAGGGTCTTATTAATATTCTACTTAAACATCTCAGCAATTTGGTGTGCATAGCTCTAGGTAAGCAACAGAGAACAGTACAGAAAATAAACCACGTGGGGATTAAAGAGGCTAACGACTCAGTCTTATAAAAATTACATGTCATTGTACCATTTAGATTGTAGTCATTTCCTCCAAAAGAGGATCCTCAAAAACAGTATCCAAACCCTATATTACAACCTTAAAACCTGTGTTTTTTATTTTTTTTTATATATTACCAGCAAAAAAAGCATATATATTTTTGTTAGACGTGTATGCAAAGTCTGCCCATTGAAACAAAACAAAAAGCATGTTTATGTTCAAATATATCAATATGTTGACAGAAAAGTGGCACTACAGCAAGCTTGCTGGTTTAACATAATCCCAACAGTGTCCAAATACTCAGCATGCTTTTTAGTTGATGTGCTACTGCCAGTGTAAGGTCTTCTTATTTAGGCATCTAAATGTCTATTTGTTTTCATGCATCAATGCATAATTCACATCACTTGTAGTGCAATGCTCAATATAGTTATATAGTTCCACGTTCTAATCATGAAATTATAACAACAGATATTTGCAAGGAAAGACTGTGGACAGCAAGTTTGACAGCTTAATTATTATGACAGAGAATAAAAAGAAAGAATGGCAGCAGCTCTCTGGAATGTCACAATTTTACAAGAAAAATACTGTGAAGTTCAAGATAAACAGCACATTTAACATTCCTACATTGTTTTCATTCAGCAAAAATCTTTAATAAAAAAATTAAATATGAAATGAACAAAAAAACAGCAAATGGAATAGTGAGCTATTTCACTATATACAAACTTTGAAAAGGAAGATATCTAGAAAAGAAATAATTACAAGTAAATATTTTTCTTTTTGGAGAGCTGACATACTACACAGGACAACATTTACAAGGGAGGCTGATATGTGCATGTGTGCAAACCTAGTAGGTAAATACCACGGTAAAAGCATGAGTACTGTCTTTTTGGACAGAATCAGACAGAAGCTCCCCCACTGAACCTAACCACTTCCCAGCATCTTTGTGGCATGCTTGTTGGCCTCATCAATCCTGGCTTTGTTGGAATCAGCCTGAGGAGTAATAAAGAACATTTTAAATTATACAAAGTCTGTAAATCTAGAAATCTATTAATGTCGCAATAGATTATTAACAAAAAAGTGTATCTTAGCTTGTGCAGATAAGTACCTATACATCAGTTACTAGAAGGTGCATATTGTTAATTAAGTCATTGTAATGTAATAAAAACCTAAGAAAGGAAAGGAAAACAAATGCCTTACATGAATGCTAGTGATTCTGGAGAAACCACAGCTTACTCTCTCTATACTGACCAGTTCAAGCAGTAGTGCAGTGAGTTTATGGGTTCCATCTCACTCTTATTAATTGTTTGCTACTAATGATCACCTGAATCTGGATTCAACTCTGCATGCAACATTTTTTGCAATCTCCTATTAAAGAATATTTATCTATGCAAGACTGTGCCTGCTAACCATACTGCAGTACTTTGTTTCTTCTCATCAGATAAGAAGAAGAGGGCTGTACTGGGGGCAAGTTGGTGTAGTTCAGGAGGAAGAAAGAAAAAATCTTCAGGGACACTGCATTTTATACACAGCTTTTGTTATCCTTTAACTATTCAACTACCGAGCAATCAAAACTGCAGAAAGTGGAAGTAGGGATTCTCTTCCTTATCTGCCGCTGCCCTCTCCAATATGGTACATAAGCAGGTTTTAAACATGTCAAATCATCTGTGATCTAATAATCTGTAACAAGAGTCCCTGATGTGGCACATGTGACCAGATTATTGGGCAGTAAAGTTGGTAAAACTGGCTGACCAAATCTACACATAGTGTAAAAAGAGATATTCTAACAATAGAAAAATAAGTGTTCAAACTTTGGATGTCATCATACTAACACTATGGGGCAAATTTACTATTATTCCCCAAAAATTTTCCTCGAATAGTTCTAGGCTATCATTTTCCTCAATATTTGATTCCTCGATGATGATCGAATAATCGAATACCAATAGTTCGATTATTCGAATAAAGTATTCTATTTCATTCGATCATTTGAATAATTTGTACGATTTGAACGATCGAAGACTTCTATCGTACAAATGGTATTCGATTCAGTCTTTGCCAAGAAGGTATTCGATGATTTGGCTTCTTCGATCCTACGATTAAATCGTATGATCGGAATTCGATCGAATTCAATCGAACTTCAATCTATTCTCGTGAATTGAGTAAATGGGCCCCTATGTGTGTGCTATGTATTTCCCACTTTTTCCAATATATTACCCTTTTTGGTGGAAAAGACCACAATCCACTTCACAAATTGTCTACCATTGACAATCCAGTTGAAATTCTACATGTAAGCCTGAACTTAACACACAGAAAATAATAAATTTTGTAATAATCATAGCTATAAAGCATCAAAACATAATAACCAACGTACCTTCTCCATGATCCTGTCAATCTGGCGGTTTTGTGTATCAATCTCATTGCCCATATCGAGGGCCATGTGACGAAGATTTCCAATAATGCCACTGACTTGCTCAAGGTTCTCATCCATTTCTGTTTCTCTGGCATCATTTGTTACTCTGGAAAATGGGAGGGGTGTGATTGGCAGTTAAAAAGTGTTTTTAAACTGCAAGCAAATAAAAGGTATTACTAGACTTTGCAAGATATTTTATAGAAATTCTATAAAAAGAACATATAATTAGGAGAAATCAATGTTGTGGTAAAAAAGAAAGCATAAAAGCTAAAGCGACCACATTTCAAATTCTAAATTAGAGAAACTATGGTCTTAGAGTAGTTAATTTAAACCAGTAGGAATCCTGAATAAAGCAGGAGAGTAATGGTTTGGTCAGTTTCTTCGAAAAAGAAACCTATAGAGTTCTTAAGAGAACATAAAAACTTTCAGATAGTGTCTGATAACTGATTCTGGAACTGCATAGCAGCAATGCCTATGTCTATGCCATACAATTAGTGATTGATTCACTCTTTGCATTGTATCAACAATGGATAGACAAAGGCTGGAAATTCCAGTACAGGTATGGGACCTATTATCCAGAATGCTCGAGACTTGGGGTATTCCGGATAATGTATCTTTCCGTAATTTGGATCTTCATACCTTAAGTCTACTAGAAACTCATGTAAACATTAAATTAACCCAAAAGGCTGGTTCTGCTTCCAATAAGGATTAGTTATATCTTAGCTTGGATCCACTACAAGGTACAGTTTTATTATTACAGAGAAAAAGGAAATCATATAAAAAATTGTGGATTATTTGATTATAATGGAGTGTATGGGAGACACCCTTCCCGTAATTCGGAAATTTCTGGATAACAGATCCCATACCTGTATTATATTACACACTGAAAACTTGTTTCATTAGTTAATTCTTTCCAATTACTCTTGGAACCTCTCATCATGGGTAATGTTATAAATTAATATTCGAAATGCAATTTGCATTTTCATTTACCTTTTTATGGTAAATGGCTAAGGGCATAGTTGACCAGTTTGACTAGTTCTGTGTAAGAATAACATTGTAATGTTTTGGAATATAATTTCCATTATTTAAAAACCACTGAAAGGGGTTGTTCACCTTTAAGTTTAATTTTAGTAAGTTATAGAATGACCAGTTCTAATCACCTTTTTATTTGGTCTTCATTGTTTATTTTTTATAGTTTTTAATTATTAGCCTTTGGACTCTTTCCAGCTTTCAAATGGGTTACAAAGGCTTCAAATGCATTGTTATTGCTACGTTTTATTACTCATCTTTCTATTCAGGTCATGTTCTATTCATATGCTATTCACTTACTCAAATCAATGCATACTTGCTAGAATGTGTCATGTAGACAGAAATGGTGGTTCACCTTTAAGCTAAGTTTAAGCATGTTATAGAATAGCCCATTTTTAGCAACATTTCAATTGGTCTTCATTATTTATATTTTTGTAGTTTTTGAAATTATTTGTCTCCTTCTTCTGACGCTGAACAGCTTTCAAATAGGGCTCACTGACCCCTAAACCAAATGCTCTGTAAAGCTACAACTGTATTGCTACGTTTTATTACTTATCTCTCTATTCAAGTTCTCTCCTAGTCATATTCCAGTCTCTTTTTCAATCAATACATGGTTGCTACGGTTAATTTGGCACTAGCAACCAGATTACAGTTATAACTGTAAACTGAAGAGCTACTAAGAAAAAAAGCTAAATAACAAAAGCCACAGATGGTAAAAAATGTAAATCAATTACAAATTGTCTCAGAATATCACTCTCTACATCATACTAAAAGTTAACTCAAAGGTGAACAAACCACTTAATTCTATTAAATCTTTATTCCTCTGGATATTTTTGTTGATGATTTTATGTTATACAAGAACTTGTAACTTGTGCACTGGTAAAGGCACAGGTTACTTAGCACATAACAGATATGCCCTGTACATATCATTTTATCTGCTATGTAACCTATGCCTTTTCTCCTTTTTTTCTAGCTTGAATGGCTGCCCTATGGCTACACAGCAGCTTTTATATAAAACTATAGTATAGTAGTCTGGTTTTACCAGTGAAGCACAACAATATATTGTATGTTTATTACTTTTATACACGTTCAGTTTTTGGCGTTATTGTTCCTTTAAAACCGAGGAGTTACGGGTACCACAAACCGAGGTGAGTAATTTATGTACTGACTCCACAGCATTGATAGGTATCAGTATATACTACTATATATGTGAGTGTATAGATATGTCTCCGTAAGTATGTGTGTGAATGGGCACTGGGGACTGAACCTGATGGACAGTTGTCTTTATTTGCCTCTTTTTAAAAATCCTTGGCTCAAAAAATAATTTCAAATAAATTTAAAAAAATAAATGACTTACCTACGGACAAAGCCTCCACTTATGGCCATCTGCTCACGCTCATCCACAACACGAGCAGGCTGGCTTGCTACAACCCCATCTTGGTTATTGCCCCAAGCCTTTTTGTAAGCATCACTGGATTTAAGCCTATAAAATATATACTGTAAGTAACATAAAACTGCAAGACTGCAAACAGTACAAACCACCTTTTTTAGGGTAACCACGGCACAAGCTAAATCAGGCAAATGAGCTTTAGAAAAGGGCAGCATCATATACCGATATATATCATGAACCAAAAATAATTTGTTGTGCTGACATGTATAAGGAGCTGAAACTATTTAGTCAATAATTCACTATATTGGGGAGAACACATTTTTTAAACTTAAAATGGAAAACATTCAGTCTTTTGATCACATAGAAACACAAAAGACATATTGGCAGACATACATTGAACAGAACTGCCAAGGACAGTGTGTACATCACATCAAAATGAACCTACTCTTCAACTATGTTGTTGATGAACACAATGCAATGGTTCATTTTCCATACTGCATAGTGTAGAGATTTTAAATTTCTTGGCAGATTTGAGCAAATTAAAAACAGCAAAGACAAGTTTGCTCTTTTTCTCTGGTGATAATATATCGGTATTTGGAAACAGTAACTATACATCGAGAGTTGATGTACAAACCTTTGTCAACAAAGACAAAAAATAAAATAGCCAAAAGTGAGATGGATGCAATAGATAAACAAGCAAGCAAATAGCATCAATGCTTATTATAACAAAATACGCCTTGTTCATGCACCAGCTGCAGGCATGAAAAGGAGGTGAGGCATTATCACCAAGCACAACTGATTCCAGTGGTTCACTACTTGCAATGCACCACCTGTAGCAGCTGTCACAGAGAAATGAAACCAGCCAAAAATGTACCTTCTCTGTTCAAGAGTTCTAAAGTTAACATAGCTCTTCAGGGGTTTTTACTAAGCCGTTTTAAAAAAACATTTTTGACTGGCTTGGCATGGAAAGAAACATTAAAATCTAGGCATGCCTGAAGTGGCAGATGTTAAACTGTACAGCATTATCCAGGATATCTTAACATTAATCTGAAGAATGTATGCTTTTACTGTATTCCTGGGCCAAACATTGACCTTTATCAAACTGTAAGCAAGCTATCTCTTGCATAGTAACAAAAGCTTGCTAAATTGAAAATGTAACACTGCCTAAAACTGTGATTAATTAGGAAGTCTTTTCTTCTAAAGGTACTAATCATAATAATATAAACTGTCAACTACCATTTCTTGTGAGAGACAGAAAACTTGATCTGGTACAGGGCTGGAAGAAAGTACGATATTCACAGTGTGCTGCACACTGTGCTGCATATCTATCTCTCTTTTTCAATGTAAAAATTAAAATACATGACAAAAGATTATCTGTAGTTCTTCTAGCAATGGCTAAAAGGTAAAGGTAAAGGGGGTGTACTCTTTTTGGCGGTGAAAATGTTTTGAAATGAAACATAACTGGGCAGATTTACAAAATTCACGTGAATAGATTGAAGTTCGATTGAATTCCGATCGTACAGTTTAATAGGATATTCGAATATGCAAATTTGGCCACTTCGATCACCGAATACCGAAAATTTGACCGTATTGATCAAATGATCAGATATTCGATAATAAGACCATTCGATGATCGAAGTACTTTAACTTTAAAATTTTCTTCGCTCTGCCTACTTCTTCAGATTCAACCTAACAAATTTCAATAGAAGCCTATGGGAAGCCCCCCATAGGCTTTTTTTTATATCACCTGCTCGAATACCATTCGTAAGATCGAACGCATCAATCTTTCAAATCGTACAAACTTTTCGAGTGATCGGAGGAAATAGTATGATTTTTTCGTGAAATTGAACAATTGGTATTCGATCATACGATTTCATCGAGGAATCGAATATCGAGGTAAAAATTGCCTAAAACTCTTGGATGACCATTCGATAGTCGAATGCTTATCGAATTTCGGTTGAATTCAAGGGCTCTTAGCCCTCGAATTGGTGAATAATAGTAAATTTGCCCCAACAAAAGTGGCACACAGGTGCTACATTTATTGGATAGGATCTTAATCATAGCAAGCCTTCAGAACATAGCAGTTCTTTTTTATGATGATTACAGAACATTATGGAAAAGGAAAACTATGGAAAATGAATTGAAATGTTCCACATTGTTCAATGATTATAATTTTAGGTAACTAAGGAAAGTTTTTTTTATGCAATTGTGTTGTGTTTCAAACAAATTAATAAAACTAATTTATAATACGTCTACTGGTGTGCAAATTCAAGTTAGCAAACAATTAAAATTCTAATCTGACAGAAATTGAAAAATAATAAATAAAAAAAAACTATTCTTAAAAAAAACACAGATTCATGCATTTACCAAGGGTGCTATTATAGCATACTTGTAATCAAATTGTGCATTACAATATAGTTTATTCACTGTCCAATAATGACAAATATATATTTTCAAGGTATTTAGGCTAATGTGCCACAAACCAAGCATTACATAACTTTAGGAAAAGCTCCAAAAAAACTTTGTTGAGAGTTGCTGTCATGCAAAAACTAAAGAATGGTCACATTTCAACATTTCCATCGGTGTACTATTGCAAGAAATATATTAACACATTAAATAAATAAAATATTAACCAATTAAATGTAAAGGAAACAGATCAGTTATCCATTCCAGCATGCATTTTGTTTTCATTGTTTTCCCTGCGGATAGAAGAAAATATCATTTTTTTGTACACGTTACAAGAAATGTTGAAATTTGTGTAGCAAATTAGTAGGGAGCTATGCAACTTTTACTGCAGTATGCCTGATTTTAATATGTCTAGTCCTTGTTGAGTTGCAAATTCTATGAGATGAATGCATAACTATTGATCTCTCTGCATGCCACATGCTCATCCTGCCCATGTGCTTAGCAGGGATGATCTTTGCAAGGCAAAAATATCAGCCTTGGGTGCTCAAAGACTTAGGCAGGCAGCACCTACTTGTTACATGGACAGACACATAGACCACAGAATTTTCCTAGGTCCGTCAAATTCTTTTCTGCTTCTTTCATGTCCTTATTGATTTGTTCCATTCCCTCCTCGATGCGTTCCAGTTGTTCTGATTAAACACAAGCATTATATCCCCACAGAATGAAGCAGATGGAAAAGGACAAAGAAGAAAGACAAAAACTTCAGACATTCACTGTGACAAAAACTGGACACCACAGAGCAGAGTGGGTACCCAGTACCTACTTGTTACAAGGACATATGAAAAGGCCACAGCATTTCCCTAAATCTTTTAAATTTTTCTCAGCCTCCTTCATGTCTTGGTTGATATGGTTCATGCCTTCTTCAACACGATCAAGTTGTTCTGGTCAGGACAAAGGGATGACAGTGTGGAATGAATTTTAAGTTGTCTTCAACAGAACATGACAAAGGACTATGTTAACGGAATTGTAACGGCATCTCAATGCATTATGGGAATGATGCATTGGTGTTCAGAAGAAGTAGATCTGGGATGCCTTTCAATGGGACAAATATTTTAAAAAGAACAAAAGAAGGGAGGCAAAATATGTTTGGTGTTTTCAGAGATTTCCTTTAACATGGAGTGATGATGATGGGTAATCTGCTTTTTGGCTAAAGGCTAGAAACAATTATAATGACAAACATTTAACAACATCCACATTAAGAACTGATTAGTACCCACTATTTAATTTTTTTAAAATATCTAATTTCCTAGAAGAGAAATCAAGTTGTTAGTTGTTTGCATTAATAAGCTGGAACAATTATCATAACTTGAGTCTACATGTTGGTTTCATATATCCATAATAATATTCTTTTCAACATAAAGGTTATATAAACACTTTACAAATATCTAAAATATTCATATAGAAATTGACAAGCAGTCAAAATATAATATTAAAAGAAAGTTAGTTTATTTAGTGCTTAAATCTTATGATAAAATTGTAGAACATCACTATATATTATAAGTTCCTCTAAAGATATTTATTCATTTACTACTGATGATGTACTGTCTAGCTTGCAGTGCTATTCTTGCTCCTGTATAAAAGTATTTTATTTACCCTCTCAACTTGGAGAGACCAAAAGCTTACACTTGTCATACCCTAAATAAGTTCTCCTAACATTTTGCAATACCTTTATTATGTAGTTCCTAGTACATAATGATGATCATATGGTTATGGTGCAGACATGGATTTCTGCAGTATCACTTGGATACTACTTGTTGATTTATACTATTAACGGGTCTTAATTCTCTGTTAATTATATATTAGAATAATACAATAATATCATATTACAATTGTCAAAAATACATATTAGAAATATAAAAAATAATAACATGTTTGAATACATTGGGGCAGATTTACTAAAGACAAAAAAAGGGTTATAAAAACCGCTCC
>CM044439.1:36222-53324 GCA_024363595.1 Xenopus borealis
ACTGCAGCAGTTCAAATAAATTGGATCCAGACGTGCCGTCACCTGTTGTGGATTTTTTCAGATTTACTAAAGGTCAAAGTGATTTTTCGAAGTTCAAAAAGTTCGAATTCATATTTTTTTTTGGATATTTTGACCATTGAATAGGCCAAAATTAAATTCCAATTGAAAAAACTTTGAAATTCGAATATTGAATTTTTGAAGTACTTCGACTTCAACACTTCGCCATATTTAAACCTGATGAATTGCTATGTTAGCCTATGGGGACCTTCTGCAATTTTGTTCTAAATCTTTTCACTTCGAAGTCAAAATCATACAATCGTATGATGCCTAAAATTCTCTGACTTCAAATGTCGGTGGATTCTAATCGAGGGTCGAATTTCGAAGTTTTTTGCACTTCGAATCTGTCCCAAAGTGTTACATCAATAAAAGGTAACAATAGTGACAACAATTAAATGAACAGTAACACCAAAAAATGTAAGTGTTCTTAAGTAATGAAAATATCATGTAGTGTTGCCCTGCGCTGTTGAAACTGATCTGTTTGCTTCAGAAACACTACTATAGTATACTATTCATATAAACAAGCTGCTGAGTAGCAATGGCTGAAATTGAAAAACAACTATATGGCACAGGATTAGTAATGGATAACTGATAACACATTATGTTCTACAGAGCTTATCTGCTATGTGCTGTGTAACTTGAGTCTTTTCTCCTTTGACTAGTTGCCCCCATGGCTACACAACAGCTTATTTATATAAACAATAGTAGTGTTTTTGAAGCAATCACTACAGTTTTACCAGTGCAGGACAACACTGCATTATATTTTTATTACTTTAAAACAATTTCTTTTTTTTATGTTACTGGTCCTTAAGTATAAGAACAAGAAACATTGCAAAAAAGTTTTCATGTATGTATATAAGTTGTTTAATGAATAAGTCAATAAATAAGTCAATGCTTCTAGTGCTGAGTAAGTAGCAAATATTTAAATACTTAATTAATATGACTACGTAATACAGAAATTAATTATCCACGGAAAAGTAAAGGAATTAATTTATCTCTCGTTCCTCACTTTCTAAGATTTTTTTTTTTTTTTCATTTATAATTTTTTTAAATGAAAATGTGCTCTGTAAGGCTACACATTTATAGCTATTACTACCTTGTATTACTCATCTTTCTATTCAGTCCCTCTCCTATTCATATACCAGTCTCTCGTTTAAAAAGCTAAATAACTCAAAAACCACAAGTAAGGAAAAATTAAAACCAGCTGCAATTTTTCACAGACTATCCCTCTCTACATCATACTAAAAGTTAAAGTTTGAAAAAACACTTCAAGGGGCTTGCCTCCAAACATGCTCTAGCACTTCCACATGGTAGCCATTGCAATCCATGCTGCCTTTTCTGATGAATAGTACCCAACTGCACGTACTGAAACTGGGAAACTCTGAAGCTACTGCCACCCTACACCTGATAGCAGCTCCAGGGTTCCCACAGGTGGTTATGTCAATAGACAAACCAGTCTTGTGTCCATTGTATTATTTCAGAATTGCTCTTGTAATAGAGTATTACAGTTTGTAATGCTATTATGTCCTTTTTGATAAATTGGGCACATATGTGGCAGAAGCAGCTCAAAAGGTTCCTCATACTGTGAAGCTCCCATAGCAAGCATGGGTGGGCTGTATGAATATTCAGCACATTGGCTCAAGGAAGTCAATATATTGTTTATTTACCATTACTAATATTGTGTTGCTTACAGTATTTCTAATTGTGGTGTGTCTGAGAGCTGTGTAAGTCTTCTTGTGGAAGAAGGGAGGTGGATATGGGATATGATCTGACTTAGAGAGAGAGGGAATAGGGGAAGTGACCTGACCGGGGGGGGGGATATATGGTGCAACATCATTATTTAGAGTAAATGTCACCCAGAGCTTTCAATTGCTTCCATTCACAAGTGTTATAATGTTCAAGTTCTGTTTGTTAGAGCATGTTGATCCCTAGTGAAATGCATTGTTAGATTAAGTGTTTTTTTATAATGCAGTACCTGAATAATTAATAGAGGGTTTGTGGTAATTTATATGGTGTTGCTTGTAAAAGACCATCACCTTTGACTCTATTTTGTTTCCTTTGACCCTAGTGAATAATTCTGCTTTAGAACTGTATTTATTCTGGCAATGTGGTTTATAAATTTATATTGCCATTGTGATAATTTTTATCAGAAATGTAGTAAAGCTTTCTCTAAATGTTAAATGTAAGATAATCTATTTTTTTTGAAATTTTTTTATTTATATGTATGTAAAAGAATACAATTGTTAATTACAATATACATGTCAAAAACAACATTAGACTACTGAAATAAAATGTAGCAAACCTGCCAAAATAAAAGAAAATCAATATAATACATACAACACTGAAATGTTACTGTACATCCAAAGAAAACTGTAAAAAAATAAATAAATAAATAATCCCTTATTTTAAAGATTATCTTCATCTTAAACAAAATGATAGGGAAATTGGTGGATAATTAGTTGATTAGACTATTAAGTTGTTAAGACTAATTCAAAAGTAATTGTTAGACCTTGGAATTATGAAGGTATCTATTGATATTCTCTCTATCTTCCTTATTTAAAGTTTGTAAGTATATTTTCCATTTATGTGATAATTTCAATTGAGTCCCTGAGTTGTCGAGACTAGTATTTAAAGCTTCATTAATGTATAAGCATCTTAATTCTGAAATAGTCTCTTTTACAGTAGGAAGCGTGGATTTATCCAATTTTTAAAGATAATCCTACGAGCGGATGCCATAACCAATTTGATAAAAGTAGATATATCAGAGATGCTCCAGTTTTTTTTATTCTTCTTTAAGATGTTAAAATCCAAAACAGTAACATCTCCTAAGAGGGCTGTTAATGGAGAAAGTGAAAACTGGAAGGGTAAAGTATAATTCAAAAATTCTTTTATCTCCTTCCAAAATTTTACAATTAGTGGACATTCCGATGTCAAGTGAAATGTATTCGGAGAAGGAAAGTTACAGTTGGGGCATTTGATAATTACTGTCTTTAGAAGAAAAATGGAATCCTTTATATGCTAAGTGAACTAGTTTATAATTTTGTTCCCTCCATATTTCTGAGGAAATCAATTTGTCAAAGTGAATAATAGCCTTTACCAAGGAATCTGTAGAAATTTCTTGTTGAATATAGTTAGACCGTTTTTTTTGCTGTGGGTTTCAAGATGTGATGTCCCAGGAAGTTATTATTATTCCATAAATTCATCTGAATAGTTCTAACTCTTTTTACTGGTGGAGAGGAAGATACATTATTTATAAATGACATCAAAGAAGAGTTGTAGGAATAAAGAGAGTCTTTTGTTCGTAATTTATTGAACCAATGAACCAATTGTAAATAATGGAATTTTCCTTTCTCCTGTAACTGAAATTTTTATTTAAATTCCTCCCAGGATAATACTTTCTTAGAAATAGGAGATATGACGTCTCTCTCACAAGTCTTAATCCTTTAGATTTCCAAGAAGTTGAAAAAGGCAGTGAAGATGAACTTGGTAGACTACAATTAATTACTACTGGTAAGTATGGGGTGAGTTGATAGTTGGACTTATGTGATTTATGAATAATTCTCCAAACAGCAAAAGTGTCTCTAAATTCTATTGAGTGGTTTTTAAAAGGTTTGTGCATTGTAACTAAAACATCTTCGCAAGTTTCTGTATTAGTGTACTTTCCAGTATTGCCAATCCATTCAAGAATATATCGAGTAATGGCTGATAGATTGAATGATCTGTAATCCGGGACTCCCAAGCCTCCATGTTTTTTGGGGCATTTGCGTTTTTGAAGGGCTATTTTTGGTGGTTTTCCCTTCCAGAAGAATCGCGAAAGGAAGTTTCTTAAGTCTTAATGTCTTTGTGTTTCATCAATAATGGAAGATTTATAAGAGGATAGATGCATTTAGGAAATGCTACCATTTTATATAGAGCAATTCTCCCTTTAAGATTTAATACTGCATTTAGCCATTTGTCACAGAATTGAGTGAACTTCTTTATTATCGGAGTGATATTTAAGGAATATAATCTATGAAGATCCACCGGTAATAGAAGACCCAAATATTTTATATAGGATCGTCTCTTTTCAATTCCTAAATTATTTAGGATCTCAGAGGATGTATGACCATAAATATCCATTGATTCCATTTTTTTTATATTTATTTTAAGCCCCGATACAATAGTGAAATCTTGAAATATGGAAAAATTTCTTCCAAGTTAATGTTAGGGTCCTTAATAATAAGCAGAATATCATCTGCAAAGGCTGTCAATTTAACTGACGCACCATTAATTACTAAACCAGGTAAGTAGATTTTTGTAAAAAACTGATTAACGGTTCCAGAGAAAGGTTAAACAGGAGTGGAGAAAGAGGACATCCCTGTCTGGTGCCTCTCCTCAGGTGAATAGTATCAGACATTTCTCCTGCTGCAATTATCTTCGTTGAAGGGGAAGAGTATAGTATTTTTATAAGATCCATGAAGGGACCCTGGAAACCAAAAGCAGATAGAGAGTCGTTAAGGTGGTTCCAACATATGCTATCAAATGCTTTCTCCACATCGATTCCAACCAATGTAATAGGTATTTTTTTACTTTAGCCATATAAATGGTGTTAATGATTGTTCTTATATTTCTAGTTCCTGATCTCCATTTAACAAAACCTGCTTGTACAGGGTAGATAAGACTTGGGAGAATCTCAAGATCTCCCTTTAACAAAACCTGCTTGTACAGGGGTGATAAGACTTGGGAGAATCTACGAGAGCCGATTGGCAAAAAGTTTTCTTAAAATTTTTAAATCTTGGTGGATTAGGGCAATTGGTCTATATGAATTAATTTGGGTAGGTTCTTTGCCTTGTTTAAGGATAACCCTTGTGAAAGAATTTAGACTGGAAGGTAACATTTGTTTTTGATTGATGATAATGTTAAATAACTGTGTGAGGAATGGAGAGATTTAATTTACTAGACATTTGTAGAATGGACCTGAGAGACCGTCTGGGCCACTTGCTTTATACATTTTTAATGATAAAATGATATCCCTTACTTCTTTTTCAGAGATTGGTGCATTAAGTTCATCCAAGTCCTCCTAAGATAATTTGGGAAAATTTATTTTGTTGAATAAGATTTTTCTTTTTTCATTACAAGTGTCAGATGATGAATAAAGTGGTTCGTAGAATTTTTTAAAGGAACCCGTTATCTCTGAGAGACTATAAGTAAATTTCCCCAAGGCTTTTTCAATCCTTGTAATTCGCAGATTTTTGGTCCAGTTTTTTGTTAGGTTTGCAAGTAATTTGTTAGACTTATTTCCTAAATTAAAGTATTTAGATTTAAAGTAAAATTGATGTAGAGAATCTCTCATTTCAAGCCAGGTTTTGATCTCTTTTAATGCTTCTTCAAAAGCAGCGCGAGAATTAGGGGAAGGATTTGTTTTGAATGCTATGTTTCCTTTTGTTTTTTACTTAGCTGTAAAAATTTTGAGTAGAGGTTTTTCATGAAAGCACATTTAAAGGAAGTTATTTCACCTCTTATAAAAGCCTTCCAGGTGTCCTAGAGAAGAATCTTGTTCTCTTTATGAACACTGTTGTTATGTAAAAAAAATATCCCATTTATCTTTTAGCATTTTTTGGAACTCTGGGTGTGATCCAACATATTGCCAAAAACACAGGAAAATTCCATGGAATATAAGATTTAGGTATTGAGTTAGTAGTTAAAATAATGTCAATTGGGGTGTGATCCGAGTATGAAAAATTCCCTATACTGGCCTCTTGAATATGTTTTAAAAGATTTGTGGAGGTAAAAATATAATCTATTCTAGTAGCTGAACCGTGAGAATGTGAGTAGAAAGTAAAGTCTCTTTCCAAGGGTTAAAGATTCTCCATGAATCATTTAAATTGGTTAGGTCAAGAAAATCTGAAAGGAATTTGGATTTTTTCTGAGATGACTTTAGATTCATATTACATTTGTCCAGAATCCACATATGTGATTCATTGAAATCACCTCCCACAACTAAATTACGTGACTTGAGAGAACAATTCTTTTGGGTGATTGCCAAATAAAATTCCATTTTGTTATCGTTAGGCACATAGATCGAACATATATTCTATGGTTGATTACCAATGAGTATCTCTATGTGGACATATCTACCATTGTTATCAATTTTTTTGTTTAATAAATGGTAATTTAACTTTTTGTGTAGTAAGATAGAGACCCCCCCTTTTTTTTGATGGCTGGGGAGTGAAAATGTTCACCTAACCAGGGGGAACAAAAACTCTGACTATTTTCATTGTCCAAATCAGTTTCTTGAAGTAAAGCTATATCAGCTTTAATTTTTTTAAATTCCTGTGAAATTCTTTTACGTTTCATGGGGGAGTTAATACCATTAACATTCCATGACACAATTTTCAACTTATCCATAGGTCTTAAAGAGAAGTAATGGAAAATGAACAGTATCATGGAAGTAAATCTTAGCCTTATTAAAAATTAGAGTATGAGGAGATCTAGAGCGATGGTTAGGAGAGTGCGTTGTATCCCTCTTCTTGAATTGAGATATCTTTCTGGAGATATGATATTCCGAGGACCTAACTGAGTTGGATGCTCTGTCATGCGTAACTTCATTTTTTTAATAAGCAGAAAAATTGCCAGTATGATGTTTGGATACGGGTGGGATTTAAGACTGGAAATAAATCTTTCAGCATGTATGTAATCTTCAAATGAATGTGTCTCTGTGGGAAGGAAGACTTATAGAATTGCTAGATATATCATGGCAAATTTTATTTTGAGACTAAACAACATTTGGCAGGCATTGTTAAAATGTTGTCTTTTTTTTATAACACCGGGGAAAAGTCTTGAAAAACCAGTATTTTATGATTTTCTATAAAAAAATTCCTGGATTTTTTAAAAGCTTGCAAAATCTTGTCATTATCGTTATAATCTAGGAATCTCACCAGAACTGTTCTTGGTTTATGTTTGTTCATCTCTGTTATTGAACCAACTCTGTTGGCTCTTTCTATTTTCAATAAGGGAATCTCTTTCTGTAATCCCAATGATTTGGGAATGACTTGAGAGAGGAGTGGAATCAATGCATCTTGCTTATAGCTTTCAGGTATACCAATGAATCTCAAGTTATTTCTTCTAGACCTGTTTTCCAAGTCTTCATTTTTATTTTCTAAATCTTTAATTTTTTTCCAGGTGCATTATTTTATTGTTTGAAGAAGAAAAAGTATCTTCTAATGAAGAAACCCTTTCATTCATCTCTGAAATGTTATCACTGTGAGATAATTTGCGCTGATAAACTGTGGATGTCAGCTTGTATTTTTTCCAATGCTGACTCAATTGTGGGGTTAATAAGATTAGCTACTTCTGTAGCTATTTGTTTAATGTTAAACTCCATGGGCGTGTTGTGAGAAGGAGTGGGAGTTTCTAATGCATGTTTTACTCTGCTTACATCCGCCATTAAGGGACCCTCCTTCTTTCTCTTACTTTCAGGACTAGATGCGTCGGACGCTGAAGCCGAGGCAGAGCTCCCATCCTTTTTCTTATGTTTTGTCAAGCCGCCAGCCATACTGAAGTATCCCGTCGATTCTAGAGTATTCAGTGCAGTTAAGGACTCCACGGTAAAAAAGTACATGATAGACAGATAAAGGTAATGGATCTTCTTAGTTGTTAAAAAAGACTGGTCAAGCTGGAATTGTTTATATTGTAGAACAGAAGCTTAAGGTGGATATGAGCTTCTCTTCTCATGAGAAGGTTTATCCCAAGGTGCCACAAAGGGTATGCATAAATGGCTAGATGCATTACATGAAATGATGTTAACTGAACCACCACTTTTTCATCTTCTACATAAAAAACCTATAACATAAGACAATATATCAACTGTAATTCAAAGAATGTTTTGTATATATTTTTACATGTAAGAAATGCTACCAAAAGCATCTTGGTCAAACGAGTTACACTTAAAAGGAAAGAATTAGAGAAAACATGTTCTGTTAAGGATATACAGTAAATAGCTCATCTACTGCAGCTACATACTTTGCTGATTGCGCAAAAAGATCTCTTAATTTATTTTCTGTAATTGGCATAGAGAAGGTATCTCCACATTTGGACATATTTTAGATAAACTTCTTAAACAAGAAGCAAAATTTTTTTTTTTTTTCTGGGGACAGCCACTAGGAATTAACATGGACTATAATGTTTCTAGTTTTATTATTACATATAATGTCTATTATTGTCAATCAGAATTATACAAAATGTTTTTCTACTACTGTGATTTTGTGAAAATATCTCAAATGCATGCATACATGAATCGCATAAGGCTTTTTTTGGATTTTTTCTGTTAAATTTTTTAACTGCATCAAGCATTGTAATGTGGTCTGGTTGTGCCAGCCTACTAATACTATATACAAATCCAAACATTGTTCCCCATTGACAATGAGAATGCAAAACTAATCTTATGCAATATGAAAGTTTCAGGAAAAGATTGGATGCCCTTTTTGTGAAAAAATAGCCATCTCTGGACTAAAATGTGTGCCCTTTTGTCTCTCAGGGTAAAACAATAGGTTGAACTTGATGGTCATGTATCTCATTTATTCTGAGCTACTTTGTAAGGAATTATATAAATATGAAGTCAATCTCCCCCACTGGTGATTAAAATGGAGAGAGGGATGTTCTGAAAAGATGCATTTGAAATGTCAGAAAAATCGTATGACATAAACTACACATGCCCTAAATACGACACTTTGGGGACGATTTACTAAAATACTTTGAAATTCAACCATCAAATTAAAATCCTTCGACTTCGAAAATCGAAGGATTTCAGCGTACGATCGAAGAATTTTTCTTCGATAATATAAAACTTAGAAAAATGGTCTAACAGGCCCCCATAGGCTAACATAGCACTTCGGCAGCTTTTATTTGGCCAAGTTAAAAAATCAAAGGATTTTAAAAGAGACAGTACTTTGAAGTTGAAGGATTTTACTATTCAATCGATCGAATCTCATGGTCGAAGTAACCTATTCGATGGTCGAAATTTACTTTGAATATCGAATTTTTTGCAAAAATAACTGATTAAATGCAGAAGGCTGCTCAATTACATTTTTATTTTGCAATCCAGTGAAGGTGGATGCTGTAGGCCATACATAATATCCTTCTTTATAAAACCATATATCTAAGGATTCACCAATAATTTTTCTCCATTTGTATGTTGCTTCAGGTATGCCATAAAATGGAATAAAGTTAAGTGAGGGAATAAGGTTAGGGTTATATACTGTATGTATATACTGAGTTATAACTCTGGAACAAGGGTGTACAAGGGAGTATGCTGTATCATTTGGGTGGCTGATTAGCATCTTGAGTAAGATATTCCATCATCTGCACCACATAACCTCTATATTGTAAATGAAGGAAGGCTCCCTTTATGCATAGGTTATTTGAAAAAAACACTTTGGTACCTGTGCCATTTTATGTACTTTTTACTTTCAATGCCATAAGACCATGACCATGCATCTGGGGTTGCCTGCTGTGGATATATCTGTATATTAGGGTATATCTACACATAATTGTTAAACTTTTAAAACTGAAGGGGTGTTTATCATTATGGGTAATTACATTGTCAGCTATAGAATGAATAACAATAGGAAAGTGGCAACTGTGAGCATCCCACGTAAATGCAACCTCACAGCAGGGAAACAAGACAAAGATATTACCCTATCACTGGGAATAACTTCATTAATCTGGTTTTTGACCAGTATCACATTAGTGGTTCAAGAACAATAAAATTTCAAGGAATTATGGTCCACACATAGGTTCTCCTGTGAATCTGAACCCTAACTTGCATAGGTTAATTAGATGCTGGAAGGAAATACGATATTTTTTTCCTACTTGCTTGCTTGCGTGACAATAAGTTGTGTTATTTTAAGGATCTGAGTGTTTTAAATTAGGCCAAGCATTGGGATTCCTAACCCTGTTGAAAAAGGCAGAATCCCAAACCGAATCCTGGATTTGATGTATCCCTGATCTATACTAATTGTAGATTTTAGCATCACAATAACCTACAATTTTCTGCTTGTCCAAGAAATTATCTAAGCCACTCTCTGTGCATTTGTGAGTATACAGCGGAGAGTGCTACTTTTCTTTTCACATTACCTAATGTAGAGTAACATCAACCTGTTTTCCTTGTAACGGAGGAATCTCCTTATCTGATAAATTGCATGCCCCCTCACTCCCCCTCTATGACCATTACTAATCCCACTGTCCAGTCTACCCTAGCTTCCCATAATAATGTAGCTCACCCCCTCCGTCCTAGTATAAACACTCCTCTGGCAGAGGAAGGCTACCTGTCTGTGGAAGCTACTCCCACTACTGGGCCTATCTGCCACTGCAACAAGTAAAAGGAATGATTAAGAGAAAAGCCAGGAGGCTAAGCAATCCACCAAAGAATCATCATTGAATTAAGTACAGTGGTGAGGCAAAATATTATTATTACTTTGCTTGAAGTCCACAAGGGGCCCAACATAATAAGGGAACTTGCCAAGTTTGTTGGTAACATCCAGACAATAGGAGACATTTTTATGATTTATGCTTGTTTTATATATTGAGATACATTTATTGGCTAACTAATATAATCATAGCAAGCTTTCAGAACAGTTTAGATCCTTTTTTTAAGCTGATTAGAATGAAGCTGTGGTGTTCTCTGGTATATATATATATATATATACAACATTCAGCTCATAAGTCAAATGACCAACAAAAAGAAATATCAGTCTATGTATAAGGTGTCAAAGTCATTTATGAGGGGATCTGCAAGAGATAGGCAGATACCATACAAGATAATGTGGATCAAATAGGCTGAGTATAAATTAGGGCTGAATTATTGGAGTGTGGAATCAAAGGAATTCCATATTATCCAGACATGTTGTTATTTCTGACCTGGTGAAGTTTATTATTTAATAAATTGCCTTCAAATCTAAGAAAATGTTTGCTGAGGATCCTGAGGCTTACAGAACACATATGAATGCAGCTTGCTGAACATTATACAATATAAATTTGAGGGCTTCTTGGGATTTGTGTCTAAACCCACAGCAGCTTTCTACAATTACTTCGACCTTTCAATATTATATATACATGTTTTGTAAGAGCATACTATGTTTTTAATAAAGGATGTAGCATCAAAGCCCATTTGTATAATTTTTTATTCAAAAAATTATCTGCAGGAATGGCTTTAATGGATTTCAGAGTTCAATGCTCTACTGTTGTTCTATATTGAATACATTTTCATTGCACTAGCCTCACAACAAATCATAAAGCATAATGTGACCTTCCCTTTGGCATGTTTCATTACTCTGAATAGTCCAATGCGCCAAAGAGAGAGCAATTTATCATAGATTTGTTAATGAAGCAACCCAGTCTTGCTTTTCTCTCTGACCTTAATGCCTGTCATAAGAGACCATTCAGCAGAAAGTCATAGTATACAGCCCACCACAGCTTTTTTATTTGTATTTTCACAGAGGGCTATAGCACATTTGGTGGTATTTGGTGATTTTCAGCCAGTGTATTTGCACCAGGATAGAAAGTGTCTCTTCAGTCATAGGGTTACAAATACTACAGTGTCTTAGTAGTTAGTGCAATGAGGTCGCATGTAAGATTGTGCTATAACAGTGCTGTCCACCTCCAGTGGCTAGTACACTAAAGGAGAAAAATACAGGGAAATTTGTTAAAAAAGAAACTTTACTGGCTAGGCATTTTTATTCCTGTGGCCACCGGGTGGCGCAACTTCGTTAGCAGATCCTGGAAAAAATTAAGATTAAACAGGGACAGGATACCAAAAGGCTACTCTCACAGAGAGAATGCTATTGGATTTGGTTGCTTCAAACTAAGGCCCCTAAAGGATTAAATGAGGAATACAATATGTCCTGTTTTCTGTAGTCTGCAGAAGTTTTTCATTACTGCATTACACCTCATTTTTGCATTACGACTTTATTATTTGCTAATGCTATTTCCTCTTCCTTCCAGATAACAAGCATTAATTGATTACCCTTCAGGGACAGGTACATTTTCCTTTATCCTTTCCCTTAATATGTAGGGTTATGTTTTTAAGTATATTTTTGTACATAATTTTTTGTATATAACTTATTATTATAGTTTGTTGCCAATTGAGTTGGTCTATACATTGTTTCTTTTAGGTTACAAATACTGCGACACAAGAGACTTTGAACTTTTTTTGAAAAAATTGATTTAATTATGCATGTTTAATTAATTGTAATTAATTGGAAGGAGGGTTTATAATGCTATTGCACCACGTATGTACTATGCTTGACAAAGGGGAGGTTCCCCGAAATGTTGCACATTGCACTCTGCATCTAATAAAATTTCAAGGGCTTTGCCCTGCTGAATTTATCCCTGTGTGCCGAGGATATTTTGCACTTGCCAGATAGGGGGGTCGCCGATTCCCCCGCCTTCGAGCACCGGGAGAGAAGTAAGGTGTGCGGCCATTCCTAAGACTACCAGTGTGTGCCATACTCTGCCTGGTAGGTCTGGTAGAGTTTATTCCGAGGGTTTGTTAGCATTTGGAAATTTTTGCTAGGGGCCCCTAGCATGTTTAATCATATGCTGAGGGGGTGTTGTGTTATCCACAGGGGAAGAGGAGGCATATGTATTTGTATGTTTTAATATGACCTAATTTTTTCATATATGAGTGATGTGACATCCCTGCCACAAGCACAAACCATTTGGGTTTATGGTGTGCTACCAACATTAATGTGGATGTGCTCTTAAAAGTTCTTGTGGTAACATGGGTGTTGTATAAAGTAGCTGTGGTTTAAAACAGGGAGTGGTCAAAACTGGCTTCCATTATTCCTTATTTGACCATGTAGGCCAGTAAAATTCCGTCCCTCAGTACCACAGAAGTTGGACAGCATTGTGCTAAAACATTGGCCACTGTGAGGTGCCTGACAACTGCAGGGTATACATTGACTGATTGCAAGGAAAACTATACTAGTCGTTTTCCGACTACCTGTCATGAGCACCATGTAAGTCTTAGGGTCTTATAGTGTAAATTGGTTGAATGAAGTGCAGTCTTCTAGATGTACCAGCTTGTATGTCAATCAGACCTATACATCTCTTATTTATATTCCTCATACTTTTTAAAAATATGTTGGAATACCTTGCTTATGATCACCCCTGTATCCTTATTTCTACTACTTTTGACTTCTGGTCAGTGTAGAGAGTAATAGGTTTGTTTGTACAATATAGATTGATGATCTTTACTATATACAGATTTATGGATAGTGTTTTTCAAACCACATGGTCATGCAAGAAATATAAAAAAAATTAATTTAACCTTAACCCTAATATATTTCACTTTATGCTTAACAAGTCCACAATATATTGCCATATTCTCTCAGAAACCATGATTTTACCATTGCATTATTGTTTACATGTATACTAAGCAGGTGCTGATATGTATACATATGGGTTAGACTTTTTCATGTCACATTCTTTTGTTTATTAATGACACTTACCCTTGAATCATTTATGTAGTGATGGTTATGAATTTTATAGAGGAACTGTTAACTTAGGGGCACATTTACTAAATTCACATGGATTCGAAGTTCGATTGAATTTTCAAAAAGATTTGAATTCTCAAATGTTTTTGAAGACCACTTCGACCAGTGAATTCGATCAAACCAAATGATTCAAATAAAAATCTGTTCGAATATTCAACTATTCAACAGCCAAATTACTTACAATTAAAATTTTTATTTGACTGCCTAGTTCGCCAGATCAAAGCTACCGAATTTAGTTTCATTATTTTGATAGAATAAAAATATTCGATCGAATGGTTAAAATCGTTTGAATGTATTGATTTGAATGATTTTATCGATCGATCAAATATTTTGCGGCAAAATCCTTTGAATTCGATATTCAAATTCAAAGGAATTTACTTCCCACACTATTCCCAGCTATTCGCATGGTCGAATTTGAGGGTTTTTTAACCCTTGAATTCAACACTTAGTAAATCTGCCCCTTAGTAATGTGGGAGTGTGATTTTCTTATATTGTGTTCTTATGATTGTGTTCATGCATTATGCTCATGCATTAGAGGACCACCAATGTGTTCTACCACTCAAAATATTATTGTGAGCCTGTTTATGTAACACTCGAATGGGAGGCTTTTGAAGAAAAATTTGAACTTTTAATATTGATCAAATAGTGCCAACCTGAAAATTTGAATAGAATTTGAATTGAGTTTCCCCTCAGGCAATTAACATATTGAAATGGTTCAATGGACCTCTAACATTGACTGAAATCAGCAGGTTTTAGGTGGCCCATATTAGAATTGGAACTGTTTCTGTGATATAATGTAAAAATGCTTATCAAGATGTTTTGCATAAGGAATATATGACGGATACATTATACAATTTACCACTTAAATACTTCAGTAACGGGATCCGTTATCCATCTCCTATAGACGCCATGCTAATGAATTAAGTATAATTTTTAAAAATGATTTCCTTTTCCTCTGTAATAATAAAACAGTCAAATATAATTAATCCTTACTGAAGGCAAAACAATCTCATTGGGCTTATATAGAGGCAGATTTAGCAAAGGTCGAATTTCGAAGTGAAAAAACTTGAAGTGTTTTTTCAATTGAAAAAGGACTGTTTTTGATCAAATTAAAATTGTTCGAATCATTCCATTGAATAGTTTGATTCAAACGATTTCCTCCAAAAAAAATAGATTTTTCAAAAATTTCAAAAAGACACCTTAAAGGTTATAGGAGTTCCCCCACAGGGTAAATTCCAATCGAATTTTGGACTATTCAATAGCCAAAGTACCCAAATTAATTTGAATTTTCACTTCAACCCTTGATAAATCTGCCCCTTAATGTTAAATGATTTAAGTGTTTAATGTTTCAATGATTCTATAGTATATATAAGCTATGGAGATTCAAATTATGGAAAGATCCTAACTGTAACCCACATCCAGAACACCAGGCCCAAAGCATTTTGGATAAGAGGTCCTCTACCTGTAGTAGATTTAGTTAATGAGTATGCTATAAAGGTGTGTTTATTTTTTAAACAAAATAAATAACACCTTCTTGTTTGCTCCTTTGTATTGGTTGCTGGTTGTTGTGTATGATATTCTATATTTTCAATGGATAAACCCATTTATTGTACAGCACTTCTGAATATGATAATACATGATAATAACTATAACGTCAAGGGTTACATATGGGTTTGTATGATTATACATTTGTTCTTCTCTTATTCTTCAATGATTTCAATAAGTAATTGTAGCAGGGTGATAGTGTTATTATTAATATTATTATTATTATTATTCACATGTATTTCTATAGCGTACAACATAGGGCGTACAACAAAGGGAGAGTCTAGAGAAGGGCAACTAGGTCCTGTTTGTTATGTTGTGTAAAATGAAATTGACTGAAAAAAACAGTGTAAAAGGCTGTGTAAAATAAACAGTGAATTTATCATGATGTGTTTTATTTTACGACATGCAAATGACAGATTTGCAGAGATTTTTTTATACTGCTTCAGACAAAGTACGTTCCAGCTGAAGCTACTCAAAGAAAAAGTGTGTTATAAAAATTACACAATTTTTCGTCGATGCCTGAAATCTGCCCCTAAGTATAGTTATGGTTGAAAGTTACATAGTTAGGGTTAAAAAAAGACCAAAATCCATCAAGTTCAACCCTTCAAATGAATCCCAGTATGAACATATATAGAAAATCTTGAAGAGAAACCTGAATAAAGCTCTAACACATAACAGGAAGAACATTGCTATATAGTCTACTCACAATATAACAATGTTTTATTCACGGTTGTAACCCTAGAGGTTTCCCATCTTAACAACACAAGCATTTCCTGTTTTATTTTAATGTGATGTATAGAAACATTTTTTTTATTAACTCATTTTTGAATTCTGTTCCAAGGACACTGGATACTGACCCTGAATTTGTCATGTAGAGTCATGTTGGGGGTTAGAATGACCCATCACTACTGCAACCATCAAAATTTGTATAAATTACTTTTAAATATAGCACAAAGGGTCCTCAATTTTCCAACATGTGCAAGGCCAATAGGAACAAAAATGTTTTTAATAGTGGCCTAGTCTGCTTATTAAAATTAAAGGAACAGTAACACCAAAAAATTTTTGTTTTTTAACGTAATGAAAATATCATGTAATGTTGCATTGCACTGGTAAAACTGATCTGTTTGCTTCAAAAACGCTAGTATAGTTCATATAAATAAACTACTAGCAATGGGGTAAATTGAAAAAAGGCTATATGGCACAGGTTAGATAGTGGATAACAGATAACACCTTTATGTTCGACAGAGCTTATCTGATATCTGCTGTGTAACCTGAGCCTTTTCTCCTTTGAATGGCTGCCCCCATTGCTACACTGCAGCTTATTTATATAAACAATAGTAGTATTTATAAAGCAGCAATACTGCATTATTTTTTTTATTACTTTAAACACTTAAATTTTTAGATGTTACTGTTCCTTTAAGAAAGATATGGGACAAAGGTTGTGAAAACCAGTATACATTTAAAATATACTATGGCCACCCACATGATGAACCAAATTGGACTGAAGTGATCATTTGACACTAACTGAATGATCTTTTGGGGTATATGGAGATGCATTGTACAGGGTTCACATTAAGTTGCCAAATTTCTCCTTGTTTGATGGCAGGTATATCAGTTGAGCAGACCTGTCAGTGTGCCCCATATACAGACAAATTGGTTGATTAATATAATGAGAGGAGAGTACTCCAAAATAGCAAAATGCTGTGATTTATTAAAGACTACATGTTTTGGGTATTACATATCCTTTTTCAAGTGTATGTACAATAAGGGTATGTAAGAACTGAAACATGTTGTGTAGTAGTCTTTAAAAGGACACTATAACCCTCAAACAATGTAGGTCTTATAAAATTATATTGCATAAAACAACTCATATGTGAAACATGCTTCATGTAAATAAACTATTTTCATAATTGTCACGGAAACACTTGGCTCCACCACACTTTACTCTTGGGTTTGGCTACAAGGGGT
>CM044439.1:67766-83049 GCA_024363595.1 Xenopus borealis
CGTTAATTTAACGGGCTTAATGTCTAGTATATATATATATATATATATATATATATATATCTCATCACTTCCTCATTGCCCTATGTCACTGGGGAAAAACCTTATATATAATATATAAATAATATAATAATAATAATATAATAAATATATTCATTTTTAGTCCACAAATATGTGATTTGGGATTGAAACTAGTGCTTATCAATGAATGTGTGGTTATTAGGCATTCTTAGTGAGAAATTCAGCAGCTAAAAGGTAAGACTGTAGTTTGACAAAAGTTTGAGGATCTCTGGCTAGATATCTCTGACTGGAAAAACCTTAGCAAACAAAGTCCAACCATATAATGGCTTCAAAATGCGTTTATAGTAAATGTGAAAACATGGTCTTTAGTATTAGAAGAATTGACTAGATTAGTTTGGAGTGACTTTTCATAGTAATTGCAGGACTCATACAAGAATGACATTAACCAGAACATATGTTACTACTCATAGTAAAGGTAACTCAACTTACCTCCTTGTTCATCCAACATAACCAAAGTCCTGATACCAGCATCTTTACTCTACATTCCAAACATGGCAGGTAGCAAGACAGAAAAAGACAAAAAGATCCATCAATGAAAGAACAGTCAAGGAAATTCTCTGAATAAAAGGGAAGAGACAGGGAGTAAAGCTAACATGTTGCAGAAGTTATTATAAAGGATACACTCAATATGAGCACCCACAAACACACACCTTTAAATGTAAGACACAGGGCAGGTGGTAAGTACAGGGCCCCATTGTCACCTGCACCCACCGGCACTTCCTAATTTGTGTGTTGCACCTATTTTTTGCACTTTGCAAATCTTGTATCTGAGCAGAGGGCTACCTAGTGGCATCTCTTTCAGGGCAGATGACGCTTGCATACTTAGTTCCTAGCATCCTTATGCACGCTGCTCTTCTTATCATCTGAGGCACGAAACAGCCACTGACGTGGCTGATTATTACCTAAATTAATTAATTATATATAAATTAATTAATTTAATATATAAATTAATTATTAATGCACTTTCAGGCACTTTTTCTCTCCACTATTTATTACCTTTTAATTTTGATTCAATCATGATAATACTGTATATTTTTAATCATATTTAACTATTTATTCAATCTATGCACTAGCACTTAATTTTGATCAATTTTATTCCCACATAAGGTGGATGCGATTGTTTTACAAAAATGTTTTTTTGGAAGAATTAAAGTATGGTGATCCAAATTACAGAAAGATTTAGAAAATATAAAATGCAGTATACTGGTGTTTCTGCAATATAAACTCAGGGCTCAGTTCAGCAGATATATGGGCAAATTTATGGGCAAATTTACTAAATTCACATAAAGAATTCGAAGTTTGATCGAATTTGCATAAATTTCGAATTCAAATAAATGTTATTTGAATATTCAAATATTCGATGGTCAAATAACTTCCCCTTTAAAATTTTATTCGACCACCTACTTCGCCAGAATCAAGCTACCGAATTGGGAAGCATTACTTGAATATTGATTGAATATAAAAAATTCAATCGATCAATTAAATCGTTCGAATCGATCAAATTTTTTATATTAATATTTATTTTATTTATATAATCAAATTGCGGTAAAATCCTTCGAATTCGATAGTTGAATAGTAGAATTTGAAGGATTTTACATTACATGGTCGAATTTCGATTTTTTTTTTTCATTCGAAATTCGACCAATAGTAAATCTACCCCATAGTGTTGTGATATCGCATTAAATGGGAATTTCAGCATAAGAATATTTTAGTTGGAGCAGGGGTTCTTTTTCTTTCTCCTTTTCCTGGAAAGCAATTCCTACCATTTTGCTGCCTGTCTGTTTATAACAGAAAACTACAGAGACAAGGCTATCTAAGCAATTAAAATTCAGTTAGAAATTACAATGTTTTGCTCTTAAGGCCATTATGGGAGTTGAGGAAACTGTGTCATGGATACAAAAATATGGCAAGAATGATACAAAAAAAACTGTAAAAAAGTTTCCAAAATTGTTTTTTACACAACATAATTTATGCAAACGTGGATTAAACCTACATGAAGAAAGCACCAACCTTCTAAAAGTGTACTGTAAGCAGATTATATGTGGTGCACATTCCACTGCCCTGCTTGACACCAATGGGACATCAATAAGGGCAGACCAGGTGCAGTGAAAGACAAAGTCAACCCTCTTCCCATGACAAAACATACTATAAGAATGAGAGCCACTCTAGACAGAAAACACATAAGGATGTATATCTGTAAAAATTAGTCTAATCAACTGGACTTGCTATGTTTTTTTTCCTTGAAGACGTTTCACCAATCATCCAAATGGCTTTCTCAATTGTCTTTCTCTCCCCTAAAAATATTTGTATTCTCTTGATACGTAGTTGCCTTTTATGCCTCAATCACATGCCATGTTCAGGTTTTCTGCTTCCCTTGGACAGTTTTCTGTGAGTGTTGGTATTTGCATACTGTACATTGCCATTGGCTTATCTAGGTATTTTCCTCTCAGAGTATGTTTCACGTCTAATTAAACGTGGACTCCATTCAAACCATGTCAAGTCAGAAAGGAGAGGTAGGGGCTGTTAAGCACCTCAAGCAATTGTATACATGTGGATTTCTATTCTTCCATTAATATAAGATGAAATATATCGTCCATGGCAAGACTTGCGCCAAATATGAGCACAATGAGAATTCAACATTTTATCTACTGACTTGGTAATTGTGCTGAGTCTGTATCAGTACCAAAGTATCTCTCTGGTTTCTAGGGAATTAAATTAGGGATGCACCGAATCCACTATTTTGGATTCGGCCGAACCCCCGAATCCTTCCCGAAAGATTTGGCCGAATACCGAACCGAATCCGAACCCTAATTTGCATATGCAAATTATGGGTGGGAAGGGGAAAACATTTTTTACTTCCTTGTTTTGTGCCAAAAAGTCACGTGATTTAGCTCCCTGGTCCTAATTTGCATATGCAAATTAGGATTCGGATTCGGTTCGGCCAGGCAGAAGGATTCGTCCGAATCCGAATCCTGCTGATAAAGGCCGAATCCTGGCCGAATCCCGAACCGAATCCTGGATTCGGTGCATCCCTAAATTAAATGTGCATTATATTCGTTCATCTTGCAAACACTTTCATTGAAGAAGCAATAAAGAATGTAGGTGGGGCTTTCAAATAACTTATTTATGCGAAAAAAGTTTTGTCAGGTTTAAACAGTGTATAATCATGCAGGGTCCTGTAGAATGCCTTACGGAATTTGTAGGACATTTAAATCAGTTGGAGAGTCCAGTGAGGTTTAAAATGAATTTTGATAGACAGAGTGAGCATTTTTTGGATGTAACCATTTACAAAGAAGGAGAAAAGCTACAAACTTCTATTTACACAAAGCCAACCGATAGGAATACCATATTACATTATAAGAGCAGTCACCCCAGACACCTTATCAATTCACTGCCAAGATCACAGATGTTACGTGTGGTTAGGATTGATAGTGAAATCTCCAAGAGGAGACAAGATTTAGACATTATGGGCGAAAAGTTCATTCAAAGAGGCTACCCATGGAAGTTGATAATGGCAGTGAAGGATTGGGCCATGGGTTTAGACAGGAATACAGTATTGAGACAGAAGAACACCAGAAACAATGAGCGGTATGCCAATGCATGTAAAAATGACATTTATTATACAAGTCAATTTAGTCCCATAAGCACTCAAGTGCAACAAATAGTTATGAAACACTGGGATATAATTGTAACAGACGAACAATTAAAGGATAAAGTTAATAAAAGACCCAAGTTCAGTTATTCGCGTTCCAAAAATCTGAAGGAACAGCCAAGTCCATTGGATCCTAGAGATCGTTATATTAAGTGAAGTGGTACGGGTTCCCCCAGTCCACGTGAGGGGGTGATTAAATGTAAAGGCTGCATTATGTGTGGCACGTTGATTTTAGGGACACATTTCACTCATCCCTACACGGGTAAACAATATAAAGTCAAACAATAAATGACCTGTGAATCCACATTAGTTGTCTATATAATAAAATGCCCTTGTGGATTATTATACTGCGGTAAGACAGTAAGGCAATTTAAAGAGAGAATAGGTATGCACAGAGCTAGTATTAGGGCAGCACTAGATCCAGAGAGAGTGAAAAATAGGAACAAATCAGATGGAAAACAGGATATAACCCAACAACCAGTAGCGAAACATTGGGCCGAGGCAAAACATAGCACCTCTTCATTTAGATGTATGCCCATAGAACAAATAAGAGTACAACCAAGAGGGGGAGATGTAGGAAAAATGCTCCTCAAAAGAGAAGCCTTTTGGATTCACAAGCTTAATTGCGAAATACCTAAAGGTATGAATGGACAGGTCAATATGGGTTGTTTTTTGACTTAGGTAGGATAGATCTATACGAATGAATGGGTGTCTCCTTTTAATGGTCCCATAGAAAGAAATAGTTTGTTTCTGTTGATTCTGTAGTTTTTATAGTGCATGGAAGTGGTTTTATGAAAATGAAACATAAATGGAAACATAAGTTGGTTACAAATGTTGCCTTTTGTAACACTTGGATTTTTAATGAGCACTAAAGTTTGAGCTTAAGAGACACAGCGGTGACATCTGGTGGATACACTGACTTTTACAAGTACACAGAATTATTGCACTTTTAATATATCACTTGTAATATTTTATGGAAATTTTGCACATGATTTTATGCACTAAATTATGCACTAAATTATGATATTTATATGTACGATGTATATGGAATAGCATTTTGTCAGTAAAGGTTTTATAAGCAATGTAATAAGATATATACAGGCGCTCCACCACCTAAAGGGTTAATCACCAATTGATTTGAATATGCAACACCCACTGATGAACTCAAGATTGAAGGGTTATTTAAGATTTGCACAAATGGTTTTGTATCATCCTTGAGAAAGGTCGTAATGGCGACCGAAACGTTGGATTATGATATGATTCAATAAATCAAAAGTTTTTTACATATGGGAGTGCTGGTATTTTGAATATAACATTATATATATATATATATATATATATATATATATATATATATATATATATATATATTCAACAAATACTCCGCACTCCAAGGTCTTGTGTTAGATGCAAACAAATTATGATTTATTCTCTCTAGTTGGTCTGGTATTTTATATATATATATATTCATTACACATTTTCTATTGTGTTTACGTTATTTTTATATGTATGGCAGTGTTTGTCCCTTTCTATTCTCTGCACTGCTGGTTTAGACTATTGACACAATGAAAGACAAGGCAGACCTGTATTTGCTGCTGGGGAACTAAGACTTTTGCGACATTGTTTGAAAAGTAACAAGCAGGAGTTAAGCAAATACTGCTTTCAATATCAAGGGACAAATTTACTATTATTCCCCAAAATTAATTCAACCAAATTAGAAATTTGATAAGCATTTGACCATCGAATGTTTATTGAATAGTTTTAGGCTATCATTTTGCTCGCTATACAATTTCTCGATGAATTCCTACGATCGGATACAGATCGTTCGATTTCACAAAGAAATAGTGAAATTTCCTTCGAGCGTCCGAAAAATTTGAACGCTACGATCGTACGAATGGTATTCGAGCTTCTATTACAATTCGATAGGTTCAATCTGGCGAAGTAGGCAGTCGAATAATATTAAAATTATATTTTGGGGTTGCCTTGTCCTTTATGTACAGTCCTGTGGCCTGGAGAAGTCTAGAATATAAGAAACATTATTAAGATGATTTCTATTTCTTTACAATTGTTAAAGCTTCTATTGTCTAGTAAAACAAAGCTGCAGGCATTTATGTGAGTTGCTTGAGTCATAAACATCTTCCATAGGCTTCAAATCCAGGGGGGGCACAGGGGCCATGGCCCCCCCAGAATTTTCCTCCTCCGTTTTTTTTTTTACAAAAAATGTTTGCCTTTTTTTTTTTGCTGGTATGTTTCCAGGTGTAGTGAAGACTCACCCTGGTGGTCTAGCGGGGGGGCAGCAGGGACGCCTGCTACCCCCACGACGGAGACGTCCATCCACTTCCTTGTCGCGCCGGTAACTAAGGCGCGCGCGGCGCGCACTTCCGGGTCTTAAAGGCGCATGCGCGCTGATGTGATGACGTCAGCGCGCAATGGCGCGAGATTCAAAAGTTTAAAAGGAGGGTTCGGCTTTTTTTCAAATCGCCCGTTATAGGTTTCTGTTCCTGGTGCCTTTGCTTGATTCTGGTTGCTATTCGTTCTGATTCCTGTGTTTGACCCCCGCCTGGCTTTGACTACTCCTGACTTCTGTATCCTGATCCGTGCCTGTTATCTGACTACCGATTCTGTCTCATCCTCTTCTGATTGATTACCTGGTTTTGACCCTTTTGACTGACTGACTACGCTTACTATCCGCCTGCCTCGACCCAGCCTGTCTTCGATTACGATTTTCGTCTCACGCCTCTGTACTTCGATCTTCTGCTCAAAGACTTTTGCTTACAGTTGTGCCCCTTTGCCTGCTCAGAACCTCTTGTCTTGCACCTCTCGTTTTAAGACCTGGCGGCATCCGATTAGCCAAGGGCTCCTCCCGAGGTGAAAGGCGGCTGTTATAGACAGAAGTACGAGCCGAGACCAGGGTGCTTGACACTGGTTCTAAGTTTAAGGTGCCAACCGTTACACCAGGGCTGCTCCTGCCATGAGGCTAACTGAGAAACTTGCCTCAGGTGGCAGAGAGAAGCCAGTTACAAGGGGGTTTTTAACATGGAAGTTCACATGCGCTAGTTCAGCAGCCCGAGTATCGTCGCTGTGTGTGTGTCTGTAAAGGAAGCCCTGTATGCCACAGAGAGGGATAGCGGTGGCATAGCTATGGGGGAGCAGGGGGTGTATTTGTACCAGGGTCCGCTTCCCCCCACAGCCCAATGAAGATTGCACCACAGTGTGAAAAAGGGGATCTAGAGGGGGGCCGTGGCCCGGTGCACATCCTGGGCCTGGAAGCAACTAGTTATGCTTTGGAGAAGCATGGCACGTCACATTCGGTGCCTCACTGGCCTGCTGCATTTGAGATTCCTGGCACCTGTTAATCCTTCTGTTCTGCGGCTGAATAGCCCCTCTCCCACAATAACCAAATATTGAAAACAACCTGCACACTGAGTCAAGTGGGGAGATTCTAAGCACAGTTATCATCACACAGTAGTTGTTCAGGGATGTGCCCCTAATCAGACATATAGACCAAACCCTTGACAGTAGTTTATACATGCAAGCTAAAGGATGAAACATACCCTGACTTACTTAGTAAAGTCAATGCTGGATTTGGTCTTCTAGGGTATTTATACATGGAATTGCACCTGTGCCATCCTACTTAGAATTCCGGGGGGAGTTATACATGGAATTACGTCTGTTGCATCCTACTAAGAATTATTGGGGTATTTATACATGGAATTGTGCCTGTGCCATCCTACTAAGAATTCTGGGATATTTATAGTTGGAATTGCCCCTGTGCCATCCTACTTAGAATTCTGGGGTATTTATACAGTACATGGAAGTGCACCTGTGCCATCCTACTAAGAATTCTGGGGTATTTATACATGGAGTTGAGCCTGTTACATCTTACTAAGAATTCTTGGGGTATTTATACATGGAATTGCGCCTGTGGCATCCTACTAAGAATTCTGGGGGTATTTATACATGGAATTGCACCTGTGGCATCCTACTAAGAATTCTGGGGGTATTTATACATGGAACTGCGGGTATTTATAGATGGAATTGCGCCTGTGCCATCCTACTAAGAATTCTGGGGTATTTATACATGGCATGGGCTATCCTGCTTTGTGTGTGGGGGTTATACAGACAATACAGGGTTAAAGATCTTAGTACAGTACAAAGTTAACATACATAAATGGAGGGCACTCCTTAATATGTTATCAATTTGCAGCCAAAACTACTTGTATACGTAAGTTTTTGTAGAGGTGCCAAAAACCCGGGGGTGTACCTACTGCACTCCCCTTGATAAAGGCTTGTAGCCGAAACGTCGGGGTTTCTCACCAGTGGCCTGCGTATCTGCTACTTGTAGGTATATCTGTGCGCCATACTGTGCATTTATTCTCCTTTGGGGTAAGTATATTCTTATGTAAAATGATGGTAATTTGCACTTTGTGTACATTGTACATGTGAATTGGATTGTATTTTGAAATTTTCTAGTAAAAATTTTTTATGCATACACCCGTTGATTAACGCGTGATTATTGTGAGTGTGCATTCCCACATGTATGGATAGTACAGTACAAAGTTAATCCAGAAAATGGTCCAATTGCACCTTGGAGTCAGGAAGAAATGTTTTTAAGCAAATTGGAGAAGCCTTAGAATGGGTTGTTCTCCTTCCTTTTGCGCAGGTTTTACTTAGGCCAAAGGCTAGAGGTGTCTTTTTTCAAACTAGATTACTATGTTTATATATAATTATTATGCTGATGCAATGGGATTGTAGCATTTGGACAACTGTCCCATTATAATATAATATTGCTGTCTATCTAGCAGACAAAGGATCCTTGTAGTGAGATATATTTTTCACATTAGAATAGTCACTGCATGACTTTGCCTACTACAGATACCACAATGCTCCAGGTTTACAGCTCCTCATACCTGGAAGTTTGGCAGAGCAATAGAATTAGTGCATGGGGAGGTGCTAGAACTTATAATAGGCTTGGAGTGTCTGTGCTCACTGATTCTTATTATATAATGCATTCTTGAACTAATACCCACTTTGTTTTATTGTATATTGTGCTTGGCCTGCCAGTATTCTCTGTATCTTACTACTCATAGTGGCATTGTCCATTGCTGCCTTTGTAGGTATTTGGTTTGTCAGTTCCCTCTGCTTCTTGCTATATTATGTTCTTTATAGTGCTTGTGGTGCCTTCTCTATATTATGTTCTTGGGAGATCAGTACCTACTGCTCATTTGTATGTCATTTTAGTATCTCACAGTCTCTGCGTGTAATGTACTTTAGGTGCCAGAATCTTTTCCCCCATAATGTGCTTGTAGTGCAGCATTCACAGCTCTCAGTTAAAATTGTACATGTGATAAACAAACTAGAGAAACCCAACAAAACTAACTGGAAGAACAATTAAAATAATTAGAAATTTCCCAAACTTCAGCAACAAATCCTGAACTGCAAAAAAACATTCAGAAGAAAGCAGACGAAATAACTTAGCAAGGTAATGCTAGCCAGGACAGAGTATAGACTCAAACTGCTAAAGCTAAAATATTATACAAAAGGGAATAAAGCGGATAGAATACTGGCAAACAAACTTAAAAATACACAAGCTCAAACCAGAATTAAATTCCTAAAGCAAAACGGAAACTTTATTACAAAGCCCAAAGAAATTACAGCAGCATTTGCTGACTACTATGCAGGGCTTTACAACTTAAAAGATCAAATACAAGAACACAAACCCACACCCCAAGAGATCGATACATTTTTAACCAAAATCAACTTACCTTCCATAACAAGACAGCACTAAACAAACTTAACGATCCTATTACAGAAGCAGAAGTGACGGACACAATCAAAAACCTTAAAAATGGTAAATCTCCCGGTCCAGACGGATATTCAAACGACTACTACAAAGTGTATAATCAAATACTAACACCCAGGCTAACTAAACTCTTTAACTGTTGGATAGAACACCACACTATAACCCCAGAATCTCTAACAGCACACATAGTTACCATTCCAAAACCAGGAAAATCACTAGACAATTGTACCAAGTACAGGCCAATAGCACTTTTAAACACAGACATCAAGATATATGCCAAGATCCTAGCCACAATGCTCCCCTCCTCCCAAAGTTAGTGCGAAATGACCAAGTGGGATTCATACTAGGCAGACAGGCCCCAGACAACACCAGAAAATTACTAAATCTAATACATATTGCGGAAAAAGAGATAGCTCCATTCCTGGCCCTTTCACTAGATGCAGAAAAGGCATTCGACAGGTTAAACTGCACATAAATGCAAAGAGTCCTAGAAAAAGCTGGACTTAAAGGCAATATCCTCAAAGCAATAATGCTTCTCTACACTAAACCATCTGCCAAGGTGAGAATCCCAGGTGCCCGGTCGAATGCCTTTGACATAACAAATGGGACCAGACAAGGATGCCCCTTATCACCCCTTACATTTGCCCTGATGGTGGAACCTCTGGCAGAGAAAATAAGTGCTCATCTGGGAATCGAAGGAATTAAAGCCCACAAGATAGGGCTCTTTGCAGATGAAATCATACTAACTGTAACAAACCCAAACACATCATTAAGCAACATAACAAAAGAACTAAAAGATTTTCAACGGGTATCACATTACAAAATAAATCAAGATAAAACACAAGCCCTTAGCCCTCCCAATAGGTCTCACACATACTGTAGTAAACCAACTAAAGCAAAACCACAAATTTGATTGGAGAAACAATTTTATAACATACCTTGGGGTTAAGATACCTAAGACCATAAACCAAGTTTATAAATTGAATTATCCCTCACTGCTAAACAACAGCAAAACAGACTGCAACAAATGGCAAAAACTAGAAATTTCTTGGTTAGGTAGAATTGCAACTACCAAAATGACAATACTACCACGAATCCTTTACTTATTCAGAACACTACAAACACAAATACCCCAGAGTTATATAAGAGACCTTCAGAAAACAATATAGAAGTTTATCTGGAAAGGCAAAAAAACCCAGAATAGCCCATTAGAACACTACAATTACACACACATTTAGGAGGACTGGGAATACCCAATATCTCCCTATACCACAAGATGTCCCTTCTTGAAAATGTAATAAGGTTGCACAGTGCCCCAGGGCACAAAATATGGGTAGATATGGAAATGTTTTATTTAGCAGGCCATACAATAGCAGAGGTACTATCGATCCCCCTCAAAGCTCGACCACCCATACCAGGAAAACTACAAACAACTGAATTACTCCTCAAATACTGGGACATATGTCACAAACTGTTCAATTTCGGAAAGTTTCCATCAACCTTAACCCCATTAACTGCAATCAAAACAATGATACCGAACATCAATATGAGTGAACTAATCCACAAAGGTATACACACACTAGGAGACCGATATTTTGCCAACTCCTGGAGACCCTTTGAGGACCTTCAAAGGAAACACCAAATATCTGAAAACACAAGATATCCCCTGATGCAAATAACTCATCTCCTACAATCACACCTTCAAGACTATAAACAAATCCACACTTATGGAACATCTCTGCAGGGAAAGCAAATAGGGGAAAGGAGTACTATCAAACTATTATAAATTACTTATCCAGAACGACCCAGATCTTAAGCTCCTCTACCAAATTAGATGGGAGCAAGATTTAAATATCTAACTTAATACGCAACAATGGGAACAAATATTTACAACATATAAAGGAGCCACCAGATGCACAAACCAAATAGAGACTAACAAAAAGGTGATATTCAGATGGCACCTAAGACCAGGCAAATAAAACAAAATAAACCCTAACTATACAGAAAAGTGCTGGAGAGGATGTGATACCCCAGGCACTTTATATCACATGTGGTGGGAATGTCCTCAAGTGATCGACTTCTGGAAAACCATATTCCAATTTTTACAAACTGAATTACAATGGACAATCCCCTTCGAACCACAAGTGGCACTTCTAAATGCATATCCATCCAATGTAAGGCCCCCACAACAGAGACTACTATTCCAAATATTTACAGCAGCAGCAACAATCATATCCAGGAAATGGAAACTTAAAACGACCTACTCCCTACATTAACGAATTACAAATGGAAGAAATGGCAGCCACCAGAGAAAATAAAAGAGAACCCCATAACACCATCTGGTTACCATGGCAACAATACATGGGATACAACAACTACGATATCAAGTGGTGGACCATGTCCCCAAGATATGTAGAGGGGGAGACCGGGTAAAAATATTACTCAAAAAGGAGGCCCAATGGATAAGGAAACTAGAGACCCTTGATCCTCTGGGATTAAATAGGGAATATGATCTTCAGGCTATTTTTCGCATTTAATTGTTTTTAAACACGTTTTTAAACATCTTTTTTCAATACTTATGTCTTACAGACATCCTGGCTTGCAAATAGCATGGAACAGGAGACAAAATGTTAGATAATATGACATATAACAATGTTGCATGAAGCTATAAATATGAGATCACTTAATGTGGAAGAAGCATTGAAACATTGTCACATATAATATGCAAATGAAGGATTGAAACTTTGTAACCATGTAAATGAAGTATTGAAATTTTGTAACTAAGACCACTAGATGGCGTAAGGCTAATCATGTATAAAAAGAGCTCTTGTATACTAGCAGGTGAGCTTGATAAAAGACCTTATGAGGTCTGAAACGTCGCCATGTCCAGACTGTTGCCAGAAAAATTGAAATAAAGGCATTTTATTCATTATTGGGTGCTGTGCTCCAAGTTTGTCTGCAGTAACCGGATGGAGAGTGGCCATTATCTGCACCTGCACCGAAATTAATCCACTTTAGGATTGTCATAGGAGAGCTGACTACACTGCTTGTACAACCATGGCAACAATATACAGTCAAAACTACGAACATGCATCAAACGCAAAATCCAACAACTACCTCACTCCCATCTTTATCTGGTGCAACAAGCATATAAGTACAAAAAGGCAATAACCACAAGACCACACAAATCAAAAATCACACCTTAGAGAGAAAAAGATTTCCCAGCCCCCCCCCTTTTTTTTTCCATTTATGGTTTCTTTCTTTATTATACTGTTAAGCTAAAATGGTTGTAAAAATTATCAAGCAAGATTATGTAGCAATAACTCCATCGAAATGTTGTATAAAATATGGTCTTTTTTCTGATAAATATGGAGACATTAATAAAGCAAATTTGGTTAAAAATTGTACATGTGATGTTAATTCCCCCTTCCTGCAGTGCCAGACTTTACGCAAAATTTGTCCCCACTGCTATGGTTTGATTCTCCTGAAAATTCTGTGAAAGCACATGGGAAAGTGGGTGGAGTCCAAAGGGAATGTCCAAAAGGGGAGTGGCCAAATTTATTCATTCTGCCCCCCAAAGCCATCTTCTGCTGCCTATGACATCTTCAATGTTAGACTGGGCAGCAAGAGGCCCACCAGAAAGCTTTAGATCCAAGGACCACCTTCTTCTCTCACCTTGTTTATTCATGTTACATGCAATCATATATCCTTCCATCCAAACCTCCCTCCCATACATGCATGTGGAACAGTCACAGTATATACACAAGGCCACATGGTTGGAGGAGCAGGAGGGCTCACAAACACCTGGGCCCATCAGGAGTTTTCCAGGCACCCTGGTGAACCAGTCTGACACAACTGTAGCCAATTCAGGTCACACTCACTTATCTGCACAATTAATTCCCTTTCGTGTCATTCCCCATATGGAAATACTTGTTAGGAATTCAGATGGGCAGCACTCCAGATTAAAATACATTTATATTTATAAGCAGGGCAACAAAGACAGAGCAAAGTTTTGAGCCTACACATCAAGCTTGACAAAGAGCCATGTTGGCTCAAAACGTTCCTGTCTTTGTTGCCCTGCTTATGAAAATAAAGGCATTTTAATCTGGAGTGCTGCACATCGAAATTCCTAACCCGTCTGACACAGAAAATATTTCTACAGTATGTCATTGCTTTGGCAAGATACAATACGGCAGAAATAATGGGCATAAATAAATAAGACTCCCTGGAAACCATTGTTAGCACAGGCATGTGTTAGCTACCATATATTGGGCCAGTAAGTGCATGGAAATCCAACAGAAAATATGTATTTTCCCTTGTTACTTACACCTCCTTCTAGGTGCTCTCCAGTGGAGTTCATGGCTGCCATCTTCTCACGAGCGGTCTTCTTCCTGGATCCATCTGTGTCTTATGGCGCATGTGCAGTAGGAGGCACTTGCCGGTTTCTGATCTACTGTGCATGCGCCCGAAGGTCATGATCTCTTGTGACCTTTAGGCGCATGCGCAGTAGATCAGGAACAGGCAAATGCCTCCTACTGCGCATGCACCAGAAGATACCGCTCACTACAGGAAGAAAACCACTCGTGAGAAAATGGCAGCCGTGAACTCCACTGGAGAGTACCTAGAAGGAGGGGTAAGTAACAAGTTAGGGGCATTTGCCCCGGGGATGGAGGGATTTGGGGCCAACAGGGTTTACTTCTCCTTTAATGGAAATAGAATGTCATTCAGTGCTGGATTCGCAGAGTGGCGGCTCACAGAATCATTTTCACAATATGGATTGAGAGATTTATACAGACCTTAAGTGAGGCATTTCTAGCATTAAAAACTCTCTACACTAATGAAGCTGAGTTATACAGTACATGTAACAAAATACACAGTTGATTAAAGTTAATTTCCAAATGTAAAAATTTCTTCCAACGACTTCCAAGGGACATATTCAATAACATCCTTTACTGTTCCATGAACACATAGCTCCAACATTATTATTTGTCCTACAAAAAAAAACCTATTTGACTTCATAAAATTCATTAATTTTTCATTTTTATTTTTGTTAAAGTTTCTTTGCATTTTGGACATATATTATCTTTAATTCCACTCCTTTTAATTTGTTTTCTGATATGTCTTCTCTACCTTCCTACTTTGGCTCAATTCCCAAGGGCAGCATTTCTGCAGTGACAGGAGCACAGTTAGAAGAAGCACCAAAACAGAAAGAAAGACAAAGAGGCAAATAAAGATGAGAAATACATGTTAATTTTCTTATATTCCTAGAACTACAGTTGAATGGTGAATAAAGCTATTTTTTCCTTTATACTGTATATGTTACCTTGTTATCAGTAAATTGGCATCCCAACTAAATGCTGGAAGAGGCACTTGAACTGGCAAATGTCCAAATACTAAGATAGGGTCAAATTGGACTTTAATTGGTAAGAGACAATGCACAAATACATATATTAGATATTTCACAAATTTTGAAGGGTTACAATATGTATGTCAGCTTAGCTGCTTATGCTTGTTATTATAGTTATCTCCTAACACTGCTGAATTGTGATATTGCATTGATTTGGAAAATAATAACAAAAAGTGCTTGCTGTGGTACGTGGTTCTTCAAGAATCCCAGACAAGCCATGAATTATGTCTGTATGAAAAAAAAAAAAGATTTTGTGTACTAACCGTTAAATCTCTTTCTCTTCAGTTGTGGTGTTTATACAAATGGCCTGCAGGTGGCACTGTGCATACATAAGACTTTCTGT
>CM044439.1:87775-101594 GCA_024363595.1 Xenopus borealis
TGCGATCAGAATGAGAGTGGTCTGTTCTCGTTGCAGCTTCCTGATAGTTCTGGGAATGAGCGCTAGAGGTGGGAAGGCGTAGGCCAGACTGAATTTCCAAGCGGTGGTCAGAGCGTTCACACTCAGAGCCAGTGTGTCTATGTATCTGGCTAGGAATGCTGGAACCCTTCTGTTGTGCCTGGTCGCCATCAGGTCGACCTCCGGAATTCCCCACATCTCTGTTATTTCTTGGAAGACCTTGTCTTTTAGCGACCACTCGTCGGGGTCTAAGGACTGTCGGCTTAGGAAGTCTGCCTCCCAGTTTTGTAGGCCTGGGATGTAGATGGTGGACAGTTGGACTTGGTGGGTCTCTGCCCAACTGAAAATGAGTTTGATCTCGTTCAGGGCTGCTTTGCTTCTTGTTCCCCCTTGGTGGTTGATGTAAGCTACCGCCGTGGAGTTGTCTGATTGCACTTTTACAGCCTGTCCCTTCAGTTCCTGTTGCCAATGGATCAGGGCTAGTCGTATTGCTCGAATTTTGAGCAGATTGATTTGAAAGAGTTTTTCGGTTGGACTCCACTTCCCTTGTGCTGTTCTGCTCTCTAGAACTGCTCCCCATCTGAATAGACTTGCGTCTGTGGTGAGGATGCGCCAAAGGGGTTCCCCTAGGGTTCTCCCCTGAGAGAGGTGATTCGGGTCTAACCACCAGCGAAGGGACAACCTCGTTTGAGGAGAGAGTGGAATCTCCTGTAGAAGGGATCTCCGGTTCCATACATTGAGAATGTTCAGCTGGAGGTGTCTTAGATGGAACTGGGCGAATGGAACTGCCTCTATGGTAGAGACCAGGACTCCCAACAACTTCATGCAGGATTTCGCCATGTGTCGCAGCTTCAGAAGCAAGTTTCGTACTAGCGCTCGGAGGTGAGTCGCTTTCTCTGGTGGGAGCAATATCCTCCTTGTCTGTGTGTTGAACCTCATGCCCAAGAAGTTCATAGACTGACTGGGTGTTAGGGATGACTTGTCTAAGTTCAGGACCCACCACATTTCCCTGAGTTTGTTCATGAAGATTTGGAGTGCTCGCTGAGCCTCCTGAGGAGACAGAGCCTTGATTAGGAGGTCGTCTAGATAAGGGATGATGGAGATTCCTTGTTTTCGAATCTCTGCTGTAACAGCCCCCATGATCTTAGTAAATACCCGAGGGGCCAAAGGGTAGGCTTGTGAACTGAAAATGGCGATTTTGGAATTCAAAGCGCAAGTATTTCTGGCGCGGAGGGAAAATGGGGATGTGCAGGTAGGCGTCCTTTATGTCGAGCGACATGAGGAATTGCCCCGGAGCCATTGCTGTGATCACAGATCTTAGAGACTCCATCTTGAATTTTCGTGTGCGTATGAATTTGTTTAGCTCTTTGAGATCTAGGATAGGGCGCACCAACCCGTCCTTCTTTGGCACCACGAATAAATTGGAATAATATCCCTGGAAGAGTTCGGTTGAAGGCACCGGGGTAATAACTTCTGCCTGGAGCAGGTTTGAGATAACCTGAATGAAGGCCTTTTGCTTTGTGGATTCCTGAGGAAGTCGAGACATGAACAATCTGTGTGGTGGCATTGAGGTGAACTCTATGTGGTAGCCTAGAGTAACAACCTCGTGAATCCAAGCGTCTTGAATACTTGCAGCCCATGCGTTGGCAAAGTGCAACAATCTCCCTCCTATTGAAGTTGGATTGTACCTGGCGTCATGCAGTGGAAGACTTGTCAGTGGTCTTTGAGAAAGGCTTCTGATTCTGCCAGGAAGATCTTTGTTTGCTGCCGAAGAGCCCTCTGCCTTTGAAGGTCTGGCGTGGAGGGGTTGAACTCGTGGTTTTGGACTGAGGGCCACGAAAAAACCTTCCTTTTTGAAAGGAGGAACGTGTTTTGGTTTGCAGTAGTGAAGTACTTTTGCCACCAGTGGCTTGACTGATGATCTTGTCAAGGTCAGGTCCAAAGAGAAGTTTACCCTTGAAGGGGATGGAGTTCAGCGATTTCTTGGAGGAAAGGTCGGCCGACCATAGTTTCATCCAGAGGGAGCGGCGGGCAGCTACTGTGAGTGCCAAAGCTCTGCTGACGACCTGTGTTGAATCCAGAGATGCTTCACAGATGTAGTCGTTCACTTCCTTGATTTGGGAAGCCCATTGGGAAAGTTCATGGCGAGGAGCTCCCTCAGCAATAGCAGTAAGGAGAGAGTCGGACCATTGCAGGACTCACCCAGGGTGTGGCCAGTATGGGCCTGAGTGAAGAGCCCGAGGCTGTAAACGTGGAACGTAATAGTCCATCTAACTTCTTGTCCATAGAGTCTTTGAACGAAGAAGCATCTGGGACCGGCAGGGCTGTGCATTTGGATAGCCTAGATACAGGTGCATCCACCGAGGGAGGGGATGACCATTTATCTATGTGTTCCGTTGGAAACAGATAGAGCTTCGAGAAACGACGGTTAGGCTGGAAACGTTTCTCTCGCTTGTCCCATTCCTGCTGTATGATGTGATCTAGCTGGGAATGAGAAGGGAATACAGAAGCTGTTTTACTGTGCCTCTTGAAGAGCGACTTAGATGGCGCGGCCGAAGCCTGCGGCTCTTGTAAGTGCAGTGTTTCTAGCACAGAGGGAATCAGTGAATCTACTTCGGAGGCATGGTAAAGTGATTCTTCTTCTTCATTCTCTGATTCAGAGGATAGCTCTCCCTCAGAGAGGGGTTGGTCATCCCTCGACTCCAAAAGGGGTGAAAGTGAGTGTCTGGAGTCACTATCATCATCAGATGGAGAAGGCGCTCTGCGCTTAGAGGTTTTGGGCTTAGGATTGTCCAAACGGGCTAGCAGCTTGTCTAAGGACTGTGCTAACTTGGGAATTCCTGTAGCCAATTGAGATTCCCATTCAGGCGTAGCCTGCCTTCTATGAGGGGAAGACTCCCTGCTGGAGACTGGATGGTCGTCCTGAGGGGCCTGGTTCACCAGAGGAGGAGACTCTGGGGGCTCCGGGTCTGGCCTGAGTGGCTCACACCTGCTGCATAGGGGACTTTTGTGCCCTTTAGGCAGACGTTTGCGGCATTTGGCACAAGCCAAGTATTTTATAGCAGTGAAAGGTGCTGCTCTGGGAAAAAGTCTGTCACTGGGCCCCTCAGACATGGTACCTAGTGATGGGTGAATTTATTCGCCAGGGTCGAATTTGCGGCGAATTCCCGCGATTCGCCGCTGGCGAATAAATTCGCGAATCACCAGCGAAATTTCGCTGGAAAAACGAGTCGCGCGTCGTTTTTGACGCGGCGAAAATGACGCGACGCGCGTCAAAGTTGACGTGCGTCAAAAGCGTCCCGCGACTCGTTTCGCGAATTTTCCGCCGATTCGCAAATTTCTCTAGAAATTTGCGAATTTTTCGGCGAAGCGAATCGCGGGAGATTCGCCCATCACTAATGGTACCAATTTGGTGTGACAATATGGGAAGGCAAATGCCCTCTGCTCTGCTCTGCTACTAACCTGTGTGGCCAGGAAGGAGAGAGTGAGACTCTGGAAGTGCCCTGCAGATTTGCTCAGCCCTAGGAGTGAGGGGAGATTCTGCTTGATGTGGCTCTGTCTGCCCTTTGTCCCTGGCGTTTCAGCACCGTGCAGCAGTGGAATGCAGTTAAAATGGCCGCCGTTAGTCTCGCGAGACTTGAGAGCGCACCAAAAGGGGCCGTGACGTCACACACGAATATTCGTGTACCCGCGAAAGGTCGTGCGAATCTTCGCGGAGCGCGTGAACGACAATTCGTTGGTAAGCGGCAATCCGGGACCATGAGGCAGACAGAGAAGGGCTATACTGACCACATAGGGTGCAGTATGTAATTTTGAGGGCACCATTGGGGACAAGGCATACCCTGTTCCATCTCCCTCCCCAGAGAATAAGCTTCAGGTGAGGTATAGAGCTCTGTTCCACATAGCATAGTGAAGGAGCACCTCTCAAATGTCAGCATAGAGGAGTGGAATGGGGGGGAGAAGGGGGAGAGAGAGAGATAGAGAAAAAACCTGTCCCTGCTGCTGCTGCAGAGGGTCTCTCTCTCCCGCTGCCTGCTGGCTAGCCTGGTCTCCTGAGGGAAGGAGATAATGTGGCAAGGTGGTCTGTGCACAGCACCCAGTGACCCTGGCGGTAGATCCCACGTTGTAGGGTGCTACAGAGTCTTTTACACAGTGGTAAAGAGACAAACACAACCCCAAATTGCCAGCAAAAGCTGAGCAGAGAATTGCTAGAAGTCCTATCCTCCTGAGGACACAACACAAACTAACCTAAGCTCCGCCTTCCGGGTGGTATAGCCAGTGGAGGAGGAGTCAGTTTCTTTTTAAGGTTGTGTCCTGCCTCCTAGTGATACCAGCTATACCCCATTGTCCCTGTGTCCCCCAAGATGACTTGGAGAAAAGAGAAATAAATATGTGATGTAATAACCTATGAAATTTAATCAAATATATTATGTAATCAAAAAGGTTGTTGAGGTTTTGATCTGGTATAAAATTGAACATAGTGTTAAGAGCGCCAAGCCACTGTCTGGTCCTGTGTGATTGCTTTTTTGTTATTCTGTAGTTTGGTGCACCTTTCAATAAATCTTATCTTCTGATTTTGAGCATTATCTATGTGTCCAGATGTGGTGATTAACTGAGAGTTGACTGGGAGTTTAAGTACCGAACTCTTCAGTTGCTATCTGGCCCATTAACGCTATTTACATATTTTGTCTATGCAGATACCATGCAGATAAGCTACTGTATGTTTGCTCATCAATCATGATGCTTAGATCTAGATCAGCCTGTTGACTTTCCTGTAGTAAATTCATGCTTCCTTGGCTCTTGTATAAAACTTGACTCTACATTTAACACATAAGAGTAGTTATACAAGGTGGGGAAACCTTTCACCATATATGAACGAAAATGTAATTGGCTGGATTTTTTCAAAATGCTTCCAAACCACACATAGAAGTGTGTTTGGACACTTTTATCAACATTTTACCTGGTACATCCTATAGGAACAATCCTTCAAAGTATAGTCTAGAAGTGCTTTCAGAAATTTCAAGGTCTGGTGTATTGTGTTGCTTTAATATGCCCAGCAAATAGACACTGAATGGTGCCCTAGAGAGGCCTATTTTCTTGAACATTAGAAATCGTTATTTGTGCTACTACTGCATTCTGTTCACCATCTAAAGAAGAGTTTCTTGTTCACCAGCTGTTTGCGGTCAACTTGAAAAAAAACATCAGGAGAGTTTTTCCAAGGTCTTATCTGCATTATCCACACTAAGGCTACTCTAGTAGAAGGCAAGGCTTCAACTTATCCTTGGTTCCTTCTGGATTAATTTAATTTGAAATTCTATTTGACTGGCTGACAATTTCACTGATAGACTGACAAGAAAAGGTATATATTTCTAAATATGTTTTGGTTTACCCATCTGGTGCCACTGGTTTAACTTCATTAACTGTTCATTTTGTTACAGATATAGCCTTTCTTTCCAATGTACTCACTAATCAGAAGCATACAGTTCTACACCATCATCTAAACTGCCTAGTAGTACAATTTTTTATCTGGAGACATGAAGCCACAAAGCACTACTCTTTTCATGTGTAGTTTAGTTCAAGTATATAGTTTCAACTATGTATGTAGCAGTGATATGTGTTTTCACTGAAAACTTTTATCTTTTGTGGCACAGTAAAACTTATTCAACATTACTTGAAAAATGCATTTCAATTCAGAAGAACTTACCCCTTCAACATACTGCAGCATACGACGAGTGCTCTCCAGTGACTGAAAGATAAAAGAGTAGGTTTTATGTATTAAAGTCAAAAAACTAAGTGGTTTTCACTTAGGGGGTTATTTATCAAAGGTTGAATTTTAGAGTTTTGTTAGGTTTTTATACCTCGAATGGACTCACTACTCCGCGGGAAAAAACTTAAATCACTCGAACTGACCAATTTTTCGAGCGAAACCCACTAAAAAAAAATATCATGAAGGCTATTAACATCTTCAAATTGTTCAAGGGAACTCTGCCATTGACTTCTACGTGACCTTTAATCTTAACCTGAAAATTCAAGTTTTGACTAAAAAAAACTAGAATTTTTCAGGTTAAATACAACGCGACCTTTAATAAATCGGCACAAAGACTTCCTGCCATGAGTTGTTACTGGAGGCCACAGTAACCTACATAACAGAGGTCATGGAGGCTTCAGAAAAGAAACTCTGAGAGTGTAGATGAGAGAGAAGAACTATAGAAGTATTGTGCATTGTGTGACTAAAATGCTCTAATTGCAACCAGTGTCTCCCTGCAAGAAGCTTTCAGTAAAGCATGCCCTTGATCTGGTAATGGATCAAAAAGTCAAAGGCCAAGTGATATAATGAATGCTACTTAATAAATCTGTCCTGATATGCAAGAGACAAATACGATACACCACAAGACAGGCCTGTCCTTTTAATTTTATAATATCTTAGATAAAACTCTGAGAAATGTTGAATTAGAAATTTGCCCCAACCAATTTTATTCTGTCAGGTAAGGAATCTATTATCTGTGAACCTGTTATCCAGAAAGCTCCACAATACAGCACTGGCACAGAGTCCAATTTAAGAAAGAAATTCCTCTTTTTTTAGGGATTTGTTTTATTCTGTGCACTAATTTGAACTTTACTTATACTTGATTATTAAGCTGCATAAATGACTATTGATGGCAATGCTGTGGCTTTATGGCATGGTACCCCAGAACCCCTATCTTAAAAACCCTAGGTTGCCAATGTTCAGGACAATAGATTCCATACAGTACCAGTTTTGCAATTGATAAATCATTGCTCTTGAAAGTGCACATCACCTATGAGAACCCGATTTTTAATACTCAGACTGTTTAAAGCTAAGTATATATACAAAAAAAATAAAGAATTCGTTATCTCACCTCATCGGCCAGCTGATCTGCACGCCTTTGCATCTCCTCCAGCTCATTGCGCATATCAGCGTCGTCTGCCATGGTGGCTGAATGTGTTGTGTAAAAGGGGTCTCCCTACAAAACTTCCTATCTGAAATAAAGGCATGATATATTAATACAGTGGAACAATTATACACACTACATAAAAGCATTCAGTACCAATGCAAAAATGTATTAACCTTGCTGCCATCCTGCACTTTACATAAAATACATTCCTTATAGTCTGTACAACAGATAGAACTTGGAATAATATATTTTAATAGTTATGGACAGCCTGTAGTTTAGGGTTGCCTCCCAGCTAGCCCGTTTCAGAACAGTCTGCCTGGTTCTCCAAACATGGAAAACTGGGAGAGATCCCCCTTGATTGACATGGTGATCAGCCAATTGCTGATCACCATGTCATAGCACTGCCTAGTGATGTCACTGACCCACATTATTGCATCACTGAACCTCCCACGTGATGTCACCACCCAGCCACTTTCCCCAGATTGTGAGCCACAGAAAGATGGCAACCCTAATGTAGTTATCTAGGTTGTCATAAAATACAACTCACTAGAATCTCCTTAACAGTCAAAGAAGAGTGTGCTGGGAGTTTTAAACCAACAGGATCTGCAGGTCATCTGCAATGCTACTGGGGCCAAGGGTTATCACCCAGGTGAAAATTTGTCCAGTTAGTTAGTATGTGATGGATTACCCTCTGCCTAAACAGGTTTAATTAAGGGTTATATTTATTTGAAATTTGTCTGCAGTCGACCTAGATAATCTATACTGATATTACCCAGAACTGGAAATCAAACATATAATTATTTTATACCAGGAGAAACCTGAAACAAACTACTAAGTAAAGAGAAAAAATGTCATTCGGCTACGTAATCAGACCTTTACAATAATATGTGTATGAGGCTACAGTACATTCACTAAAGGGCAGATACTAAATACTTCAGCCAAACATGCAGTGTTATTGATTTAGGTATAGAAATATGCTGTCTATAAATGTAAGGATATTACAAGTTTGCAAAGTTCTATCTCTATTATAAAAGGACAAGGCTGGCAACCAAATTCTTTTATATAAATCAAAGAACTATAAGTTGCTTCTAATATCCTTATATTGTTAATAGCAGGTGGTATGTTTCTTATATTGCTCAGGAATGAAAACTAAGAGGGAATTTGGTGGTTTATGCTTGATGTTTCATTTTATCTCACAATGTAAACTTTATAAAGGCAGAGTCCTGCTCTGAGCCCATGAGTAGTTATTTAGAGACATAAAACAAATCAAAGCAGGTCAGGCCATATAATTTTAAAAAGTTAATTGGACGCCTATAAGAGAAGCCCTAATTATATGAAAAACCTGCATAATAAAATTCTCTGTGTTTTACCTGTTTGTTCTCTTTGTATATTAGGTTGTGTTACCTAAATTCCCATTGAGTGTTAAACAAATACATGACACTTACATATTTCATCTTGATATCTTATCCATGCAAACACTAGTCAGTAAGGATGCCAGTACAGGTGATTTCCAGGAGGGTTTTGGCCACACCACGTGTGACTTGTGTCCACACCCGGCAATGCCTGCCCATGCCTCCTATATCATCTAGTGTACACATCCAGGTGACTCCCTGGGAAACAAGGTGGGTTAACAGGTGTCCCAACAATAACTGGTTTCACAGAAGAGGTCTCCATGATAGTGGATGATATTCACGGTAGCAAAGTATCGTACTGTGTTAGCTATGAATCTTCACAGTGAGGACAGTGAGGTTGTGGAATGCACTGCCGGGTGATGTTGTGATGCTGATTCTGTTAATGACTATAAGAGGGGGATGATTTACAGTACAGACATAATATCAAAGGCTATTGTCATACTAAACTCTACAGTTAGTATATGGGTATATATAATGTATGTGAGTGTATGGAGGGGTGTGTGTGTATGCTGGGTTTTCATTTGGAGGGGTTGAACTTGATGGACTTTGTAGTTTTTCAACCCAATTTAACTATGGAACTACTGTATGTAACTATGTAACTATGTAAGACAGGAAATTACAGAGTGATAACTTTTATTAGCTAACTAGTAGTTTAGAGAATGTGTGCTTTTGGGACTACTTAAGTCCCTGCTTCAGACATGGATAACCTATAAGTACCAAGTGTTCATGGTAACTCTGTTTGGCATATCTGGAGGCTGTAATAGCCCATATTAGATGGGGAGTGGATATGGTAAAACCATGGTGTAGATAGAATCCATACTGATGATATTAAACATAAGTTTCTCTAGTTCCACCAAGATATGTTAAAAATCAATAGAGAAATAAAATGCAAACACGGTTTGATAGCTGATAACCTTTCATTTGTGCTTTTTTATTTAGCCTCAGTGGCTGAGAGCACTATTCAGCATGGCAGGAATTACACGAGATGGGATATAGCCCATCACTAATACAGAAAGGTCAGCTCTATCTGACCAATCAGGTAAATGAGACTTCCATGTAACTAGCTGTATGATATTATTAATCCTACACGTCTCAGTCACATGACACAGAGCTTATATAAACGCCTTAACTATCTGGCGGTCTGTGAAGGAGGAAGAAGCTTGGCCTCCCAGTGCTTAGACTTAATAATGACTTTGGATTACTTGAAGCAATTAACCTATTTCTAAAGTCAAATAGAACCATGCTCTTTGTTGACAAACCAAAGAACACAATTCATTATAAGGCTACTTTATAGAAATACATAGGAAAAAAAGTGTTGCTGGCAATGCAGGAGGGCTGCCACCCTGTCTGTGCAGCTTTGATACAGTAACACTGTCATTACATTTATAATATAAATGGGATTTGCTCGAGTGATTGTAGTGTATAGAATGTAAGAAGGACACTACTGAGAGAATGCATCCACTCTGACTGACACATAATATAGAATAGGGGATAGAATAGCTCAAGGGACATGCCTAAAGCAAAGTCATGAGAAGAGAATTGTCAGGTCTCTGTAATGATCAGCGCTTACCCTGGTGGTCTAGTGGCTGCCCCCCGAGCACGCGGGAGCGCCCGCCGTGCCTTTGGCGGGGACGCTCGCCGCGTGCATCCTTCTCCTCCCTGTGCCGGCTCCTTAGTGCGCGCCGCTCACGCACTTCCGGGTTTTGTAGGCGCATGCGCGCCGGCGTGATGACGTCCCACGCAATGGCGCGAAATTCAAACACTATTTAAAGGGATCTTAGTGTTCAGAGCATTGCCCGTTGTTAGGTTCTATTTGTTAGTTCCTGGGTGTGTTTCCTGATTGATTCCTGTCTGATCTACTGGTATTTGACCCTTGCTTTGCCTGACTATCCTGCTATTCTCCAATCCTGAACTTTGGCTTGTCTGATTATTCTGTTCTCTGGTATCCTGACCTTTTGCCTGTCCCCTGACTACTCTACACTCTCTAATCCTGATCCTGGTCTGTCTGACTATTCTACGCAGCTTGTGCTGTTCCGGCCTGCCTACTCCAGTTGGTGGTATTCTTCTATCCAATTCCCTGGTGAGACGATCATGCCCCTGTGCTAGCCAGAACTTTTGCTTTACACCTCTCGATAAGTCCAGGTGGCATCTGAGTAAGCCGAGGGCTCCTCCCGAGGCCAAAGGTGGTCACTTAACTGGTGAAGCCGAGTTGAGACAAAGGTGTCTGGCAACTGTTCTGGTATTGGGTGCCGTTCGTGACTTTCATCTCCAAAAGATATGGCGTTTACTTTTAATTTTACTTTTAACAGAATAGCTCTATAACAGGGAGATTGCAAGGACCGTAGAAGATCCCCTTGTCTATTTCTGATTACTGTATAGCCTGGGTACCATTTTGGTGAGACACAAATGAATTATTATAATCATAATAACCGGTTACACTCCATATAATAATGAATTATATAGCGCCAACATATTCCAAAATGCTTAATAGAGATTTTACATCCTTCACATCAGTTCCTGCCCCAGTGGAGTCCCAACACATTCACTCACACAAAGGTCAGTTTTATCAGGAGCCAATTAATCTGCCTGTATGGATTTGGGAAGAAACCCAGACAGGCGATTGGAAAAAATATATCACAAATTAGAACTTATTTTATCAAAATATTTAGATGTTTGATTGATGAATGATTGTACACTTAATTCAGAATAATATCTGTTAGACCCTGACACAAGTATACTGTTTACACATGTCCTCTGTTTAACTGGAGTTTTGCTAGTCTGTGGAATGCATTCTTAGCAGATGGAGGATATAGAATTGCTTCAATGGCTTTGTATGACGGCTTTTTAAATTAAACTGGTATTATGTCAAGATTTGCTGTTCAACATTGTTTGCATACTGTTCTGCTTTACAGAAGTCTATGTCAAATGCAGTAGCAACTCAGGCTTTACAAGCTTGAAAGAAGGGACGCTCATCAAACACCATAAACCATGTACTGTACATCATTACATATATAACTAAAAAAGACTTTCTGTATATTGTATACACTGTGTAAGTTCCCTGCTTTGCCGGTGCCAATGGCTTATCACTTTCAAACCAGACAGAAGTAGGAAGGCTTCATCCCCTGCTACAGCATTAAGCATTCTGATATAGGAATCTAATCCTACCGCTTGCCTGGTTTATTTCCAGCCACAGATTCTTTTAAATTATTAGAGGTGGAATAATTACAACTTTATACACCGCAAACATGCCGTGATCGTTTGTTGTATTCTCAATACCACAAAACTATATTACAATGCACACTAATAGTACCTTTTAAATGCATACAGTAATAACCCTACATATTTTTTTCTAATGCATATCATGCAACTTTCTATCATTTTAATTATGATGCCATATGCCAGAACAGATGCCTCTTGGACTACAACAGGGAGCATTCTATATTTAATCACCTTTAATATCCTGTGCCAAAATGTCTTTTTATAAAAGATATGCTATTCAATAATTTCAGAATGCCAGTAACTGATGTTCAGCAATTTGTTTTATAACAATACAAGTAGTTTACCTGCTTCTGTCTGCAAGTTAGATGATTGGGCCATTACCTAAGCAGATATTGCTTTGGGACAAACACCTCAGCATCTTAATCCAGATGCATTCAAGTTATCAACTAGTTTGCTGGAAATTAGCTAACTAGCTAACCTAATCAAATTTACTTCTTAGGAAAATCTCTCCAGTCAGCTATATAGAGTTAATATTGAATGAATGAAAACCATGTGACTTCTTCAAGAGATGGGTTTGAACAACCAATATAAAGACAGGAATTGTAATTACTGTTTATAGATAGGGCAAAAGTAAATAAGGTATACAGTGGTACAGAAATAGTCACCTAATATAGATACTTGTATATATGGGCATTGTTGTCTGAAACTACAATTCAAGATAAACAAAAGTAGTTGTTGCCAGAGATAGACTCTTTTGATGACCTCTGTTTTGCCAGAACCCCATTGTTATAAAAGTAAAATATATTCTGAAGTGAGAAGACTAAAGGGGTTTATTCCCCAAATGTTAATTTGATCAGCCTATACCAAAAAAGTACATCCATAAACCACATCACAAAATTGCACAAAAGAAGTCTGCTAACTGAATTGCATATGTTTCTACAAAATAATTCCTTGCTACATTTTATGTGAAAGAATATACCACAGAAGCCGAAGGAGCCCAGCATAAGTTTCTTGTGGTGAGTCAGAGCACTCAACTCCAATACTTTTGGCAGTGTTCCATGCATGGGCAGTGAAGGTGCTAAATAATAAATTGCACCCCTTAATCTGTAATTCATACAACAAATGAACTCGCAAGGAAATTATCTGACAGCTAGGCATTTTGGGTGACTGCAGAAGCCAGAGTTTTAATTAGCAATAATTGCAGAGTACTAATATAATATGTTTCTTGCTGTGCAGAAATTCAACTGAAAATACAAATACATTTTCTGTTTAGTGGGAATATAATGTTACAGTAAATGAATGACTAAGATACAAAATTATTGTTTCTGGATAAAAGAAAGCCATCTGCCATCTTCCTAAACTGAAGCCTTTTGTCATTTAGACTGTTGGGCAGATTTCCAAAATGTCCTGCCGGACTGTCATTAAACGGGTGTCAAAAAACATGAATTTAATGGATTGTAAGGCTCTGTTGGGGCTTGAACCCAGTACCTTCTGATTGTTGGTTGCTCACCTTAACAAATTAGCCAGGAGAGCAGCCAGCATGTGCTCCTCTCCCTTTCACATATTTCCCTGGCTGTGTTGTATAACTCCAGCAACCTATTTAGTTGGTTGGCGCCAGCCAATCATGGCTGACTCTACCCTATAAAAGCCCAGCTCTCCATGCAGGTGGTGCCTGAGCATTGTCCTTGTTTGATGAGTTGAGGCTTGTTGTTAGCTCTTCTGTTCTTGGCTCCTGCTCCTACTCTAATTTTGTTCTGGTTTCCTGCCCCTAGTCCTGTTGGGACTGCACTTGTACATTCCTGCTCCATTCTTGCTTCTGTGTCCTGCCCCAACCTTGCTTCGTTGTCCTGTTTCAGTTCCTGCCTCTGTTCCATCCTGCTCCCCTCTGCCCAGTCACTGATTCTCCAACTGATCTGTTCCAGATGCTAATTCTCTTCACCTTCTCCTTCCTAAACGGTTCTCTTCATCCCTTGTAACTCTTTTCTCCCTTCTTGTCTCCAATTCTTATCTGAAGGACTCCTAGAATTTTTAGATATCCCTTACATGAATCTGTTTCTGGCTCATTTACTAACACTGAGGAAAATCTGTACCTGGCCAGTTAACCAAAGCAGCCAATGAGTCATTACCTTTGTTAAGCAAGTTGCAGGCAGAATAATGAAAGCAAAAGCATGATTGGTTGATACCAGTTACTGCACTAAAGCAAAGCTGTTATAGTGTAATATATATATATATATATATATATATATATATATATAT
>CM044439.1:110153-122837 GCA_024363595.1 Xenopus borealis
CTGCCCGCATCCGAAACACCAATTGTGACAGCCTGGTGGCTTGAACACATAAATTTGGGGTAAATTAGCAAATGGTAGGACAGGCAGCATAGGAAAAGGAGCATAAAGACATGGACACACAGGCTCTTCAAAGAAACATTGGTTTATTTTCCAGTAAGTAATTCAAACAGAGGTGACTATTTCAGCATTTATAAAACAAAACATAAAAATAAATCCTTGCCCACTGGGCGCTACCTTCACTTTGAAGTGTTCCCTCACTATACTGGGCCCCTTGTGGACTACCAGACAAAACACAGGTTGGGTCACCCCTGTACTCACAGTCTTTACAGGAATTTCTCAGCCTCCTGACTATTCCTCAGTGTCCCACACAGACAATATCTGGCTCTTACTTACAGCCACGGACTCCCTCTGCTCTTGCAGTAGCAGCACCTCCAGCTCCTCTGGGAGTTCCTAACACAGCCAGGTCTCCTACCTACTGTGCCCTGCTGAGAGACCCACTCTCCCATTCCAATTAACTTTAAATAGCCTTTGTACAGGACAGCTTTCCTGTGGAAGGTGAGCTCCAATCTCCGGACTGGCTCTGTGGAATGGAGTACCTGGCTAACAAACTTACACAGAGAATCTGTTCTCTGTTTACAGACAGCTCCCTTCCTGGAGTCTATCTTAGCAAATGGGAAGAAATTAAAGGCTAGAGTGACCTTTTTCCACCTTTTCCCAGTCACTCTACCACAACATATATATATACATACATATATATATTCTGTAGTATTGTAGGTCCAGAGGTCCAGGAAAATACAAGAAATTACTTTAAAATACAGACAGAGGGCTCCAGTCACATAATTTATTTTGAACAAACTGCAGTCATTCCAGCTGTCTAAAATATAAATCTTAATGATACAGTGGGTTTTTATGAAGAAGGGTATACACTATGGTCCTATTTAAGATCAGACCAGATCACATACATTGTACTTGAAAAACACATCTGACATCAATGGTCAGTGGATACTTGTCTTACCGCAACCCAAGCAAAGTTAGTGGTGCATACAAGGCCTAATAGCAAATAGGGTTCTGTCCTACATAAAAAGGGCATAAACTCAAGGGATGAAAACATAATTGTACCTCGATCCCTAGTAAGAGCTCATGTGGAGTATGCAGTGCAGTTTTGGACTCCAGTCCTTAGGAGGGATATAAATGAGCTGGAGAGAGTGCAGAGACTAAGTGCAACTAAACTGGTTAGAGGGATGAGACTGGGACACTTCAATTATGAGACTGGGAGACTGTCCAGGTTGGGCTTGTTTTCTCTGTATTACACTAAATACATTAGAGGACATTATAGACAAATATTACCCATAAAGAGGATCCGCACCAGAGGCCACCCCTTCAGACTAGAAGAAAAGGACTTTCATTTAAAGGAACAGAGTAGGTGGTTCTTCACAGTGAGGACAGTGAGGTTGTGGAATGCACTGCCGGGTGATGTTGTGATGCTGATTCTGTTAATGACTATAAGAGGGGGATGATTTACAGGACAGACATAATATCAAAGGCTATTGTGATACTAAACTCTACAGTTAGTATAGCTATGGGCATATATGGTTTGTGTGAAAGAGTGGAGGGGTGTGTGTATATGCTGGGTTTTCATTTGGAGTGGTTGAACTTGATGGACTTTGTATTTTTTCAACCCAATTTAACTATGTAACTATGTAATACAAACTGGAGAGAGGACCTGCTATGCCAACAATTACAGTCCATTATAATGTATCTGTTGTCCTTCCAGTCCATTCACTTTTCTGAACACAGTTAGGTGCTGGTATTTGCAGATATGTGTGTAATACTGCAGCCAAGAATTAACATTGATAAGCATAATAAAAAAACATTTCATCATAAAATTGAAGTGAACAAATGATGTCAAACATGTCAAAGTCTAAGAGGCCATCTGGTCATGTTCCCAGGCCAAACGTGGAAATGAAGAAAAACATTCACAAATAATATTATAATTAAAGGCAGAAAGGGATAATCTACCTAGACCTGGATATGACCATCTGCAATTTATTTTACATTTCACTGAATTATATGGAGCAAATGGTTTTTTAATACAAGTATTTAAATCGTGCGGGGTTCATGTAAAATGTATATTTTCTGAACTGTCATTCATTAAGAGGAAGGAATATCACAGGAGCCAAGTAAGTCATATAAATACCATGCAGCTTGAGAGAATGATGCTGACCAACAGATACACACAATATGTGCAGCTACATGTGGCATTGCACTGTTCACTCCTTAAAGTAATTATATGGTCTGTATGAATATAATCTGTGATGACAATCCCCAGATAAGATTGGATTTTCTTATGGGTTTCATAGTAATCCACAAGCAAATGTTAAGCAGAAAAACTATAAACAAATAACTAGTCAAGCAACAGAATATATATTCTAATTAAAGATGATCAAAGGCCAGACCTGTGGTCTAAACAAAATAAAGTTAACAAATTAAGAAGGTATACGATGCGTAACAATTCATGTTCAATTATATCAATATATTCCAGTTTAATATAGTAATCTACAAATGTCCATAGCCCATAAACAGCAGCGTCCGTAGCTAACAGGTAAGTAAACTGAATCAGCTATTTGGTTTCTCTGGTAAAACCAAATAGGCATAAGGGAAACATGACATATGCCAGCAAGTTACAAAGAGCAAGAAAGAGCCTCTTATAGCAACTCTAAGAACCTAAATTCTGATTTTTAAATTACTCCTAGCATTGGCTGCAAATTGCAAATTACTTTTTATGGCATTTATATTCCTAGCTCGATATACATATTATTTAATATATGTTTTTAAATAAGTACTTTATTACTTTGAAATTATCCATTGGGGGGGGGGGTGTTTAAAAAATGCAGTAAAGAGTCTGTAAGCTTTTGGGCTCTGGCACACCAATGTAGGTTAGAAATTGGGCCTGCTGTTTGTCCATCCTCTTGCCTCAGACAATATAATTGGAGCTCAAGATTAAGCATTCTATGTAAACTAATGCATAATATGTTGGTGATTTATACTTTGTCATTTAGAATTAGTCTTCAACCTCAGTCATTTTGCACCAAGGCAGTAGAAGGAATGGGCCCTTCTGATTCGTGGAAAGGTAGACAGCACTTGCATTGAACATTAACTAGCCCAATAAAGACCATAGAAGCTTCAATGGAGAAAACAGACCCTAACTTTATTCCAGTCCATCAGCAGTAGTAACTGCTGCCCCTTAAAACTGAAAGTCCAACTTAAGCTGTATAAACCAACACATGTACACTAAAAACCAGGCCCACCTCTGTTAAAAACAAAGTCGGTGGCCATTAAGTGCTCTGCCTTTACCACCAGGCCCCAGAGCTTGGCTCATTCCTCCATGCCAAGACCCTCCATTCTAGGTGCAAATTTGGAAATCCTGTAGGTCAGCTTGTTTCTGGCCTTCTCAAGAGGTCTCGTTTCAGATGTTTGCCAAACTGGTCAAGGGATGATCTCAGACCAGATTACCAACACCTCAGGCATGTGGATTCTAATCTCTGTCAGATCATTCATAATAGCCATGGTTAGGTCCACTGATCTGGTGCGACCTAAGTCATTATCTCCCAGTTGAATAAGAATCAGGTGCAGTATTGACCATCTGAATAAGGGTCTCCATCAAATCCATCTACCTATCTGTTTAATTGTAGAATCAGGGAGTCCCCACAAAGAAGCTTGAGTAGCTGCTCCGATTCCAAAGGAGTGGGATTAATATAGGCATGTGGAAATTCCTACCCTCTCTAAGCATCGAGCTAAGACTCTGTTAAGCTGAAAAACAGATAAGAATGTTCCATCTAGATGGATGAACAAAGAACCCTGGGATTTTGAGGCACAAAACACTAAATACCTGAAATAATGTAACCGGGCATAATTTCAAATTCCCATATTTTCCAAGCCAATTTATTGTACCTTTTCCCAATCTATCCCTTTTTGATTTTGGGATGATAATTTTCAGTCTACCCTCAACAATGCCCACTGCTGTATTGTCTAAGCCTCCTGCTCTAAATTGTGATGGTGAAATAGCTTCACTAACTTGTAAAGCTGCAAAACACAAAAAAAGAAAGGAAAACAAAATGTTTTCATATTTGGAGAAGCAAACTGACTTTAATGAGTCAACTAGTTTAATTGAGAGAGCAAGTATAATTATATTATAATATATCACCTTTAGCTGGCTATAACATAGTAACATAGTAACATAGTAAGTTAGGCTGAAAAAAGACTTGCGTCCATCAAGTTCAACCTTTTTTTTTTTTTTTTTTAATTTTAACTGCCTAACTGCTAGTTGATCCAGAGGAAGGCAAAAAACCCCATCCTAAGCCTCTCCAATTTGCCTCAAAGGGGGAAAAAATTCCTTCCTGGCTCCAAAAAAGGCAATCGGACTAGTCCCTGGATCAACTTGTATAATGAGCTATCTTCCATAACCCTGTATTCCCTATGGCCTTAATAACTTACTTTAAGCCAGGCCACTTTGTAATGTCCTTTTGATCCAAAAGCCTTAAAAAGCTAGCTTTCTCCAAATGGATGCTGTTGAGTGCTGAGCTTGGTAATGCTCATTGGTAAAGTTCATTGTCATCCATGTTGCTGATAGGAACATAACAGAACTCCCCTCAATCTAGCCAAGCTTTAACATATTATTTCCAGGTTCTTTCTGAAATCAATCTTTCAATTAGATTCCCTATGCAGGCCAAGCTAGATTCCAAACAAACAAGGGTGCTCAGTCAATGAGGCGAGTTGAGTCTCTGGACCCAGTCCCCAGCGCCCACCTTGGTTACCAGGGGAGGAAAAAAAGCAGCTCCTGGTAACTTCAAGAGCTGAATTTCCGTTTTTTGACCTGGAAATTCGGCTCTTCTAGTGCGCGCTCTACACTAGCAATGAGTGCACCTCCTACCCCTGTCCAGCACTGAAAAAGTCAGTGCCATGGGAGGGGGGGCGGCGAAACAAAGACTGCCTCAGGCGGCAAAATGGGGAGGATCACCCCAACAAGCATACACCAACAACATCTCCTGCCCGCTTCCGAAATGGGACTAACTGAAATTGAGATAACATCAGCCATTCTGTTTTCTTTACCAGAAAGATGCCTTCCTCTAATGCCTGTTATATGTTATAATGCCCTAAGATCCTCCTTCATATCGCTTGTGCTCTTTATGTGAGAATGGGGGGCTGAATCAACTAAGGCTCTCAATTTCAACAGTTTATCTCTGGGAAGGTGGAATTCCATTGACATACTATGTATTTCAATGCCTAGGAATGTAATAGAGTTTTGTTTTGTCTTTTGCTGGTGGAATACCAAACTTTCTAGCTAGCCAGATAAATGTATTTAATGATTTGTGGCAGTGCTGAGAATTACTGGGACCAACAAACAAAAAACCATCTAGGTAGTGAATGACCGAGTCTGAACCCATCTCTTTCCTCACTACACACTAAATAAAAGAAGAAAAAAATTCAAAGTACAGACAAGAAAACAAACAGCCCATAGGTAGGCACTTGTCAAAATAAAAATAGGCATCAAAATGGAACCCCAGTAACCTAAAGTACTACGGGTGTATGAGCAATAACCTGAAGGCTGATTCAATATCAGTTTTTGCCATTAGATCACCAGGGCCACATTTTTTAAGTATGGTTAAAGTGGACCCGTCACCCAGACACAAAAATCTGTATAATAAAAGTCCTTTCAAATTAAACATGAAATCCAAATTTTTATTAAAGCATTCATAGCTGTTTTAAGCTCATTTAAAAAGCTGTCAATCAGATATTGTCTGCCCCTCCTCTATGCCTTAGGCATAGAGGTGGGGCAGATAATTACTTTCACTTTCCATTCAGCACTTCCTACATGTCACTGCTCCCCACACATTCCCCCAGTTCTCCATTTAATTGTGTAGGACATGGGGATAGACATCAGGTCCCCCATTCTGGTGCACAAACAAGATTGTGAGATGATACAAGACTTAATAACAGTGTCCACAAAATTGCTCCTACCTGCTTACTATAATTATGAATTCACAGACTAAAGAAAACAAGATTAAAATAATTTATACATTTGATGATGCATTTGATACTGAACACAGGTCACTATCAATTCCATCGTTAATAGACATGCCAGTTGAGTAGGATAAATGATGTATAAGGGCAGGACTACATGGACGATTTCAGTCCGTTTTCAGCGCAACTGACCTGACAATTCCCTTGCCATTTGCAAGTGGATTCATTGTAGAACCAAAATATATTTGGTCGAGTAACGTTAGGATTTTTTGTTGCAGTCACATTACCAGGGGCCTGTGGGCTAGGTGTCTGTTGCCTGAAAGACATCATACCCAGCCACAGATCCACATCCATTTTACCCCATGTCACACACAGCTAACCTCTGCCTAAACCGTTCTTCAAATAAGAACCAGGCCATGCCCCCAAAGCTCTTAGATGCTTCAAGCACAATATCAACATTTTTAAAGAGTTTGGGGACAAGACCTGGCTGATTTTCACTTATCACACTACCAAGCACACAGAATGCTTGTAGCCAATTATTAAAAGTTCTAGCCACTGGGCGCCTCCTACCTTCCTCCATATCAGTCTTTTTATCGATCTTTACAAAATGCAACTCCACATACTCCCCCCCTCCAGATGTTTTCTTTAATGGAGTTAGGTAGGTAAACACAGAGAGTCTGACAAAGCATTATATCCCTTAAACATTGTTCTGGTACCCCTGTGCTTATAGATGCACCAGAGGATTGTGGAGTGTCCTTTTGCAGTAATTGATGCTTCAAGGAGAATGCAACCTGTAAGGTTTAATTCTCCTTTAATAATGAATTCAAATTAGCCATACTATCTGCCAACTGCAGTAGGTATTTGGACATCTCTGCACTATCCCTTCTGTCTCTGGCTGTTCTCCTGCTCTGGCTGCCTGCTGCACTGCTGGTCCTGGTTGCTGTCTTTGACTTTCTCCTGCCTATCCTGAGGTGTTACAGCTCTTTTTCCAGGCTGTCCTGTTAGGACAGTCTGACTTCTAATGCCTACTCCCTGTCTAGTAGAGGGAGGCAGGCAGGCCAATAGACCTCACTAACCCTTTTCTTCTGTGGGCTTCTGTTAGCTCTTCTTACTTTGAGCTTACAAGCTCTGGTCACTGTCTTTTTAGCTGCCAACAGCTTCTTCCTAGCTGTGACGGAGAAGGAGGAGCAGCTGTTGTCCGACTCGCCCCGTGGACTAGAAGCCTCTTCTGACTTCTCCCCCCGACGTCCTCTTTGGCCAGCACCTTGCACTTCATCAGTAGACAGCCAAAGCCCCTGTCAAACATTGCCTTCAGGAATCGCAGGACATTCTTTACCGTCTTTTCCTGGCTTCCATCTGTGAGAAGAGCTGCAATCGCCATCCCACTGATCTCCACTGATCTCTGCAATCCTAATTGACTGAATTCCTCTTGTGACATTCCGGATCTCTTCTACTTTTACCTAATAAGCCAAGCCATGCTTGCGGCATCCTTATATACTCACCCCAGCCAATCAGCAAGCAAAGGGGGAAGAGCTGCCATCATCACCTTGCGATACAATTGGCTGCTACTGAATCCACTCCCTTATTGGCTGCCGACTTTCCCATGCCAGATTCACCGCTAAACGCAGCTCAGTCTATCAAAGAATCAATACAGGCCTCTTCTATTTAGTGACTAATTACTGTTAAAATGTAACAGTGAAAGATCCCATCTGTGGTTTGTGCTTTTCCAATTAGGCAATGTTAAAAAAAGCCTGGAACCCAGTTCCTACCATCAGTTCAATGACTCACAACTTTGTGGCAGCTGTTACAATTGTTGACCATTTATTGATTCTACGTATATTGTCATTTTATTATGCTGACACATATACAGGACAAATCAATTCTATTAATATAATTATCCAGTATACATCATATTGTACCCTCTTGTGCTTGAACAACTCACTGGAACCTCTGTAATAATGCCAATTTTCTCATAGTGTTGGATCAGAATTTGTGAATCAACCCAATGACCCATATATTCTATATTTCAATATAGAAGTTGGATCTCCTTTCAATTAATCCTGTCCATTATCTGTCTGAAGGACATTTCACTGTATTAAAGGAGATCATGGGGGTGCAATAGCATGTAAGCCCACTTTAATGTCCCAACTATCAGGTTAAGAAAAAGCTAAGCTTAAATTATTTAACTAAACTTGTGTCCACTGAGATTAGGATTAAGGAACACTGCTGTGACTCTCAATAGAAGCCAAGTTTGGCAGAGTGCAATCTTGCAGGCTGTACCGCTGGAATGTAGTGACATTAAAAGGTCAGGAAATATTAATATTCCATTACTAGCTCAGAAAGGCCTTTCTCATTCAAACTCGATACATTAATTAAATGTAAAGATTTTGGACACATAAACAGATTTCACTGGTATTTGATATTATCTGTTTTCCATTTGTCCTCTCCACCAACCTTTTGAATGGAGCCACGTTAATATTGATCGTGGATCAATGGATTGATCGACAATCCATCTAAGCAAAGGTCAAAGTGCAATAATATATCTAAAACAGTGTTTGACCAACTGCACCGTGATGTTGTGCTATTAAAGAAGGGTTATTTAAGGAGGTAGTTCATCCACTATCTCATCAACATTATTTTTAATGTGAGACTCTGCTGGTGGAGGACAGAACAACTGCTCTATAACTACCCCCCCCCCGACCATCACAGAACCAGACTCAGAGTTTGAGAACCACTGATTTCTATACATATGTATTAATTTGTTTTCCTTGTAGAATTCCATATAAGTAACATGTTTATGCACACCTTTCATAAAAACTACCCAGTACCAAAAATAATAGGAACCTGTGATATCTCAATCAATCGCCTTGAGCAATAATCAATCTGCACTTTCTGCTGGCTCTTTCACAATAATACCTTTAAAATAGATATTTTAATTAGACTGTAATATTGTGTTTTGATAACAGATTTAATTGACGCTGAAAATTGCTATTGGAGAAGAACCCTTGCATAGCTCTTTAAGATTTTCATTTAGCTGAGTATTGGTTTAGTGCTGTTGATGTCATCAAATACAAAAGAAGAAACCTGTCATTGACTGAAGGGGGCAGGTAATTTGAATCAACTAGAGCCATTGAACAGAGCTCAGGCTAAATATAGCCCAGTCAAATGAATGAAAGAACACGGTGGGATAACATACAAGCAGCAATTAAACATCCACAAGTAATCCAACAGGATAAAAACCTTATGTTTTGTTCTCTCCTGGGTAATTTCCTGAGTCATTCTGTCAGGCCAAACACCAATCTGTATGTGGCTAATCAATGCTTTGAGTATGTTGGGTAGAGAATACTCAGCAGCTTCTATTTTAGGGATGGAAAGGTCCTAATAAGTTTATGCTGTAGGGTAACTTCCACATGTTCCTCTGGAGTTCTTAATGTAGGGTAAATTCTGGATTCAGCTACCAGCAAGGAGCACTTTCAGAACTTGATTGTCAAAATAAGAGAGAATCTGTGTTAGAACATTTTGTGAAATAACATAATAATCACCTAGCAAAAGTCCACAGAAAACCCAATTAAATAAAATTATGTTTAAAAAAAGGTATAGGTATCCACAAACCCGTTATCCAGAAAGCTCAGAATAATCCAATTTTATCCAAATAATCCAAATTATTTTCTTTCTCTGTAACAATAAAATTGTAGCTTGTACTTGATCCCAGTTAAAATATAATTAATCCTCAGAAGAAGCAGAGCCAGCCTATTGGCTTTATTTAATGTTTACATCATTTACTAATAGACTTAAGGTATGAAGATCCACATTATGGAAAGATCCGTAATCGAAATATCCCAGGTTCCAGGCATTCTTGATAACAGGTCCCATAACTGTAAAACCTTTGCTTGTTATTTGTACTTAGTCGACACTTTCTTGTTTCAACATGAACCTTCCAAACTCACAAGCCTTCATTTTGGGTTGTTCAGCATACTTGTATAGCATTGCAGTAATACTCTTCATATAAAACATTGTCAAATATGAAATAACCAGCAGAGGAAATCTGCTACGCAGTAACGCAGCACAAATAGATGTGGGTATTGCCTGCAGAGTATTGAGATAAATATTTGATAGAGAAATGCCACGCTGTTTATGGAAAATGTGTGTACACAAGGCTATAATACATGAAACCAGAACAAATGTAATATTTGGCTCTTATTGTTTGCCTTCTGACTTGAACAATTAATCACACCTGGACAAATAAAGTGTGTTAGTAAATGCATTGTGGTCCATTTGTGTTAACTTTGCTTCCCTAGCGCTCAGCACTGCTGAATATTTTAGTACTTTCTTACTAAAACCCCATACATACAATAATGCGGCCATTATGTAAGCATGGTTATGTGTGAAAGTAACGAACATTACATATCTGACTATTGAGAATTAGTTGTGGTGCTCCAGAATCTTCCACAATGCTGTATGAAAGGAGAGCTGCCATACTATACTGCAATATGAGAATTCATGAATCAATAGGCCTGTTTTCTTTTAATTCAGTAAATAGCTGCTTCAGTGACGCAGTTTGAAAAAAAGGGATGGTTGTTTCCATTGCTTACACTAACAAGAAGCACTATACTAATATAAACAAACACATGCATATATATATATATATATATATATATATAATAAACACATTGATTCTTCACGAGACATGGAGTGCTGGCCCTTCTATTAATATATATATATATATATATATCCTGCATACAAATATAGTACACTGCCTGTATAAACCAAATGGTGGTTAATGTCTCTGAAGTTTCCAATAGTCATGGATACAATTATCTATTATATGCAAAAATATATTACATTGTGGGGGCTTATGCCACATTTTCCACGTCTCTTAATATACTAAGCCAGGCATAGACTCCAGGCACGATTTTGTACAGGGTGTTGGCCTATTGAACAAGGAGATTCATCCACAACAAACTCCTGATACAGCACCTCTATCTGATTTCATCAATACCGATATCCTGACTTGAAAAAGAAATGCAGCCTGGCTCTAAATCTCCAGAGATGCATTAAAAATCCAACTGTAAATTCTGATTGTGAATAAGAATGTGTGTTAAAGGAACTTCCATGTACACAAATGCCATCTGTCTACTTTGCATCATATTTTATGTATGAAAACACATGAGCACCCTTTGCTGAACGACTGGAAAGGGAGAATCTATTATAATATACCTCATTTATAGGTCAATAATTTATATGATTATGCTGTGGCTGTGTTCTGCTCAATTCATGAACATATTCAGCTGGCTTTAGAAGCAAATGAAATTCGACAGCCTGAACAAACCGGCAGTACAGAAGTGTAAAATAAACAGATAAAAAGCATATCATTTCCTTATATATATCTAGATATATAGATATACATATATGTATAGTACTGACGTACAATTGTTACTATGTTAGCCCTTATAAAACACAAGATACAGACCAATCTGGGAATCTTATCTTTGCAATGGCAGTTACCCATAACCAAATATCTGTTAGAGCAGTTCATCCCAATCCAGCATTATTTGTATTTTCCTCCTATGTGCTGTTATTTTGGAGCTTGCTGAAAAGGTGCATTGGGGTGGGGTCTCTCTGTTTTACAGTCAGTTCCCAAACCACAGTCTCTGTTTTGCATGATGAAATTGCACCATTTGCTGTAATATTAATATCAGTGGAAAACTGCTGCAGAACAGATTCTCTATAGTCTTTTACTGTCAAATGCACTGATTGATTATTGATCACGTGACCAAGTAATAAATATATTTCGCAGTTAAACTAGATGGGTACAAGACACACATGCTAAAAACTGCATTGCCATTGTTTTCCATATCTATATATTCCTGTAGGATGCTGGTTAGTTTTGCCCGCAGACATCCTTGCCACCATTCTGAGCAGCCACAATGTCTGTGCAAAGGTGAAGCAGCTCTACAAACAACATTGTAGCAGCAGTAGCAGCAGCAGCAGCCCTGAATCTCTTCCTCTCCCACTAGGGATGTAAGCCTAGCAGTGCCCTCCCTCCCTCCCTTCTTCAGCTCCAATGCAGATCCCCTCCCCCGCGCTTTCTCTCTAGTGGGTAACAAAAGCAGCAGTAATTACTAATGCCCCTGCACGTAAATCCAGCAGCTTCAAAGCCTGCCTTTTAACGCAACTACACAGAACTGTCTGGAAGTGTCACAATTCCCTGTGCTGTTAGTCTTTGAAGTTCTAAGTTCCTGAAATTTAAAAATACAGCTTTAAATGTGGATTCTATACGACACACAAATATACAGTGAGCACACACACATATATATGAAGTTAAAAGGCTGTTTGGGAGTTTATAAGAGTAGTTCAACAACAGCTTGTGGGAAAGCTCTCATACATCTACACGATCATCTGTCTAGCTTGTGTCTAGCTTGTGTCTAGCATGTTTTCATCTATTCATGGGGTAAATCCAGCTTGTGCAGCTGAGGAAAGCTGCTCTATGGGGAGTCCCTGTAACGCACAATGTGACAATGGCAGGGACAAGGCAAGAAATAAATCTATAGGCTGAGAGGGGCTGAATCCCTTCAATAGAGCCCGACGCCACTACTGACACTAGTACTGATACTGGTACTGACACTGGTACTGACACTGGTACTGATACTGGTACTGACACTG
>CM044439.1:126738-143669 GCA_024363595.1 Xenopus borealis
AGTGTGTGGAGCTCAGTATATGGAGTTTAGTTATGGAGCTCAGTATATGGAGCTCAGTGTATGGAGTTTAGTTGTGGAGCTCAGTATATGGAGCTCAGTGTATGGGGGGGTCTGCTTGCTGAGAATATAGACAATGTATCCGGGCGCTGCTGACCGTCCCTAAACCTCAGGTGAAAAAGCCTCATGTGCTGGCGGTTAAATGTGCAGATTTCCAGCCGGACTTCATGTGAAAGCTAAATGTTGGCTGATACCATTAAAGAGAAAGTGTAGAAGGAAGAAGCAGTGTTAGGGTTATTAGTCTTACCGTGAATAGGGCGTAAGCAGGTTCTAAGGCGACGCTCCAATCTTATGTGAAGGGAGGCAAGAAGCTCCTGACCTCCTCGAGTCTTCTTCTTCAATAGATACAGCTCTGCCCTCATCAAAGATGGCCGTCCTATTTGACGTCAGCAGCTTATAATAGACATCTGTCATGGGGCGGAGGGATCAGGGGGAGTTGAGTCATCGTCTGCTTTTACATTACTGCTGCTGCTGCAATCCTTCCATTTTAATATGCGCCTTGATTTCACGCATCGCCCCCTCACTCACAGCGCTGCCCCGGGATCAGGATTATTTGCAAATGAGACTGGCCGCGCCACGTGATGCTGGGGGAGATGCCTCCGCTGCTTCCTTTGCTTTCAGCTAATGCCCAAGGGCTGGTGCAAAGGGACGCCCCTCTCTTATGGCTGCTCCTTATTAGGGAAGCCTACGTGCTGTGAGAGATTTCCTAGCATGATGTGGAGAAGGAATCTCCACTGATAGTAGAGATGGACGAATTTACTCCCCCACTAGGGTTGCCACCTTTTCTGGAAAAAAATGCCGTCCTACCTGTGTATTTATCTTCTTTCCCTATTAATAACATTGGGACCAACCATCGTATTTACCAGCCAGGTGGCAACCCTAGTCACCACAGGCGAATAAATTCGCGAAACGCCAGGAAAAATTTTGGCTGGCAAAAATTCTCTGGAGTCTCGTTTTGGATGCCCGTTTTTGAACGCCAGCATCCAAAACAAGACGCGGCTGTGTTTCGCAAATCTCTACTACAAAACAAAAACCGCCCCAGATTCGCCCATCATTACTGATAAGCCCTGAGTTCACCCATCACCATGGCAGATCCTAGCATTTTTAGCTTTATTTCCCATTTAGGTTTAGCCCTTCAGGCAGATATTGCATGGGCACTGCCATGTTTAGCACATTTTGGCCTGAGGGTCTACAGCAGCTTTAGGAGGTCAGCTCTTGTGTTCCAATATGGGAACTCAAGTAATTTTCTAGGCTTATAACAAATTCACACATGTATTGCTATTTCTATAAACTTTTTTAAGAAACTGACCTTTCTCCCATACTCACAATGGAAGCTGACTGGTCTTAAAAGACAACAATCAGAAAGGTTTTATATACATTGAGGGGCAGATTTATCAAGGGTTGAACTAAAAATTCAATTTTTGAATTTGTTTTTCCAGTTTATTTTAGTGTCATTTGACTAGGGACTAGTCCACATTCCAATTGAGTTTTAAAAAAAATTTGAAATATATAATGTACTGTCTCTTTAAAAATTCTAAATCGACTATTCAGCATCACCTGCCACATTGGTGTTTTAGACTATAGTGGACCTCCTACAAGCATTTAGTAGTCATTTGGTGGACTCTTTTTAAAGTGGACCCGTCACCCCAAAGAAATATTCAAAATCATATTTTATCACATTAGTCAAGCAAAATGAACATTAATTACACTATATAAATTATTTTAATCTTGTTTCCTTCAGTCTGGGAATTCATAATTATAACAAGCAGGCAGGAGTCATTATATGGACACTGTTATTAAGTCTTGTATCATCTCAGAATGGGGGACCTGATGTCTATCCCCATGTCCTACACAATTAAATGGAGAACTGGGGGAATGTGTGGGGAGCAGTGACATGTAGGAAGTGCTGAATGGAAAGTGATTGGCTGCCTAAGGCATAGAGGAGGGGCAGACAATATTTGATTGACAGCTGAGATTTTTAAATGAGCTTAAAACAGCTATGAATGCTTTAATAAAAATTTGAAATTGGATTTCATGTTTAATTTGAAAAGGACTTTTATTATACAGATTTTTCTGTCTGGGTGACGGGTCCACTTTCAAGCTTGAATCAATTCAATCAAATTCAATTCAAATTAAATTTGAGTTTGTGGGTCCATCCTATTCACCCAAATATAAAAAATTTGAATTTTTTTTCGAATTTCGAGTTTATTTAAGTTTTAAATAATCTGCCCCTTAATTAAAAACTGCTTTTAATTTCTGAATTTGCAAGTACATTTTAATACAGTTCATAGAAATAAACCCATTTCCTGCTGTTCATACTGCTTTTGTAGAATTCTAGGGCAAAATGATAAACCATATATAATGCAGCTGTTTTAGTTCTGGGCTTTTGTAAAATATTGCAAAAACCTACAAACTATCACTGCTGCTGCTAAGAAAGATTTCATTCCCAGATACTGGATATCAATACATGATGTATAGATGAAGGAACTGTGTGTCATTTAATATTTATATTGTGTAATTGATATGGGGAACCCAAATTAGTGGCTTGAGTCAGTGCCATAAAGGCAAAATGTCATTGCTAAAAACTTGTATGCAGACTGTAGTGGAGGTTTAATCATTTAATCATTATTTTCACAATTAGTTTTCATTTTTTTGTTATAGTTTTTGAGATATTAATAGTTTATAGGTGTGTTTCCACAACCTAACATTTCCCCCTACTGCAAACAACTCAACCATGCTGTTTGTCAGTAGTACATTACAAATTGATGACTCATGCTAGAATCAGCCAATTGAAGCAGGTGAAATCTGTCAATGACTCACAGCATGAGTGTGTTGTTTACAGATGGAAAAAAATATTAAAAGGGAACTATCGCGAAAATGAAAATTTAAAATAAGCTTCATCATACTGAAATAAGAAACTTTCTAAATACAATCAATTATATATTCTGTACTGTTCCTGAAATAATTAAGTTTATCTGCACTTTTCCGCTCTCAGCATCTGTTTCTCTTCATTCTGTCTTCATGCAGCAGTTGGGTGTCAGATATTCATTGAGAGTTATGTGGTGTTTATACAAATGGTCTGAGGGTGTCACTGTGAATACACAGGACTTTTTGTACAGCTTGAAAGTGAAAGTAAGAGTTACTGCTGTTATGAAATTGCTGCATATACTCTCCTCATCCTCGGCTACCAAACACAACAAGTTACACCCAATATAGTTGGGTGTCAGATATTCATTGACAGTTACATCCAATATATCTTATAGGGTGGCTCCTTTTGCCTAGAAGATGTATTAGAGCTCACTCTATTAAACTCACCAGACATCATGTCTCTCTACATGCAGCAGTTGGGTGTCAGATATTCATTGTTACATCCAATATATCTTATAGGGGGGCTCCTTTTGTCTAGAAGATGTATTAGAGCTCACTCTATTAAACTCACCAGACATCATGTCTCTATACATACAGCAGTTGGGTGTCAGATATTCATTGTTACATCCAATATATCTTATAGGGGGGCTCCTTTTGCCTAGAAGATGTATTAGAGCTCACTCTATTAAACTCACCAGACATCATGTCTCTCTACATGCAGGATTTGTGCAAAATGCAGTTATTTTGTTAGATTTTGTTTGTGCAGGTATGGGACCTATTATCCAGAATGTTCAGGACCTGGGGTTTGCTGGATAATGGATCTTTCTGTAATTTGGATCATCATACCTTAAATCTACTAGAAAATCATATAAACATGAAATAAAGCCAATAGGCTGGTTTTGCTCCCAATAAGGATTAATTATATCTTAGTTTGGATCAAGTACAAGCTACTGTTTTATTATTACAGAGAAAAAGGAAATCATTTTTAAATATTTGGATTATTTCATTAAAATGGAGTCTATGGGAGAATAATGCTTTTAAAACAAAAATGACTTTTCCCTGCTCACCAACAACCTTTTCTGAGCATTGCAACATCCAAAGCTGACATCCCAATTGTGTGATTTACGAGTTGCACAGGGGGCAAGGCTTGTGGAGGAGTTTGGGTGGATTGTATATGGGGGGGATTTTGGCATAATGGGGCATGAACAGGGGCATCAAAATGGGAAGTCTTTAAAATGCTGCTTAATAAATATACATGTCAGTATATTCCGCTTGTAAGCAAGGAACGTTGTTGCAAAGCAAAACCTTTTTGGTTCAATAGAAGTGTTGGTGTTGAGGTGGGTAAGACATGCTTTTAAGGCTTTCAAGTTAGCTGGGACAGCCGAATCATTTATAAGGTACAAGGAGGCCAATAAATCAGGCAAGTAAAAAATGAAACAGGAAGGGGTAGGACCTTTATTATCAGGTGGGTCAGCTGGTTGATGAGAACAAGCAAAAAGCTCAGATTCTGAATGCATACTTTTCCTTTGTCTACACAAATGAGGAACCAGCTAATGAAGGTTTCCTTATTAATAGTCCCAATTCTAATAATACCTATCTAATTAATTTTTAAGGATTCATTGAGGTCTGGCATGGTGTCGAGAAACTGGTGAATTGCTAATGTGGTGCCGCTATTCAAAAAGGGATCCCATTCTCTGCCTCAAAACTATAGGCCAGTTAGTCTGACGTCGTGGGAGGAAAGCTTTTTGAAGGATTAATAAAGTATAGGATACTTCTTAGCAAATAACAATACTATGAGTTTGTGCCAGCATGGTTTTCTGTGTAATAGATCTTGCCAGACTAACTCTTTATAGATCCCTAGTAAGACCTCATCTGGAATATGCAGTGCAGCTTTGGACTCCAGTCCTTAGGAGGGATATAAATGAGCTGGAGAGAGTGCAGAGACGTGCAACTAAACTGGTTAGAGGGATGGAAGACTTAAATTATGAGGGGAGACTGTCCAGGTTGGGGTTGTTCTCTCTGGAAAAAAGGCGCTTGCGACGGGACATGATTAAAACTTTACAAATATATTCAAGGACATTATAGAAAAGGACCTTTTTACCCATGAAGAGGATCACCGCACCAGAGGCCACCCCTTCAGACTAGAAGAAAAGGACTTTCATTTGAAGCAGCGTTGGTGGTTCTTCACAGTCAGGACGGGTGATGTTGTGATGGCTCATTCTGTTGATGCTTTTAAGAGGGGCTTGGATGATTTTTTGGACAGACATAATATCAAAGGCTATTTTGATACTAAACTCTACAGTTAGTATAGCTATGGGCATATATGGTTTGTGTGAAAGAGTGGAGGGGTGTGTGTATGTATGCTGGGTTTTTAATTTGGAGGGGTTTAACTTGATGGACTCTGTCTTTTTTAAACCCAATTTAACTATGTAACTATGGTCCGGCATTCGGGGGATTCTGATTTTTCAATCACATCTTGCTCTACCAGTACTTTAGTTTCTGTGAGACAGTCTCCCTTATAGAGTAGGGCAACCACTTCACTTTGGGGCAAATTCACTAAAGAGTGAAGCGTCTAACGCTAGCGCTAATTCGCCAGCATGACGAGGTTGAAAAAAAATGTAAAATTTTTTCTAAGTCCCAAAAACGCTGGCATATTTTAGCATAGGAGGGTGATAGTCTGAAAAAGATCGATATTTTTTGGGGGGGGGTTACCCTCCTTTCCCCCTACATTTCCTAACATATGGCAACACAACTATATAGGGGGTACATGTAGGGCAATAGGACAACTTTATTTAATTTATTAAAGGTTTCCTGGGCTTGTGTAGTGGAATGTAGTGGCTGTAACATATACTTCTATTATTACTTAAAGTTCCCGCCATATATGCAAATTAGGCTTCGCTAGCGTAACTGCGCTTTGCCTGGCGAAGTAACACTAGCGCAACTACACTACCGTTCGCTGAACTTGGGGGTAACTTTGCACTCTAGTGAATTTGCATAAAGCTGGCAAAAATTCACCTGGCGAAGTGCGGCCAACGCTAGCGATTTTGCGCATCTTAGTGAATTTGCCCCTTTGTGGTGTACTGGTTTTACATCTGGTCTCAACTTAACTTCCTGTACAAAGTTCTTTGCAAAACCAAGTGAAGTGTTGCTTTGTGGTGAAATTTTAGACACAGGCTGTGTGGCAGGCACTGGTGCTGTAGTAATGAGACTAATTGTAGGTTTAATGCAGCAAAGATATCCCTTGCAAGTATAGCAATACCCTTATTCACAATGTAAAAGTCACATTTTGGCAAGCAACCAAGCACAGGAATTGGATCCTTTAAATAACTGTCTTAGGGAAGGTGCAACAAGCGGATCTTTTGCAAAGTATTTCAAGAAAATATCCTTTATTATAGAAACAGCTAAACCTGTATCAAGCATCAGGTTAATGGAGTGTCGCTTATCAGCAAAAGCAGTACTGACACTGACAGTGCATATAAACTTGTCTGGAATAAATGTACCAGCTTTATCTACAATTAATGCCATAACATTTGGAGTAGTGACTTCATGAACATCTTTAGCAGAACTATGGCAGGTCTTAGCAAAATGTCCTATTTTTTTTGCATTTGAAGCACTGTACAGCGTTTGCGGGACATGTAGTACAATTTGCAGTGTGTTGTGTTGAACCACAGTGAAGCAATATTTTCTATTTGTATTCGCTGCATGGTTTTTCAGTGTAAGTGAATCCATTTCCTTATCATTATATTTTGCCTATGACTGTGCATTATTAGGCCCCAGTGCTGGATTCACAGTCTGTACATTCCCAGCAGTTCCCTGACTGAGAGTTTTAGCTTCTGCCATTGCTTCCAGCCATAGTAACTTAGTGAGTCTATTTCCCCCTCTACTTCCTGTCTATACCTGGAATACGAAGCAGAGATACATTGCCTCCATTACATTGTGTGAAGTGCCTTCAGACTGTTGTACCTTCACTTTTTGATGGTTACATCGCAGTTAATGGAATGTTTAATTTTGAACTTATTCCCTGTTCTAGTATTCCTAAATGTTTTAGAATTATACACTTGGGTATACGTCATACAACGAAATGCTCCAAACCGGTACATGCCCGTTGTTGCTAATCAATTCAATTGTGACTTCTTCCATCTGAACTCACTGGGAGATAAATCCTGTCCCAGGATGGTGCCCTACAACTAACAAATAAAAATGCATCTTTTAATACCTCTCATAGATGAATGTCACTATTTAGAATGGGTTGGTTTTTTTCACAATATGTTTTATCATTCCAAATTGGCAACTATAAAAAGTATTAAACATTGGTTCATCTTTTACATCTCTTCCTAACTCTCTTCCTGATCTTTTATATCTTTCTTAAAGGGGTTGTTCACCTTTGAGTTAACTTTTAGTATAACGTAGAGAGTGATATCCTGAGACAATTTGCAATTGGTTTTCATTTTTTATTATTTGTAGTTTTATAGTTATTTAGCTTTTTATTCAGCAGCTCTCTAGTTTGCAGTGTCAGCAATTTGGTTTCTAGGGTACAAATTACCCTAGCAACCCTGCATTGATTTGAATAAGATACTGGAATATGAATAGGAGATGGACTGAGTAGAATAATAAGTAATAAAAAGTGGCAATAACTGCAGTTATGCCTCAACCTGCAGAATTGTCCCACAGGTATTCCCCTAAATATATGCATAAAGCAAAAGTGTTTTCCGCGCACTCCTTATGATAAACAGTGGTATTTACTCTAAAAGAATCATTTGATAATTCCAAATCAAGAAAGTGAATTACTTTTTCACCAAATTCTCCCATGAATTTTAAATTCAAATCATTATTGTTACCTTTCCATACAAAACTCAGATTGTCTATGTACCGTTTGTACATGGCAATTGCACCAGTGGTCTCTCCACTATCTCCATGTATGTGTTCCTCTTCCCGCCAACCCATATACAGGTTGGCCGAAGTGGGAGTGAATTTCACACCAATTGAAGTGCCACATTTCTGGAGGTAGTAGAACGAGTCAAACTGAAAAAAATTGTGCTCCAATAAAAATGTAATTGATTCCAAAATTAAATTTTTAGTGTCTGTGTCATAATTACTGTACCTTTGTAAGTGATTACTTATTGCATACAATCCCTTTGTGTGTCTGATCCAGGAATAGAGGCTTGTTACATCGGCTGTTGCCCAGATGCAATCACATTCCCATTTAAATTTATGGAAAATTTGTATTATCTGTTTGTATCTCTCAAATATGAACTTAATCTCTTCACTAAAGACTTCAAATACAGATCAATTAATTCAGTCAGTTTCACATTTAATGAGCCCACTCCCAACACAATTGGTCTACCTTTTGGTGGGAAGGGACCATAGGGGATTCTGGCACTAGAACTAACTTTATCTCCACACCAAATACTCCTGTCTCAAAACCTTTTCCCACAATTTGTATTAGTTCCTTTTTTAATTTATTCGTGGGATCACTACTTAAAGTTAGCCATAAGTGTTTAACACAACTACTTTACCTCGCTTATCAGCTTTCTTAATTATGATGATTTAATCTTTTTTTTTTAAGATGTCAATTTTGAAAGATAAAACGTATTGTAAAAACAAACCTACCCATTCTAAATAGTGACATTAATCTACAAGAGGTATTAAAAGATGAATTCTTATTTGTTAGTATTAGGGCACCATCTTTGGGACAGGTTTTATCTCCCAGTGAGAATGAAGAAGTCACAATTGAATTGGTTAGCAACAATGGGCATGTACCTATGTGGAGCGTCTCGTTGTATGACGTACAACAGTCTCAAGGGACTTCACGCAATGTAATGGAGGCAATGAATCTCTGCTTCATATTCAAGGTATAGACAGGTTAGGATATCAAAGTAGAGGGGGAAATAGACTCACTAAGTTACTATTGCAGGGAAGCAAAATGGATTTTCAAACTCGCAACCAGGGAACCAGATGGCCTGAATAAAAAATGGCATATTAGCTGTTTTGTATAATAATAATAATTTTTTTTATAAAATGAATAAATCAACATATATCTCATACTTAATTATACTGTAGTGTGAAAGTGAAATCAACTTCATTGGAATCAAAGGGAAATGTATTCCCAATTTTAAGAGTTAAAAACCTTTAATTAATGAGCTAAATGAATGAATTTATGGCTTTTAAAAATTATGAATTTTAGCACTTCACTTTTTGGAAAAATAAGTTTTTGCCTTATCAGAAATATTGGTGTTATACTGAGAGTTGTAGTCGCACAAGTGAAAACCGTATTAAGTGAAGAAGTGTAGTAGTTAACTGATCTGTTTATTCATCCTGATCATACTATGAGATGGAAACAGTTCCTTGTAGTTAATTGAGCTATTTATTCATCCTGATAATACTATGAGATGTGAACAGTTCCTTAAGTCACGTAATGAACTTACATGGTATATCTTATTTAGAATTATTTATTGTGAGTGTGATGCTGTTGTAAATTTAATGTTGATGATTATATTATATATAATGGATGTTGAGCAGTATTAACCCAGGTTTAACAGTGGGAGGAAACATGTCAGGTGTGACGTCAACTACCAATACTTTTTAATGTAGTGTATGTACTTTATATTTATTCCTATGAGTATGTGTGAGAACACACAAAATGCATGAGAATTGTCAGGGAAATAAAGCTGTTTTCACCAAATAATCCTAGTAACATATCAACATTCCTGCACATGATACCAGCAGCATCACAGAGATCTATTTTAAATAAATGGGTAAATGCAAATCCACCAACTTTAAAACTTTAAAGAAAAGAACTATTTGATCTGTACTCTCAGGAAGCCATAAGTTTCAAATTCGAAAACAGCAAGGTTAGTAAAGAAAACAGGTATGGGACAACGTTATCCTGAAGCTCCAAATTACAGAAAGGCCAATGATTTCTGTTTTCTCTGTAATAATAAAACAGTACCTTGTTCCGGATCCAAACTAAGATATAATTAATCGTTATTGAAGGTAAATGCGTTTACCTGGAAAATCCCAGGTCCAGAGTATTCTAGATAACAGGTCCCATACCTGTACTAGGAAAATGGGAAAATTAAAGAAAAAGAGAGAATTTAAACCATACTCTATAATCACAATAATATATAAAGGATTTATATTTAGTGTTTATCATAGTGATGGGCGAAACGGCCGCGTTTCGCTGAAAAATTCGCAAATTTCTCTAGAAATTCGCGAATTTTTCACCAATTCGCGAAACGAGTCGCTTTTGACGCACGTCGCGTAGTTTTGGACGCGCGTCGCGTTGTTTCGATGCATCGCGTCGTTTTCGGCGCGCGTCGCGTTTTTGCCGGCGAATTTTTTGCGCCAAATTTTTCCTGACGTTTCGCGAATTTATTCGCCAGTGGCGAATCGCGGGAATTCACCGCGAATTCGCCCCTGGCGAATAAATTCGCCCATCACTATTTATTATATGTTCATGTTATTGTAACGTGATTGTATTTTATATGGATACCATGTATCGTGATTTTCATTGAATTCAAAATAATACAAAGTACATTTTTAAATTTTATATAAAAAGTAATTTTATATGAAATCACCCTAGTTGTATATTTCAATCTGTATGTTCATGCCCAAGTCTTGTTTGCTGTTGTGATCTACAAGTTATTTACTCCATGCCTGGCTCTGCCTGTATGCTGCCTGCCCTGACTCATTGCCTTGACTACAGACCCAGGTTAGGTGGAAGAGAGTTAATGAAATATTTATATATTGACCTTTTCACAGCAGCAAACAGTATTAGTAGAAATTTGATTGGATTTGGTTTCTTTTTTATTCTACAATATTTAAAAGATTTCATAATATCATTTGGAAGACTCAATAGGCATATTCATGGATTTAGCTTCAAAGAGATGTTAAGAGATGAGACAATTATCCTATCAGTTTCCAACCATAAGGAACTAATCAAAGGGCATGAACATAAAAAGTGATAAACATCTGGATTAAGACAACCACACTTAGGGAAAATATTATTAGTATGACTAATATTTGAGCAGCATATAAACATTTTATAAGCCAAAGTGTAGCAAAATGATGTTCCTTCCATATTGCAGTGTCAATTAATTTATTATAGGCCCTTAGAGATTAAGTCAGATATTCAGAAGAAATAGATGTACCAAGGAATAGAGACCATCTAGCACTGGTTTTGTCCAGCAAGTATTTAGGGTCATTATCAAGAAGCCACAAATAATTTGTTAGGACTTCTACATTAATAATATCAGGGTTGTTAATATGTTTCAAGCACTCTCTAAATTTGATATTGTTATAAAGATAACTGAGTAGAATTTAGAATTGATTTATGATAGCCTTGGAGCCTATTCCTTAAGCCTTCCAGAATGATTTAAAAGGCCAGCCAAATAACACATAAAAATTAGAATTATCTTGTAAAGGAAGAAATGGAGAATACTGATCATTTGTATTAACGCTTGCATAATATTTTCCAAACTATAATCGTATCTATACAATGGATTTTGTTTCAACTCAAAATTTTGGCTTTTACAAGTCTTTTGGAGACAATAATTGTTGTCCAAAGCCAGTTCTATAGCATCATTTGTTAATTTGTGCTAACCAGGCATCTAGTCTACAAGGTATCTTAAGGGGCCTGTAAGATTAAAAATCCTTAAATCAGCTATATTAAGACCTCCAAAGTTTTTGGATTGTTTTAGCTTACTTAGAAAAATCTTTGTTTTTTTCCAATGTATTAGGTAAATTAGTTTGCGAAAGACAATCATCTTATAAAAATCCACTCTCCCAACCAGATTTAACAGAAGATTTATCCATTTGGAGAGCAAACAAGCTCATTTGCATCTGTCAAGGATACAAGTGGAAGACTTCATTCAACACCAGAGGTTTTACGAGTAACTGGTTATGTCATTTTGTTTATTCCCCAGCAGTTTTTCAAGACTTCATCATTTTCCATGACATGCTTCAAGCCCATGCTGTGGTCTATTAAGAAGACATCCTGGTGTTCTCTCCTTCTCTGTCTGAGCATATTTCTCATGTCATGCAGTATAGAGAATAGCCTTAATGCTAAAATTTAAAAATAGGACTTTCACAAACACACTATTCATTTTTTAGGCTACTTCATCACCTCTTCTGGTTCTAAAATGGATCCTGTGAAAGTATCTGTGTGCTGAATGCCAACTCCAATAGGTATAAAGGCTAATCAACATTTTTTGGGGTTTACCAACTTTTATTGTTTATTAAACATTTTTCACAGATTATTGCTCCAGTTACTACTCTTACACTCTTACACCAGTTACACTCTAAAACGTAATGGTCCTAACCCTAATGGTCACCTAAAGCTCAAAAAGTCTTTGAGTGCTTGGAGCTTTCATTCAGGTCTGCTCCTGTGTTGTTTCATTCCGACAATTCCCATCCCTTGAAGTGGATGCTTCTGATTTGTGGTTTGGTGCCATCTTGTCTCAGCAGTCCAGTTTACAAGGTCCCTAGCAACTTTGAGCTTTCTTCAGTAGAAAACAGGCTTTTGATGGAGAGAAACTGTAATACTGGGAAACATGAGTTACTGGCAGTGTAACTGGATTTAGAGAAGTGGTAACGTTAAGCTTATCACCATTCTCCCTAATCACAAGAATACTTAATCCACACCAAGCCCACTGTAAATCAACCACTGTGATTTACATTATATTACCATGGTTTTGCAGATGTTTTGTTGTCTGCAATAACACGAAACCTGTCATTGCTATTAAGTAGCCTTTGTAAGAGACACTTGTGTAAGAATATTGTCAAAAACTAGAGAGAAACCTATGCTGCATTTGTCCTCCTGTTCACTCTTTTTAAAGGAATGCAAATGAAAAATTAATCAGGATGCAGCTTCCTGTTAATTATCCAGACAGTGGAGGTTACATTTAATAGGCAAAAGGGAAATCAATAACAGCTCTGATAACCTGCAGATGAGACTTATTGATCTTTGCTTTGGTGTATTCACATCTGGAAGCAAATGCAAGATTACAAGAGAAATTATTCCATTCCTACACAGCCCAGACAAATGGTTCTCACTGTCTGCCCAAAATATGGCATGATCATGTTAGGATTTTCCATAGACAAATATTTGAATGACTGTTCTTTATGACTATGAAGATTTTCATTCATCCATTTCATGGTATATCTAATATAAGTAATTCTAAAACAGAACACATTAACTCAATGGACAATAACATCAAGTTCACAAGGGAAGAACAAATTTGCCTTTTTGGACTGTTTGATACAGATGCAGCCACTGGGATTGGTGACTTAAATGCGTCGTGCCTCAGGACTAATTGAAGAAACTGTGTTATCTAAAGTTATCTTAACTCATTTAATGCATTTAACCTTTTCATTAGCATACCAAAGCTCCATTGTTTTCAATGGTGAACTCTTTAATTGGATGGGATGCTGTAACATAATATTCTGTGCTAAGTGGGATAAATGGGATAGATGAGTTAAGTTTTTCTGTGTCAAATGTACAATCCAAAGTGGCTTCATCTGTATGCATCCAAGATGGGGGGTTAACTTTAAATTGGAAACCCACTTATACGGATCAATATCTGTTCTTCAATTCCCACCATCCACTCGAACACAAGCTAGGTGTCATTAGAACTCTTCACCACAGGGCGGAATGTGTGGCAACTGATAGAGAGAGAGAGAAAAAACATCTCAGAGGAGCTTTGAAAGCGTATGGCTACCCAGACTGGTCCTTTTTCAACACCATGTCCCTGCGATTTTCAAAACTAGCAATACACTGAGAAAAACAAAGTTTCCAACACCAACAATCAAAGCAATGTGGTATATGGAGTCCAGTGCAGCGAAGAGTGCACATGTCTACACATTAGGGAGAAAAAACAATTGCTCACCAAGCTAATGGCTCACCATAGGAGGTCAAACTCTACAGGGCAAGATTTAGCTGTCATTCTACACCTAAAAGACAAGGGACACTCCTTTGAAGACAGCAAAGTCCAAATCTTGGATAAAAAAGACCACTGGTTTAAACAAGGCGTGCAATAAGTGATTCACGTTAAGGTGGAGAAACCATCACTGAACAGAGATGGGGACTTCAACACCACCTGTCTACTACATACAATGCTGTTCTTACATTTGTACCCCATTGGTTTCAGAACACATCCGTTCATGCAACTTTCACAAGTAACACCTGTGTCTAGGAGTTGCATGACACATTGGTTATCCTATCACGGTAACTACACAGAATAAACACCTCTGTGAATTTCAGATGTCACCTCTTTGAAGAGTTTCAATGTGCCGTTGTGATTGGATTAGTGGAAGAGTTTATATGCCAAAAACTCCCCACACCAGTCATTTGAACTAAAGAAGCTGCTCGGATGAGTAGTGAACCGTCTTCAATGATAACTCAGCAAGTCCCGTTGTTTTAGAATTACCTATAGTAGATAGATTGGTCTTTATGCTTAATGTTTGTGCCTCAGTAACACTGATCTACAGTGTTCAAAACCAATACCTATCTAATGTATCAGCCTGTACCACTGATTCACTTCCCTCCCTGTAACACCCCTTTCCCTCCTTTCCTCTAATCTCATTGGCTCCCTCCTGTCTGCTGGGAGGAGGAGCTACTGGTGAATAAAGCATCCAACCCCTTCTTATACCTATCTAATGTATCAGCCTGTACCACTGATTCACTTCCCTCCCCGTAACACCCCTTTCCCTCCTTTCCTCTAATCTCATTGGCTCCCTCCTGTCTGCTGGGAGGAGCTACTGGTGAATAAAGCATCCAACCCCTTCTTATACCTATCTAATGTATCAGCCTGTACCACTGATTCACTTCCCTCCCTGTAACACCCCTTTCCCTCCTTTCCTCTAATCCCATTGGCTCCCTCCTGTCTGGTGGGAGGAGGAGCTACTGGTGAATAAAGCATCCAACCCCTTCTTATACCTATCTAATGTATCAGCCTGTACCACTGATTCAGGGAGACAATTCCACATCTTCACAGCTCTCACTGTAACAAACCCCTTCGCAATATTTAGCTGGAACTTTCTTTCTTTTAATCTGGATGGGTGCCCTCTGAAAAGACCTACTGGTAAATAAAGGTCTGGGGGTAAGTATTGTAAACAATTTTGCTTAATTTTTGTTGCCTTTCCTCACTCCATGGGTAAGAAGGTGATTATGCCTGTAAGTCGTACAATGAAGACCCAGTTGGGCAGCAGCAGGAGGGCTGTTGGTCCTAGTATAGTGGTGATTGTGGAGCGCACTACAAAGGGCAATAAGAAAAGTTAAGCTATTCCCAAAGTGGCATGGAGAGTGACAGCAGAGTGGCAGGGAGCTGTGGACAGGGCCGGATTTTTGTTTCGGCCACCCCTAGGCCAGCAGGTGAAACTCCCTCATGAGCGAGCCCTCGCATGCACAGTCTGCCTCCTGCATATCTGCAAAACATCGATCCGCAGTTCTTTCTACAGCAATAAGAATGTCTCTGGCTGGCCCCTAGGCCAAGGGGTGAAATTCTCTCCCCCCTTCCCACCTCTCCTAGTGAGAGAGCACGCATATGCACAGTCTGCCTCATGGACACTGATGGAGCGCGACCTGCAGTACTTTCTACTAAAAATAAGAATGAGGCTAGGTGGCATGCCACTCCTAAAATATTGCCGCCCTAGGCCTGGGCCTTTGTGGCCTCATCACAAATCTGGGCCTGGCTGCAGAGCTACAAAAGAGGCAAGCCAGGAGGAGAGAGCAGAGCCTGATGGCTGCAAGATGACTGCTGACAGTGAGGAGCCTGGGAGCCATGTGGCCCTGGATGCTGCAGAAAGTGCTCTGACCAATCAAGAGATGGCTACAGACTGTGGGAAGCCTGGAAGCAGTGTGGCCCTAGAGGTTGCAGAAAGTGCTCTGAGTGACCTGGAAATTGCTGCTGCCAATGAGGAACATGGAAGTCGTATGGCCCTGGAGACTTTGGAGGAGAAACAGAGCCATTTAAATACAAACATTGATAGACTGATAAATGAACTTAAGGAGATGGAAGAACCCAGTATATCAGGGAGTTTGCTTTCCTCAATAAGGAGTTGGAGGAGACAGAGACTTACATTAAATACATTCTGGCTGAGCCATGGCGGGAGCTGTAGGGCAACAGGCAGAGGTTTAAGAAGAAGAAGGAAGGAAAAATGACGGCTGGGAGACTGCTTAAAGTTGCTGAACTGCTTAAAGAAATGTCAGCCTTTTCAAAACCTAGTGTTGAATATAGCAGTGCTTCAGTAGTAGTATACCAAAAAATACTAATGAGAACAATGCTTCTACAGTGTGTGCAGCTGCTGTGAGTGGGGTAAGTGCTTGGGGCAGTATGGGACAGGCAGCTGAGGTACAGATGAGTGCAATTAATGCAATGTGAGTGATGGGACTACTTTGTCTGAGGGGGAATAAGTGCAATGATTGCTGTGAGTGCTGGGGGCAGTGTGGAGCAAGTTTCTGAGAGAAGTGCAGCTGAGGTACATGTGGTGGATGCCATGCAAATGATTTAGGGAGGGGATGGGAAAATTGTGTTTATTCTGCTGGGGAAGAGCAATGTCACAAGATATTTATGCTTTAACAAGTGTCACAGATACTGAATTTGACGTCAGTTTTACATTATCCCAATGGTCAGAGGAACTTTGGAGGAGGTACCATCTGAATAAAGAGGCCAAGGAGTGGGAGGGGTTTAGGGTAATACCTGTCACAAAACCTGAAACAAAAGTTGTGACCATAATGAAGAAGAACGTCCTCTTATGGCTCATGGTCTTATGTCTTATGATGTTTGATGAGGAGAGTTTATGGGTGGGGGGTATAAAAATATAAAGTCCAAGTTAAATTGCATGTAGAACACAATGTTCAGGGGTACTGTATCTGCCAAATTCTTTTTTCATTGGGAAAACAAGGGGTGTCTGCTTCTTTGTGTGTCAGCCCAGACTATGCTATACATCTGCTCCAAACAGGCTGCTGGCTGGAAAAAGCAACTCAAAACAAACAAACAAACCGACTG
>CM044439.1:170086-200492 GCA_024363595.1 Xenopus borealis
GCAAGGGCAAGAGCAGGAAGACTGGATAGCAAGGGTGAGAGCAGGAAGACTGGAAAGCAAGGGCGAGAGCAGGAAGACTGGATAGCAAGGGTGAGAGCAGGATTACTGGATAGCAAGGGCGAGAGCAGGATGACTGGATAGCAAGGGCAAAGGAGTGGATAGCAAGGGCGAGAGCAGGAAGACTGGATAGCAAGGGCGAGAGCAGGAAGACTGGATAGCAAGGGCGAGAGCAGGAAGACTGGATAGCAAGGGGGAGAGCAGGGCGACTGGATAGCAAGGGTGAGAGCAGGGCGACTGGATAGCAAGGGCAAAGGAGTGGATAGCAAGGCAGGAGACAGCAAGATGAGGGGATACAAGGAACAGAGTCAGGAAGCAAGAATCGGGAACAGGCAAGGCAAGGTCAGTACAAGGTTAAGGTTTAGGAAAGGCAAGATAGAACAAGGATGAAAGGAAGGAATGAAGGAAGGAAGGACAAGGCAAGGCAAGGCAAGGAAAGGGCTAAGGGAACTAGTCAGGGACAATGCCACAGTACTAGAGGCCTGAAAATGCTCTGGCAAGGTGTGCACGGAGGGCTGGCCTTAAATAGGGCTGAGTCAGCCCTCATTGGCTGACTGCAACCAATCAGGCTGCTGCTGGGCTGGGGCTGCAGAGGCCAGGAAATCTATAGTGAGCAGCCCTACAGGCTGCTCTCCTGGCCTAATGGAGAGAGCATTGAGCCAGAAACCCAAAGGTCCCTGGCTCGAATTCCAGCAGAGCCTGACATCCATCTACCATTTATCTTGTCATTAGTACCGATATGTACTAACACCGTTGGGTCATTCCCAGCCCGACCCAATAATTTGTCTACCCGATCAACCACATGCCAAACACTAGCACCAGGTAGACAGCAAACTGTTCGGTTGTAGTGATCCGGACGACAGATTACCCTATCCACTTTCCTAATAATTGAATTCACTACAACCACAATCTGCTTAGGCCTGACTCTGCTCTCCTCCCCCCCACCACTAGAGAAGCTGGTCTCCCGGCTGTTAGAGAGATCAGCCCCATCTTGAATTGCCAATACAGAGTTCACACTCCCATCATCTTCACACAATCTGGCAAAGCTGTTGGGATGTATAAACCCAGGATCAGTCTCCCTTTTCCTTTCGTCCACCTTAGATTTTCTGTCACTCAGCTAGCTGCCTCAACACCCTGCTGCTGTTCTGTTCAAGAGAACACAATTCTTCTCCACTCTGTTTTGGAGTGCAGAGAACTCTGGCAATTCTTCTATAGGTAGTGGTGCCGCCTTTTCTTCTTGACCCTACTTGACACTGGGGGGGGCTAAGAGGGGTAGCGTCATGATGTTGCAGGGTTGTTACTGTCGTGGATGTGGGGTTTGGTCAAAAAGGATGACATGAGTAGGCAGGGTTTAGGACATAGAAAAGCAGTGGAGAAATATAGTGGATCATGGCTGGTTTTTGCACTTTTAACTGTCCTTTGCACATACTAAACAACACAAATATCTCAGTAAGCATTTCTTTCATATAAACTGTTCCCTGGTGCAAACAAAATAAAATAAAATTTTCACTGGCAGATGGGGAAACACTAAATGCTTTTGACAGTTCACAAAGCCTATATTAAACTTACAATACAGTAGTGTCATCTGGAGCCAATAAACCTGCAAGTTTAAGGGGGAATTTACACACTAGAGATAACACCATGCTTGATACCAGACCTTAGACCCCTATAAGACTGCACTGCATACATTTCATGGAATGGGATGAAAAATGCAATTTATAGTGCAGCATAGTAGAGAACTCTGAGAGTCACAAGAGTCCATCAGTCAGTCCCATGGGCACCAGAACACTCAAGAGCAGCTATCGACACCAAATTAAAGGAATTCACCCAAGGTTACCATAATGTGTCTCTGTAGGGAAAAATCCAGACACAAAATAAGCCAACACTGTGACATCCTTTCAGCATCTGATTTACCCATTTCAAATGTGATACTGGCACACGCTAAATGTCAGTACCAGCCGTGATTAATTAAGCAATCGAGTACAGAGAAGCAGATAGAATCCTCAGACCAGTGCCCATATCCCCATAAGACAATTATGTAATTTTGTTTACGTAAAACAGCTAATTTAAAGCTGAAAAGAATTTTCAATACAAGTCTTGTGAGTATTAAAATAATCTCTTGATGCCATTAATTAGAACATCCAATAACCCTATCATTGTAAATTAGTGTTATATATGACATACACTGAACTAAAGAGTAAGCATTATCTACTTAATTGGCTTATTCACCAGGTACTATTTCACAGCACTAGGCAACATTATCCGTTTTCTTTGTTACTTACAGTGTATAGCCCGTTGGTATGGACTGAGTACATGGGAGCGTTTATCCCTATAATACTGTAGATCAGTGCTGTCCAACTTCTGTGGTACAGAGGGCCAAAATTTTTCTGGCCTACAAAGCAGAGGGCTGATAATGAAAGCCAGTGTTGGCCACTCCCTGTTTTTAAACCACACCCTCTTTAAACCACACCCATGTTTCCACAAGACCATGTCCATTTTAATTGTGGTAACACACCAAAAAACCAAATGGTTGGTGCTCACTGCAGGGATATCACTTAACACTCATATGTGAAAAAAGTTGTCATATTAATACATATCCTTAAATCCATATGCCTCCCATGTGGATAACAGAGCACCCCCAGCACATGATTAAACACCTTAGGGGTCCCTAATAATAATGTATTTTCAAATGCTAACAAACCCCCAGAACAAATACCAGGCTTATGTTCCAAAGGTAGAACAGGCACAGTTCCACACACTCTCCCCAACAATATCCATGGTTAACATAGAGAACACTCTCTATTATACCTCTCCTAGCAAATTACTATCTAAAATATACCAGAACGTCATGGAAACGGTCAAACCCCCATTTGTTAGAGCCAACCTCCTATGGACACAGGCCATTCCTGTTCTCAACCAAGAGCAGTGGGAAGAAGCAACAGAAACGGCCTACGGCTTCCCAATCTCGATAAGGGACAGATTGATACAATATAAGGTTCTACATCAAATTTATATAACCCCGCTTAAACTATAAAATATTGGGAAAAGACAAAACGATCTGTGCCCCCAATGCAAACATCCAGGTGCCAATTTTATCCACATGATCTGATTCTGCCCCCCAGTGCAGTTATTTTTGACCAAGGTAATGGACACTCTAGCCACTGAACTGGGACCACCACAGATAGTAGACCCGGTGGTATGCTTACTGGGAGTGATTGATCGGCTATGCTCCCTTATGTTTTACACTAAAAAACAGTCATTATGCACTGGATGGGGAACACCCCTCCTACCATATCCTTCTGGTGAAGACTGATAGATGGAGCCCTTCCATTAATCTAACGAACGTATGAAACAAGGGGGGTACCAGATAAATTTGACAAAGTGTGGGGGGCCTGGTGTGACCCAGACTCCCTGGCATCTGTATGATATAACCTATATTTTTCTGCCTTACTGTATCTCTCTATTTCTACATAGACACTAACACAAGCTGCTTATTTTAATAGATATAGATATGACGCTGTATCTGCACCAACCTAAGTCTTAGCCATTACAATCAATCACAACTGTAATATGACGTCTTGTTTAATTGTTTTGTGTTGTTAAAAAAATAAAATTTACCTTAAAAAAAAAAAAAATAAGGAGTTCCATGACCATATAAAAACACAAGGCTCTTTTAAATAGGACATAGAACTACAACTTCTACTCATATTTTTCAACAGAGGTAACTGTTATTATTATAATTTATTAGTTTCAGTGAGTTACATGGGATGTCTGCCTGGCAATGCCCCCTTATCTCTACCAGAGAGTCCAGAAAAGGAAACATACATAGAAAGAATGGAAAATGTTCACTGACTTTTTTTTTTACAAAAAAATATTTGTGAATCAGAAACTAGAAGAAGAAAACCTTGACATTGGCAATTTCGTTTTTCCTTAAGTTAAAAAACATTTTATAAAGTAGAAAGTTGACAAATAAACATGCAGTTCTGTTTAAAATTGATTGTTCGAGGGCTGCAACATAATTTATATTCTGGACTGTATATCAAACAGCCGATGGAGATATGAGTGTCTCCGCATCTGCCAATTTTTGTAAAACAAATAAATAAATAATTTTTGATGTGGATGTAGGTTAGGTGAATGTTAGATCTATCCCTTTCAAACTATGTCATTGCTTCACTGTACTCCCCCTTTACTACTTTCTGTGTTGAAATATTCAAAATGCTGCCATCTACTCAATTATTTGTACAAATACAAGAGCTGAAATCAGTGGGGTGTTATGTGTTTCTGCATTCTTATGTGTCTTTCTCCAATATCTCATGTGTGTCCCAACCACGTACCCCTTGTTGGCTCATCTCTTTTTAATGGGGCAAATTTTCTACCAGGCAGAAATTTGGCCTGTCATTTATTTCAATAAAATCGGTCTCAGTTTGCATTAACAAAATAATAGGTTCAATAGCCACCACTGGGCTCATCTCTGCCTATGCAGACTACACAGGTAGTCTGCAATGTCAATGTATGCCCTAACCCCTTCAGCTTGAATGGCTTCCTCTATGGCTACACAACATCCAGCCTATTTATGAAAACTGAAGTAGGAGTTCTGAAGCAAACACTCTTTTAATAGGGCAGGGTACCAAAGCATATATTTAAATCTACTGTTTGAAGTTACTGTTCCTTTAACCAAGTAATACTTTGAGCTATAATGAAGAGATATTTGCAAAACGATATTTATTTTAATGACAGTACTATATCTATAAAGCACAATTATCACATATTATCAAATTAAGGGAGTCAGGGAAGCCTTTTTAAAACTCTAAAGACCAAAAGAACGTTATGCATTTTGGTTAAGATTAATTACCATGCTGTGCAAAGTTGATATCAAACTGATTGCGTTTGAATTTAATGCTAGTTTTCTAGCAGTGCCTTTGTTGTACTCCTTAATAATGCGATTCTGGGTTTTGCAACAGCAACTTGTTTATTAAAATACAGTGCATGAAAGAAGCAAAGCTCAGTCTCATCTCCTTGTGAAGCTGGCCTTGCCTATGTGCTTCTTTCACTGTGACAAACTTTATTAACATAAACATTATCAACACATCCTTCCCTTTTTAACATTTTAAAATCAATGGTGCTAATAACAACAAACATTTATAGTTTTAACTTATCTTTAATTTAAAAGTGCCCCTTCTAGGTCCTGACCTGAATGAACAGCTTTTTTCAACAACTGTTTTATAATCTTTATTCTGCACTCTGCAAGTCCATTACCCTGTAGAATCTTGGGCTTGAAGGTGACATGCTTGAATCCAAACTCTTCTGTGAATCTTACAAAGTATTTTCCTATACACTGAGAACCATTATCTGTTCTTACTTCTCTTGGTATTCCATATCTGCAGAAGTGTGTTTTAAGTATTTTGCATACCTCAAATGAGGTGCTATTTTTTAATTTTCAAACTTCTGGATAATTGGAGTATGTGTCTAATATTTCCTCATTTAATTTCCGTTCCATTCAACATGAATATATAAGCTCCAATCGTATCCCAGGGACCACATTACATTTATCTCTGTATTAGGGGCTCCATTGGAAGGGCTGGAACAAAGGATTGGCAAGTTTTTCAGCTTGTTGACCAATATCCTCATTTATAGAGGGCCAAAATAAGGATTCATTTTCCCATCTTTTTTTTTAATTCCAAGATACCCTTAATGTAATATGGTTAGCATGTCCTTTCTCAAGATGAAGGCACAACAAGTTGAGATCCTTTGAGCAATACTCCATCCCATGTAGAAAGTTTATCACAATATTGATGATATGACTTTGGAAGATATTTTTGGGGATTGTTTGAATATAATGCAGTTATCACGTCTTGTAGAAGATCATCAGAGGCATTACTTTTCTTACACATTTGTTCTGATACTGCTTTCCTAGCCATAACTCTATTAATATGTACAGTATTTCCACACTTGATTCATTTTCACTGTCTGATGCAACAGTGTCCTCATTCCATGTCCTTGAAAATGTATCTTCAACTAGAAGGAACCTGCCTGGTGTATATTCTACTTTGTAGTAATATTTCTGCGATTTCAATAACAATTATATCAATAATCTGTGGAGGAGCTTTCCATAGTTCTTTCTGTGTGATGGTAAGAAGCGGCTTGTGATCTGTTTCAGCTATAAATTTTGTCCCATACATAAAGTTGTGCAATGCTTCACATCCAAAAGCAATACCAAGAGTCTCTTTTTCTATTTGTGCATATTTGTACTGTGTGTGTGTGTGTGTGAATGGGTGTGATTCATATGCAACTTGCTTGCATTCCTTACCATATTGTTGTAGTAGAACTGCACCTATTCCATCTTTTGGTGCATCTGTTGATATTTTTGAGGGACGATGTATGTCAAAATGTTGCAGAGTTTGTGCACAACAAAAAAGGTCTTTTAGTGATTTGAACTAATTTTCCTGCTTCTATGTCCAGTTCCACTAAGTGTGCTTTAGCAACAAGATCTGGTTTCACTCCACTTTTAGCACATTTAGCACCATTCAGATGAAGCCTATTTTCTTTTGCTATCTGTAAGACTTTAATCTTTTGACACGCTCTGCTTCTGTGGTGTCCCGAATTAAAAAATAATCTATGCAGACTTTACCAGTCCCAACTTCTCACATGTTTGTGCACCTAATAAGGAACAGTAATTACCAGAGACTACTGCAAATTCATGTTTGCTTATTTCAAATCTGGAACATCAAAAAGGCATTCAAGCATGCAGATTTTCTAAATGACCCGTTTCACTCTGTTGCCCTTTATGCTGTGGCTTTAAAGGAGAATTCAACACTGCTGGCACTAAAACCCCTCCCCTCCATTCTCCCATAGGCTCCCCTCCCTCCTGGCCTACCTCCCCCCCTTAGCTATTGCCCCTAACGTGTAAATTACCCCAAAATGCAGATCCCCTTCTGGAAGGTTTACGGGTGGTCTTCTGCCGCACCATCTTCTTTGTTGTCCCGGTAGTGTTTGCGTTAGGCCGCATTTGCCAGTTGGAACTAATGTGCATGCACCAGAAGTACACAAAGTTTTCCATTAAACTTCGCGAATTTGCGGCGCATGCGCATTAGCACCAACTGGCAAGTTCGTCCTACAGCACATGCGCCGCAAACACAGTTGGGACAACGAAGAAGACGGTGCGGCAGAAGATGACGCCCGTAAACCTTCCAGAAGGGGACCTGCGCTTTGGGGTAATTTACACATTAGGGGCAACAGCCCGGGGGGGTAGGCTGGGGAGGAGGAGGAAGGGGCGCCTACAGGAAGGAGGGGGAGGGGTTTTAGCACCGCAGGGTTGAATTCTCCTTTAAGGCAACCATGGGTAGGCTGAATAATACCCCCATTAACAGTATTTCCCATAGAGTTATATTTGTAATGTTGACATGCAGAGGGGCATTTTGACCACCACTTCAGTCTAAACGCCCAGTCTGAAAGTAACTTTAGGACCATCTCAGTGCCCATTTACAATATAGGTGTACACAGTATACAGCAATTAACATTAGCTTATTGCAGTAAGCACAATTAAAAAACAGTGTGTTGCCATGGTTTACTGCATTAGTCATAATTTGCAACTGTTTTTCAAATGATTCAGTATTTAAGACAATCAGAGAAAGGGAACATACACGCAAAGTCCTGTGGCCGGTTTAGTAGCTTACCTTTTTGAATAAATAATTAATTAACAGCAAACAGCACCCAAGGTCTCTGCTAATTTTCTATCTACAAAGATTTTGACTTATCTACAAAGAGTTTTGACACAGTATGCTGTATAACAGTATACTGTGCCAAAGCAATATGGCATTAGAAGGCAGGAACATGGTCAGGAGACTTCCTCATAACTTCAGGCAAAGCTTTATTTCAGAGGAACCCTGGAGTGCAGTATAATTATCTATGTAAATATCTTAGAGCTTGGCGCATGAATAATTGGGTCAGAGGCAAATGCTGTGTGTAATTTCAGTAATGACACTGATGTCACACGCATGACATGCCATCATTATGCCATGGAAACGTGCCACCATAGTGCTAACATATAACATTGCCATGATCCTGATGAGTATTCTCATGCACACGTATCTGACTAGCATTAGTAAGTGTGGGCATGATGTGCCAGCTATGGAGTCTGATTCAGCACTGAGTCAGGATTCATTTGCTTAATGGTTTAATTTATTGGCACATGCCCTTGCCCTCAAGGTGTGATGAATTTGCAATTTTGCAAAGTGCTGGCAGAGGTCTCGCATGGGAAATCCAAAAGATGATATTCTGGGCAGGAATGAGATCATAAAGATGTGGAATATTGAGATCACAACAACAGATCAGACAGTTGCTTTTACTTGAGACCAAATAACCAACAAAAGATCTGTGTTGATTGGATTTTTATTAGCCCAAGGCAAAGAACTTTGATGATAGATAAAAAGGAGGGTTTTTAGACTGATGACAAGATGAAATAGTTGTACCTCCTGCACTTTAGCAAGAAGAGATATACACTGTACACTATACACTACAGATTGTTGTTACTGGCTGAAAAGTATTAATGCACTTATTCTATCGGCCCTCTAAAGAGTCTTCCACTCAAAAACATTTTTGTGTAATGAAAGAAAATGGAATTTAAGCAACATATTAGTATAAATCTGGAATTGTCTGCCTAATACTGTGCATTCTGGCTGTTTATAGTGGGAGGTGCCCTGATTAGACCACAATAAGCCATTATCTCTTGTCCAGGGTTAGGGTTAGGGTTAGGGTGTGACTGTACTGCAAGTTAGTGCGGCACTGCAAATGCATTGGAGTGCATGGGTGTTTTTTCTGTGTTTTTCTTGATGTCAATAGGCTTTTTTGCTGGGGTTTTTTCTCACAAAATACATTGGGCATTTTTTCACTGCTTTTTTTGGCAAAGTGTATCAACATCCTATGGTGTTTTTCTCTGCAGGTTTTTTCTGTAGCATTTCTTTTTTTTTTTGCAGCAAATATTTTCAGTCAATTTTTGTCTTGGTTTGCAGATAGTGGAACCAGAGAATCTCACTGCAAATCCATGCTAGAATTTCACTCATCACTACCTGCTACGGCTCGTCATCATAGGACCCGTTTCTTCTGTCCCCTAACCCTTTCTGTGTAACCTGGACTATGTTCAGCATTGACTCTTGGTGATGGTGGAAATCATTATTTCCTTAAATAAATGTAAAATATAGTCAGCTGGTGATGCTTCCCCTGACTTTGACTTCTAATGGGCATTATGTAGCTTTTTTATCTGTTCTACTTTCCCCTTTTATTAAACTGGTCATGTGAAAGGGGACAGCAAATGAAGTTTGAAACACTTAATCAGTGAAAAAGGCAGATGTTTTTTAGGCATAAAGCGGATCTCTTTTGGGAACAGGAACATACTGTGTGGAGGCCGATCTCCCACATGATGCAGAGAGTTGGGGGGGGGGGAAACAAATCTATGTGTCTCAGTTCTCTGCTCGGAGGAGAAGTCTAATACATGGAAAGAAAATTCTGTGATTAAATTAATTTGAACTAGTAAAGCAGGCACTGATGTAAGACTTTGTAATACCTTTTTAAAAGGATACAAAAAATGGGTAAGGGGTCCATTATCCGGATATCTGTTATCCAGAAAGCTCAGAATTATGGGACGGTCATCTCCCTTAGACTTCATTTTAATCAAGTAATTTTAACACATATTTACTTTTTCTCTGTGGTAATTAAACCATACCTTGTACTTAATCCTTACTAAGATATTATGAATCCTTATTGGAGACAAAAAAGTTCTATAGAGTTTATTTAATGTTTAAATAATTTAGTATGAAGATCCAAAGTATGCTGAAAACCCCCCTAGTCCAGAGCATTCCATATAATAGGTCCCATTCCTGTTTAGACTACAAAGACAAGCTGCAAATGTATACAAATATGTGAATGAGTAAAAACATTCCTATAGAAACAAATGGTGTTTTGTATATAGTGTTCCTTTAAGAGCAAGTAGTCCATTGAAGCAATTTTCTATTATTTATAAGCACAAAAGACTACAACTGACTATTGCTGATGTAGTTCTGTGCTTTATGTCATTGTTATTCTGCTGGGAAATCTGCATATAGTCATGTGTTTGTCAGCTTCCTGTATTTGCAAAGGCCTCATTTGCTCTCCAGCTCTTCAACAGTTACTCTCTTATTTATTCCTAAATAACTGCATAGCAGCAGTAGATGGAACATTCCTATATGTATGGAGATATATTAGGAAAAAAGAATCATTGCTGGTTAGTGAAAACGACTATTTCTTAGCTAAAGTATTCTGTGTTCATAGCAAAAAAGACAAATGCCCTGATTTCAAAGAGGTTGTTTCTTGGATATGTGTGTTCCAATCCTCCTCCTACTTTCACCCTATAAAGGCAATAATGATTTCTATTTTCTATGACACAATTCCCAGAGGCTTCTCTGCTAGGGAAGGGTGAAACTTGAAGATGGGACCAAAGGAGGGATATTGTCAGGAGCGCTAGATGGCACTCCACTCCTCTTCGGCGACCTATCCAACATGGCAGCACACATGACCCATGTGGAATGAAACCGCCATCTCGCCACAAAATTTGACTACTTAAGGACTTCCAGGTCATAGGTTCAATGCCAACTATATTGTTTGTCTTGTACATTCCTGGGTGTTCTATAATTCTTGTTTAACTGTTTCCTGGACTTTGACCCTGCCTTGGCCTTGACTCTAGATATCATTCTGCCTGCCTTTGAACTCTTGCCTGGACTTTGAGTACGATTTTGTCTGAACCCTTTTGTACTTAGATTTTGGACTGTAACCCCTGAAGCTTCCTCCTTGGTCCTGACAACTCCTGCTGGGAGCAGATAGGCCCCCTGACAGATGGGATGAGATCATTCCTGTAGGGCACATATGCACAGGGGCCACCAGGAGGCTTATTTATGGATATGAGGGATGTAGGTCAGATGTAGGTCAGTATAAATACTGTGTCTGGGCTAAAGGCATTTTGGATGCATCTTGCAAATGTGTTTGACATAATACACTTCTAAAAGTGCTTGTGAATTTGTATCCACAAACAAAAAGAGAAACAGATCGGGTACCACTTGTCACAACCTACAACCCACAACTACACAACTACACACTACAAAAAGACAAAAGACTACATACAATATTTCCTGACCCACCTCTTCTGGCATTTAGGCAACCTCCAAACCTAAGGAAACTCATTATTAGAAGTTCACTTTTAGGACCCACGAACAATGGGACCCACCCATGTGGAAGAAAGAGATGTAAGACATGCCCACACATCCCCTCCGCAGACAGAATATGAATCCCTGGCACAATAGAGGAATACTATATACATGGCCACTACACTTGCTCATCCAGCAATGTGGTTTATGCAATAACTTGCACAAAGTGTCCAACAAGAGCCATTTACATTGGAGAAACTGGACAAAGCCTCAGAAAAAGAATCAATCACCACCGGTTCACAATAAACAATAAAAAATTGGATACACCAATAGGTGAACATTTTAATAGCCCCAGCCACAGTTTGGATGACTTTCAAATTTCTGTCATCAAAGGCAATTTCAAAACAGAAAATTAATGCAAAGTGTGGGAATACAAACTTATGTAAACATTCAGGAGTCTGGAGACAGGACTAAATTTAGGCCATGGATTTATGGCTAATTACCAAGACTAGAAACAAATGCATACATTTTGTTCTGTGTAGACAACAAACTACTACAGGAATCTGTTATCTACTTCACACCCGAGGTCTAATTTGTGCCTAATCTGGACTACTTTGCATAACCCACCTACTGTATCTGTAAATCTGCCCCTGCTTGTAATACAAATCATGCATAAGTGCTGTTTTTCCTTTGGTCCCTCACAGTTTTTTTGTAAACAAAATATTGTATATATGTCAGTTCCAGCATAGCTTCATTGTAATCAGCTCTGAAGAAGGAACTGCAATGTTCTGAAAGCTTGCTGTGATTATCATCTTAGGCAATAAAGGGATCACCTTCACACCATGTTTGTTTGTTATGCTTTATATCAAAAGTTCTTCCTTATAACTTACCCACAGGACAAAGGCAGCCATAGCAATTAGTGCTATATAGCAGCACATACAGTTGTGCTCCTAAGTTTCCATCCCCTGACAGAATTTCAGATTTCTTAACCATTTTTCAGAGAATATGAATGATAACACAAAAACTTTTCTTTCACTCATTGTTAGTGGTTGGCTGAAGCCATTTATTGTCAAACAACTACCCAAATGAACTTGATCAAAAGTTTCCATTCCCTGGTGATTTGGCCTGATAACATACACACAACTTGACACAAAAGGGTTAGAATGGCTATTAAAGGTAACCATCTTCACCTGTGATCTGTTTGCTTGTAATTAGTGGTGTGTATAAAAGCTCAATGACGTTCTGGACTCCTGACAGACCCTTGTATCTTTCATCCAGTGCTGCAACTAAAGGTGGCCATACACGGGCAGATAAAAGCTGCCGACAGACTGTGTCGGCAGCTTATCTGCCCGTGTGGGGGGCCCTCCGACGGGCTTTCCCGATCGATATCTGGCCGAAAGTCGGCCAGATGTCGATCGGGCAGGATTAAAAATCCCGTCGGATCGCGGCCACATCTGTTCGTTGATGCGGTCCCGCGATCCGACCGCCCGTACTGATCCGAACGTTGGGCCCTAGGGCCCACGATCGGATCAGCCCGATATCGCCCACCTCAAGATGGGCATATCGGGGAGAGATCCACTCATTTGGCAACATCGCCAAATGAGCGGATCTCTTCGTGTATGGCCACCTTAAGTCATGGGGAAAGCAAAAGAATTGTCTGAGGGATCTGCTGTGGGAAAAGCGAGTTGAACTCTATAAAACAGGAAAGGCATATAAGAAAATAGCAAAGGAACTGAGAATGCCAATCAGCTGTGTTCAAACTCTAATTTAGAAGTGGAAAATTAGAGGCTCTGTTGAAACCAAATAAAACTAAAATTTCAGCCACAACTGCCAGAAAAATGGAAAAACCTTGCACAAATAAGTTCAGGTGAAATCCAAAAAATACTGGAGGAAAATTTGCACTCATCAGCCCAGAAGCTGTGCATGGGACGTACTTGGACATTCCAACATGACAATGATCCAGAACACAATGCCAACCTGTCATTGGCTAGAGCAAAATAAAGTTCTGGTTCTGGAGTGGCCATCTCAGTCTCCTGACAGTGTCAATATCATTGATTGACTCTGGGGAGACCTCAAACGTGCAGTTCATACAAGACAGACCCCCAAGAATTTACCCAGGGAACTGGAGGCTTTTTGCCAGGAAGAATGGGCAGCTTTACCCAAGTGTGAGAAGATAAAGAGCCTCATCCACAACTACCACTAAACACTTCTGTCATTCATGTTAAAGGGGACAATACACGGTATTAAGAACTGGGGTATGTAAACTATTGGTATGGGTTGATAGGGCGGATTAAGTTAGTAGTTTAAAAAACAGCAAACAGTGGATTGTAGGTGCGTCTAAACACTTGGGTATGATTTTTCTTTATTTTCCTAACTTTTTTCTTTATACTATGATCTATTCTTCCATCTATTTAGCTTCTTTTTTCCCATACAGAAATAGGCAATGTCCATGAAATAGGCCAAATAGTTAGAAGCATAAGGGCCCACTGACACCTTGGCTCACCTAGAGTTTCCTGGTATCCAAGTTGACGAGTCCAAAACTGCCTCAGAAGCATTCTTTCTCAAGCACCAAATCATAGGATATTTCTTTGAAATAACAATTCAGAAATAACTATCCCTCAGGAATCAGGTGTTACTTTTAAACAACATACCCTAGCTGGTATGATCTAGTTCCACGTATCTGTATGTTCTACCTAATGAATATTTACTTCTTTCTACCAGAGACTTTATTATGGATTTCACTATGGACTTGTGTTTGGACACTTTTTAACTTTAAAATGAGGAACTTATGTGTAGTATATAATACTCTCATGCTAATCACTCACTCTAGCCTCACTCTAAATTGGTACACTCTTTTGCCTAATAAAGGGGTGTGTCTTATTGATGTAAGCCTTTCAACTTCACACAAGAAAACCTGCCAAAGGGAGGTGTATACCCCCAAAACATTGTTTCTAGGTAAGGTATAATAAAATACTTTTAATCATACAGCAGAACATGCAAATGTCCTGGCCCCCGGGATCGTCCTGGGACCCTTCATTTCTTGATTTTGTGACCATAAGTCAGGACTTGCACCACCATTGCAATAGATAGCCACTAATTGGAATTGTTCCTTATATTTACATTAATGTTGAAACACTGCCTTTGCTGCATGGGGATTGTAACTTAACTCTATAAGGCAAATTGGGAATGCTGGGAGTTACCGACATCCAAATGGCTTCAGGGTGCATATACCTAAGGTGCAGTCACCAGTCTATTGTTATTATATAACTGGCAATCATGCTCACTAATACAACCCATTTATAAATAACCACGCAGGTTTATGAAGAAAACAATATTGTATTCCATTTATTCTCTTTTCACTGACAAAGGAAAGCAATGGACTACTGACTCACAACATGTATAGTCAGCAGCATCTCTCCGCTCTGGAGATTAAGCAGCCACAGAGTCATTCCTTTTGTTGTTCTGAATCCTACAGTAGAAAGGAATTATATATATAATAATAATCGCTTTAGCACATGTCTCACAAGGAGGATAAGAAACAGCTGAGACCATTACTATTCATTACATTACATTACTATTTTCTCCAAAAAAAGAGAAAGCTCACGACAGGTTTTTTACATATTTTTTGCCAAAGCCTTGCATAGTCAGAATTTAGGTCACACCTATTTAAAACATTACTGTAATAACAGCATCATCTCTGTAAGCACTGCATATTATGCTGTATTAGGGTTTTATTATAATTAGGATCATTGCACACAGGATGATTTCAAGCAATTTTAAAGCATTTTTTCTGGACCTTCCAAAAGTGCCAGTCAATTCTACCACCTGCTGCTCATGTAGGAATGAACTGAAACCATCATTTCAAATTTCACCTGAATTCTAAAAGATTTGACAGATACTGTGAATTTCCAGCGAAATTCGCAAACGAAACGAGTCGCGGCTCGTTTTTGACGCGCATCTCGTCGTTCTTGATGCGTGTCGCGTCCTTCGAGACGCTACGCATCGTTTTCGACACGTGTCGCGTTAATCGAGAGGCGTCGCGTCCTTTGCAACCGCGTGTTGTGTCATTTTCGGCATGCGAACTTTCGCTGGCGTTTTGCGAATGTATTCACCGGCGGCGAATCGTGGGAATTCGCAGCGAATTCGCACCTGCCGAATAAATTCAACCATTACTAATATTTTCATATTCAGAGGACACATTTGTTTTGGCTGTATTTGTTTGTATCTTTATTTATATGCTGCTACTTACAATATAGTAACAGTAGGGGATTGGAATACATAGTACTGTTCATAGAGTTACCAAGATTAAACACTATGTGCTATAAAGCAGAAGGTAGAAAAAGGCAGGTCTCTACCCTGAAGAGCTTAGAGTAATGTAATAAAAAGTCTAGCATTAGCCCACATCTTGTAACCCATAACTACAAATTAGAGGTGTATGTTTTAAAGGGGTTGTGCAACTTTGAGTTAAGTTTTAGTTTGAAATAGAGTGTAATATTTCGAGACAATTTACAACTGATTTTCATTTTTCATTATTTGATTTATTTAGCTTTGTATTCAGCAGCTCTCCAGTTTGCAATGTCAGCAATCTGGTTGCTAGGGTCAGAATTACTTAGCAACCACACACTGTTTTGAATAAGAGTCTGGAATATTATAAATATAGGAGAGGTCTGATTAGAAAGTGGAGTAATAAAAGCAGTGTAACAATAAATGTGTAGCCTTAATGAGCATTTGTTTTTTAGATGAGGTCAGTCACTCCCAGTTGAAAGTTGGAAAGATGTGGTGTTTATACAAATGGCCTGCGGGTGTCACTGTGCACAGGACTTGTACTGTGCATACACAGGACTTTCTGTACAGCTTGAAAGTGAAAGTAAAAAGTTACTGTTGGTGTCTAAGGCCTGTATGAGCCTGTTAATAAAGCACTGTAATACTCTCCTCATCCTCGGCTACCAAACACAACAAATGGCGACAATTTCTACCTCTGCAGCAGCCTGCAGTTTTTCTTCCAAACCCTGGTGAGCCTACCATGCCTTTTACTGCTTGGATGTTTGATAATTACATTATTGCTGCTGACCAAGGGGAGATTCCTGCAGCTAGAAAGCGTGCATTCACTGCCTGGGAGCAGAGGGACAGCGTATATTCTATACATTACAATTACCTGATGAGACATAAAATTGCTCTTACTGCTATAAAGAACTTTTTCATGCCAAGAGTATATGTGGTTGCTGAAAGATATAAATTCCACCAATGTGGACAACATAATGGCAAATCCACAGAACACTCTGTTGCAGCTTTGAGAGAGCTGGTTTTTACCTGTGAGTTTGGGAATCTAACAGATGAAATGCTAAGAGACCAAATAGTGGAAAAAACAAACTCACCCCGCATTAGAGAGAGACTGCTCCTAGAGCAAGATTTAACCCTTGCAAAGGCTATTACAGTTGCTAGCCAAATTGAAACAGTTGTGGCAGGGGCTTAAACTCTCAGTCAAGGAACTGCTGGAAATGTACAGATTGTGAATTCAGCACTGTGGCCTAATAATGCACAGTCGTGTGCAAAATACAGTGCTAAGTAAAGGGATTCACCTACACTGCAAAACCGTGCAGCAAATACAAATAAAAAATACTGCTTTCACTGTGGTTCAACACAACACACTGCAAATCATGTTACAGATGAAGCCACTTTGGATTGTGCATTTGACACAGAATAACTTAACTCATCTATTCCATTTATCCCACTTAGCACAGAATATTGTGTCACAGCATCCCATCCAATTAAAGAGTTCACCATTGAAAATAACGGGGCTTTGGTATGCTAATGAAAAGGTTAAAAGCATTAAATGAGTTAAGATAACTTTAGATAACACAGTTTCTTCAATTAACCCTGAGTCATGACGCATTTAACTCACAAATCCAAGTGGCTGCATCTGTACATGTCCTGCAGAAGCTTTACAGTGCTGCAACTGCACAAAAGTAGGACATTTTGCAAAGGTTTGCCGTAGTTCTGCTAAAGATGTTCATGAAGTCACTACTACTCATGTTACAGTATTCAGTGTGGATAAAGCTGGTACATTTATTCCAGACAAGTTTATATGCACTGTTAGTGTCAGTACTGCTTCTGCTGACAAGGGGCACCCCATTAACCTGATGTTTGATACAGGTTCTATATTACCAAAGGATATGTTCTTGAAATACTTTGCAAAAGATCTGATTTTTGCACCTGCCCTGAAACTGGTCAGTTACTTAAAGGATCCAATCCCTGTGCTTGGTTGCTTGCCAGTGACTGTACAATTTGAATCAAATACTGCAAAATGTGACTTTTACATTGTGAATAAAGGTACTGCTATACTTGGAAGGGATCTCTTTGCTGCATTAAACCTTCAATTAATTGATGTTCTCATTACTACAACACCAGTGCCTGCCACACGGCCAGTGTCTAAAATTTCACCACAAAGCAACACGTCACTGGGTTGTGCAAAGAACTTTGTACACAGAGTTAAGTTGAGACCAGATGTAAAACCAGAACACCAGAAATTGAGGCCATTGCCCTACTCTATAAGGGGGACTGTCTCACAGGAATTAAAGAAACTGATAGAGCAAGATGTGAATGGGTTTCATCAATTGTTGTAACAAAGAAGAAAACTGGAGGTATTCGATTGTGTGTTGTTCTCCGTGAACCTAATAAAGCAGTTGTTATGGATAATCATCCTTTGCCACACATAGAGGAAATATTTTCAGAACTCCGAGGAGCAAAATTCTTTTCTACTCTGGATCTTCATAGTGCTTATCATCAAGTATTACTGCATGAGGAAAGCAGAGACCTCACTGCATTTATCACCCATGATGGTTTGTTTCGGTTCAAGCGTGTACCTTATGGACTGGCTTCAGCACCGAGTTGTTTTCAAAGACTGATGTCTTCTATACTCCATGACATACCTGGTGTACAATGCTACTTGGATGATATAATTGTCTATGCTCCAACTATGGATGTTCATGACAAGTACCTGGAAAAGTTTCTGAAATGCATTGATTCTGCAGGACTGAAACTGAACCTTTCCAAATGCCACTTCAGACAAACTCAGCTGTCATTTCTGGGTCAAATAATTTCACAAGATGGATTACTGCCCGACCCTGACCATGTCAATGCGGTTACACAAGCACCTACTCCATCTGATTTCCAGACCTTACGAGCTTTCTTAGGTCAGTTGTGGAGCCACTTAGAGCACTACTACGTGGAACTTTAAGTCTGGTGTGGTCAGAATCTGCTCAACATAGCTTTGAAATAGTGAAACAGTTAATTGTAAACAGTCCAGCCCTAGCTTTACTTGATCCTGCACTACCCACTGTAGTTACTACAGACGCTTCAGACTATGATATTGGTGCAGTTCTCACACAGATCCATGCTGATCATACAGAAAAAACTGTTGCATTTGCATCCAGAACACTTACAGAGACAGAGTGTAAGTATTCAACTGTTGAAAAAGAAGCTCTAGCGTGTGTTTGGGCAACAGAAAAATGGAGAACCTACCTATGTGGTAGATAATTTACCTTATGCACTGATCATAGCCCTTTAACTACACTACTTACAACAAAGGGACTAGGAAGACCTGGAATGCGTATAACTTGATGGTCAGCAAGGCTACTGAATTTCAACTACAAAATGAACCATACGCATATGAACTGTCTGATGGACATATATGGAATGCAAGTCATCTTGCTCCTGTTAGATATGACTTTGGAGAAGCTCCATTTGATGAAGGACATTTTCCTACTCCTGATGCCAACTGCTATAGGCCTGAAGAAAATGAACCTATAAGTGTACTGAGAGAATCAGAAAACTATCTACATGGACCCAGGACTACGTGATGTGAATAATGTATATTATTGTTTTAAGATGCATTGTTGTTGTTTATTACATCTGCCAAATGTTTTCCTACTATAGGGGGAATATGTGATGTTTATACAAATGGCCTGTGGGTATCACTGTGCAAAGGACTTGTACTGTGCATACACAGGACTTTCTGTACAGCTTGTAAGCAAAAGTAAGAAGTTACTGTTGCGTAAGGCCTGTATGAGCCTGTTAATAAAGCACTGTTATACTCTCCTCATCCTCAGCTACCCAACATAACAAAAGTCAGGAGAAGAAGGTAAATAATTAATTAAAACTATAGAAAATAATAGCTGAACACCCCCTTTAACAACTTTGAGCCTCAGTTTCTAATGACAGTGCTGATGTGTTCCACAACACAAAGACATACAGTAACTATAGAGGGGCAGACCAATTGCAATGGGGGGAAACCCAAGGGAAAATGATGTCACATGAGGGGGAGGGTCATAAGTGGCCCACTGGTGAGATATAGGTACCACTGTGATAACCCATAGTGACACTGGACCAATAATTTCATATGTTGACTATATATTCATGAATACTGAGATGGAGCAGAATAGCAAGGCTAAAGTCATTGGTCATGTCATCCCTAATGAGACTATGCAAGTGTTAGCAGGCCCTTAAGAACCCAGCTGCGGGTAGAAAGAGTGAGAGTGTAATATATATATATATATATATATATATATATATATATATATATATATGTAGAAGAGAAAATGGTGAAGGACAGTTTATATCAATGTTGCCCAACCTGTAGCTCTTCAGTACAACATTACCAACAAGTGTGAAGCCATAAAGCAGTCCCACCTTAAATAAATAGCAAATCCCCACAAAGATTGTTGTGCTGTGGCTCCAACATTACCAAATACAAGCGTAGGATTATCCCTTATGGGCAGATTTACAAATGGTCGAATTTCGAAGTGAAAAAACTTCAAAATTCAACCATCAAACATTTTTTAAAGGGCTTTTTTTTATCAAAAATGTACCTATTTCAATCAAATAGGTCCGTTTTCGATTGAATAAAAAACACTTGAATCGTTCGATCACATCATTCTAATTGAAAGATTCAAAGATTTTGCACAAAATCCTTCAAATTCCTAGCACTTAGAAAGAATTTCAGGACTGGTTCTAGGAGGTCCCGCATAAGCTAAAATGGCAATTCTGCATCTTTAAGGTGGCAAAGTGGCAAATTCGAAGGATTTTAAAGGCCAGTACTTCGAAGTACTGGCCTTTAAAAATTTTGGCTTATTTGATAGTCGAAATAGCCCAAGATTACTTTACTATATTCACTTCTACCCCTAGTAAATGTGCCCCTTAATGACAGACAAGAAGCAAATTGGTCTAAAGCACAGCAATTTCAATTATATAATACAGTATTTATGTCAATGGAGTATTTATAGTGAACATTAAAGATGATGGGTTTAAATGTTAGTGTTTTCCATCTGTCTCTGATACACAGCCCACAAAGGCAAATAAATGAAAGAAGTTAAACAAGATTAAAATAACTTGCTATTGCTCATCCACAATCTACTGTACTGTGATGTCTATCAATATGTGGGGAGGCTTAGAATGTGACAATTCATGCCATATAAAAGATCACCACAACAATAAAACTAATAATAATAATAATGTCCAGTTTAGGTGGATCAAAGATCATTTCACCAGGAGTTTGAATTCCTGAAATATTACTCAGTTTCATTCAGAAGGGTCTTTATAAGACAGTAGATGACTGACAATAATTTTAAGTTTGAGAGAATTATCCTTGACTTGAGTCTATGTCCAATGTTTCTAACAAAAGTAATTTGTCAATTAAAGAAGCCAGTGGAGCTACTTACCAACTGGAATTTAGTAGATGATATTTCTCCATCCCTTCAGTCTTTTCAGTCTTTGGTTCTATATCTATGCCTTGATTTTATAAATTAATTTGACCCACTACTTTTAATTTTCAAGTTGAGTAAAACATTCACATAGTTTATGATACAGTAGGACTCAACTAAATATGCAACATGCAGTTGATCATCAATACTGCTATGTATTTGAATAAGCTGTGTTAAGTTTTATAAAGTTAATTGTTTTGAAAAATGTCAGAATGTTGCAGTTTTGAGAATAGTAGGAGGAGCCTGGGAAGCTAGTCTCTCTATGTGTGTGAAGTAAACATGGTGAACTGATAACAGCCTGTCTGCATTACTGTGATACAACAAATACGACAAACAGTTCAAATGAAGGTTGGAAAAAAAACAGCATTCCTTTAACTGAATACTTGTTGAATTATTTATGGAATTGCCTATGGATGTCTCCAGGGAAATTACTTTTAATGGGAATTTGGGAACAGATGGAATATAATGGCACAAAGGATACAGAGATAAGTACAGGAAACTATTGAATTCAGCAGATAAGTGAGAGCTATTATACAAAGTATTAGGTACTCTAGACTAGAGCAAGGCTGTCTAACTTGAGGCCCAAAGGTCTGGATGTGGTTATCCAAAGGATTGTTATAGCCATCAGCTGGCTCAGGGGTTCTGTAGACTCCCATACTGCCAGACTACCTGCTATAGGGGCTAAAACACTTAAACACTTAAAACACACATCCATATTTAGTACTGTGACACAGAAGCACTATAGTACTTCTGAAGAGGCCAAAAATCCATGCTCAGTAGGTTGTAATAATCACATAAATATTTCTGTTGTCTGGTGTCCATTTATCTATGATTTTTAGAGATTCAAACTGCACCATATAAACAATTATTACAGACCTGCATACTACCCTAAAATATTTTTTTCAGTCTTTAAAGAGGCAATAAATTAACCATACTAAACAGTTGACAAGTGAACCATATAAATCAAATTCAACAGATGTTGCAATTAAAATATTCAGTTCAGCTTTCAGGTAACCTTGTAACAGAATTATAGGACTAGGAAAAGGCAGTGGCTGTGTAATCAATCCTTTTAAAAACTTAAATGACTTGAATGGTTGTATGGCCCTTAATGATTCCATGTTGCCTTTCAGAATATATATATATTTAATGCTAGACATGCTGTAAAATCACTTACTGGTCCAGTCCCCATTTCTGCCCCATTGTTTGCAATGAGCAATACAACTTTCAGGTGAGTGGATGATTGGGGCAGCAGAACAGTTTGACCTAGGGTTAGAGATAGAAAATTGGAGCCCTCTGGATGGTGTATTCAAGATCAATTTGGGTATTTGAGTAAAAAAAAAAAACTCACAAACTCGACCTTTGATAAATAACCCCCTCAGTGTACCATTAATATGATAAAATAAAGTTACAATAAAGTTCTGTTTACTCTAGCTATACAATTAAATTACAGAAAAGTCTGTTTTCTTCTAAATACAGTAAGTTACAATAAGTCCTGTCTTTTCAAGCTAACGTACTATTATCAAAATGACCACAACCATAAAGGGTAAGGGGCAGATTTACTAAATTCACATGAAGGATTCGAAGTTCGATCGAATTTTCAAAAACATTCTAATTCGAATTTTCGAATGTTTTTGAAGACCACTTCGACCAGTGAATTTTGTAAATTCGATCGAATTGAATGATTAGAAGGATTCGAATAAAATTTCATTTGAATATTCGACCATTCGAATTTCCCCTTCCCCTTTAAATTTTTATTCGACCACCTAGTTCACCAGATCAAAGATACCGAATTGGATTTCCTTATTTTTGATCAAATAAAAAAGTTTTGATCGATCGAAAAAATCGTTCCGATCGATACAAACATTTTATCAATCGATTGAATTTTTCCTATTCGATCGTTCGACCAATCGAATTACGTTAAAATCCTTTGAATTCTATATTTTAATTCGAAGAATTTTACTTCCCTTCCAATTCACGAGAAAAATTTTAATTCGACCAATGATAAATCTGCCCCTTAGTGTTACATAGTTACATAGTTAAATTGGGTTGAAAAAAGACAAAGTCCATCAAGTTCACCCCCTCCAAATTAAAACCCAGCATATACACACACCCCTCTATACACTCACATACATTATATATAACCATATACTAACTGTAGAGTTTAGTATGACAATAGCCTTTGTATTATGTCTGTCCTGTAAATCATCCCCCTCTTATAGTCATTAACAGAATCAGCATCACAACATCACCCGGCAGTGCATTCCACAACCTCACTGTCCTCACTGTGAAGAACCACCTACTCTGTTCCTTTAAATGAAAGTCCTTTTCTTCTAGTCTGAAGGGGTGGCCTCTGGTGCGGATCCTCTTTATGGGTAATATTTGTCTATAATGTCCTCTAATGTATTTAGTGTAATACAGAGAAAACAAGCCCAACCTGGACAGTCTCCCAGTCTCATAATTGAAGTGTCCCAGTCTCATCCCTCTAACCAGTTTAGTTGCACTTAGTCTCTGCACTCTCTCCAGCTCATTTATATCCCTCCTAAGGACTGGAGTCCAAAACTGCACTGCATACTCCACATGAGCTCTTACTAGGGATCGAGGTACAATTATGTTTTCATCCCTTGAGTTTATGCCCTTTTTTATGCAGGACACAACTTTATTTGCTTTAGTAGCTACAGACACTGCCCAGAATTAGACAACTTGTTATCTATAAAAACCCCAAGATCCTTCTCACTTAAGGAAACTCCCAACACACTGCCATTTAGTGTATAACTTGCATTTATATAATTTTTTGCCAAAGTGCATAAACTTGCATTTACCGACATTGAACCTCATTTTCCAGTTTGCTGCCCACACTCTGCAAAGTGGCAGCATCCTGAATGGAACCTATAGTTCTGCACAATTTAGTATCATCTGCATGGAACCTATAGTTCTGCACAATTTAGTATCATCTGCAAAAATACAAACCGATCCTTCAATGGCCACATCCAGGTCATTAATAAACATGTTGAAAAGCAAGGGACCCAGTACAGAGCCCTGCGGTACCCCACTAACAACACTGGTCCAATTAGAAAATGTTCCATTTACCACCACTCTTTGTAGTCTATCCTTTAGCAAGTTCTCTATCCAGGTACAAATACTATGTTCCAGGCCAACATTCCTTCATTTAACCAGTAACCTTCTGTGTGGCACTGTATAGAATGCTTTTGCACATCCACAGCCATCCCAGAATCGAGGTCCCAGAATATCTTCTCATAAAATCAAATTAAGTTAGTCTGGCAAGATCTATTACGCATAAAACCATGCTGGCACAAACTCATAGTATTGTTATTTGCTATGAAGTCCAGTATTGTATCCTTTATTATTCCTTAGAAAAGCTTTCCTACCACCTATAGGCCAGACTAACTGGCTTATAGTTTTGAGGCAGAGAATGGGATCCCTTTTTGAATAGCAGCACCACATTAGCAATTCGCCAGTCCCTCTGCACCATGCCAGACCTCAATGAATCCTGAAAAATTAAGTAGAGAGGTTTGGCAATCAAAGAGCTAAACTCGTTAATTACTCTGAGTTGAATCCCATCTGGCCCTGGACCTTTGTTTATCTTAACATGTTCTAGTCTCTTTTGAATTTCATCATGTGGGAACCATGCATCATTAGATGTATTATTAGAATTGGGACTATTAATAAGGAAACCTTTATTAGCTGGTTCCTCATTTGTGTAGACAGACAAAAAGTATGCATTCAGAATTCAAAGTTATTTAAAAAATAATTTTGGATTCTTTTTACTGCTTACTGCTATATCCTTTCCCATGTCGATTTTAGCTTGCCTGATTGCTTTTTGGCCTTATTTGTTGGCCTCCTTGTACCTTAGAAATGATTTGGTTTTCCCAGCTAACTTTAAAGCCTTAAAAGCACGTCTTTTCTTACCCACCTCAACACCAACACTTCTATTGAACCAAAAAGGTTTTGCTTTGCAACAACGTTCCTTGCTTACAAGCAGAATATACTGACATGAATATTTACTAAGCAGCATTTTAAAGAATTCCCATTTTTGTTCAGTGTTTAACCATGTGAAAAGCATTTCCCACTTAATATGTTGCAGAGATGCCCTTATACTGTCAAAGTTTGCACGCCTGAAATTCAATGTTTTAGTTACTCCCTTATAGAGTTGCCTCTGCAACCATTTTATTATCACTATTCCGTAAATGCCCCTCACCCACACAAATGCTAGAGATGAGTTCAGTATTATTAGTTATTGCAAGATCCAAAAGAGAGTTATTCCTAGTAGGTTCTTGAACAAGCTGGGATAAAAAGTTCAAAATGTAGTGTGAAACAGTCTTTAGCAGTGTATATAAGCAATATTGCACAAAAGTGTCTTGAAACCACTCTTGAACATACTGCATGTTACATATTATATTGCATTGTATGAGCATATGTAATTGCACATTATGGACACGGTCTACATATCCTTGTTACATTGGTGTGTGTTATACAGTCTGACAGCACTGAGGTAAAAATTGTCCCTGAATCTAGCAGTGCATTTGTGGATTTACCTGAGTCTCCTGTCAGAGGGCAGGAAAGAGAAAAGTGGCAGTTGCAGGATGACTAGAGTCCTTCATAAAGCGCCGTGCCTTTCGGAGACATTGTGTGATGTAAATGTCCTGAATTGCCAGAAGTGGTGTACCGATGATCTTCAGTGAGCCCATTTTCAAGAGCAAAGAGTGCGTTTATTGTCATTTCATCCATATGTGTTTGTACAGTACACGTTGAAACGAAACAATGTTCCTCTAGGACCATGGTGCTACACACAACATAGAAGTACCGGACAACAGACAAAAGTGCAAAAATGTGCAACTACTGCAAGACAGGACAGCAAAATTCAGGGACAGGCCAAAACAATGCACACTCAGCAGATGTAATATGTAGATAATGCTAACCTTCAGACATGATGAGTGTACCATTGTGATATGATAGTAGTAAGAACATAATAAAGTGCAGATGTGCTCATAGAGAACAATTGTATCCAATGGCTATTTTTTATACAATGGCATACAGTGCCTGTGTAATGTTGTGGTATAGAAAAAGGTCAGATGGAGTGTGTGTGTGTGTGGGAGTTCTGTCTGGTCCCTGGGTATTCAGGAGCCTTATGGCTTGGGGGAAGAAACTGTTACACAGTCTGATAGTGAGGGCCCTAATGCTTCTGTACCTTTTTCCAGATGGCAGGAGTGTAAACAGTGTTTGTGAGGGGTGTGTTGGATCAGTCACAATGCTGGTGGCTTTACGGATGCAGCGAGTGGTGTAAATGTCCGTAATGGAAGGAAGAGAGACACCTATGATCTTCTCTGCTGTCTTCATTATCGATAGTAGAAGATAGTTGTGAGTATGGATGCTAGGAGATGGGATTCCCTCAGTAGAAGTGCTGTTGGGCTTTCTTAGTGTTGTGGGACCAGGTGTGGTTCTCTGCCAGGTGAACACGAAGGAATTTGGTGCTTTTGACGATGTACAACCATCTCCTTTGAGAGGCAGGTTGTTGGCGCTGCACCTCCTCTCTGTATGTTGGCTCATCCTTATTGCTGATGAGACCCACCAGGGTGGTGTCATCAGCAAACTTTATAATGTGATTTGTGCTGTGTGTGGCTGCACAGTCATGTGTCAGCAGAGTGAACACTAGAGGACTAAGCACACAGCCTTGAGGGGCTATGGTGCTTAGTGTGGTGGTTCTGGAGATGATGTTTCAAATCCTGACTGACTGAGGTATGTTGGTCAGAAAGTCCAGAACCCAACTACAGAGGGAGGTATTCAGTCCACGTAGACCCAGCTTTTCTATTAGATGCTGAGGAATGATAGTGTTGAATGCTGAATCGAAGTCTATGAACAGCATTCGAACATAGGTGTCTTTTTTGTCCAGATGAAAGAGAGCCAGATGGAGGGTGGTGGCTATTGCATCATCTGTTGAGCGATTTTGGCGGTATGGGAACTGTAGGGGGTCCAGTGATGGTGGAAGCAGGGTTTTGATGTGTTTATTGACAAGCTTCTCAAAGCACTACATAATGATGGGGTGAGTGCCACAGGACTGTAGTCATTGAGGCAGGACATTGATGACTTCTTTGGCACAGGGAAAATGGTGGTGGTTTTGAAGCACTTCCAGGCAATGGAGGTGATCAGGGAGATGTTAAAGATGTCAGTGAAAACACCTGCCAGCTGATCTGCACATTCTCTTTGCACTCTGCCAGGGATATTTTCAGGTCCTGAAGCCTTCTGTGGGTTTACTCTTTCCACTCTTTGTCTAATTCTGGGCAGCGTCATTCTGTAGCTACTAAAGCAAATAAAGTTCTGTCCTGCATAAAAAAGGGCATAAACTCAAGGGATGAAAACATAATTATACCTCTTTATAGATCCCTAGTAAGAGCTCATCTGGAGTATGCAGTGCAGTTTTGGACTCCAGTCCTTAGGAGGGATATAAATGAGCTGGGGAGAGTGCAGAGACTAAGTGCAACTAAACTGGTTAGAGGGATGGAAGACTTAAATTATGAGGGGAGACTGTCCAGATTGGGGTTGTTTTCTGTGGAAAAAAGGCGCTTGCGAGGGGACATGATTCCACTTTACAAATACATTAGAGGACATTATAGACAAATATCGGGGACCTTTTTACCCATAAAAGAGGATTAATAGAGCCCCCCCCCTTCAGACTAGATGAAAAGAACTTTCATTTAAACAGAGTAGGAGGTTCATCATATTGAGGACAAGTGAGGTTGTGGGATGCACTTCTGAGGATGTGATGCTGATACTGTCAATGCTTTTAAGAGGGGTTTAGATTATTTCTTGGACAGACATAATATCAAAGGTTATTGTGATACTAAAGTTTCTAATTAGTATAGATATGGATATATATATAGTGTAACCCCTTTTTGAAAAAAAATAGACATATAAAAACTTATGCTGTAGAACATGGGTTACACAGGACCCTCTTTCGCCAGGATGGGCTTTTGCTAAATGCAAAGAGCATGGGCTGATGTTGTTGACTACAACTCACTACTGCCAAAAATGTAAAAGAATATAGTTGGGGTTCTTTTCAAAACAGTAGAACAGGCTTTATTCAGATATAAAGCACCACATGTATAATACAAGCCAGGTACATTCAAAGGTGTAGCAGAGACAGCATGGAAAGATACCACAGTAGGAGTAGCTTGGGTAGTTGAAAGGATCACCTTCCAGGGTTTTAGTACCTCACGTGGACTGGATCCCATACAGCAGACATGGAATAGGCATACAACATAACCTGATTCCCTTGTCACTACTGTGGTCCCTTCACTACAGGCAGCAGAGCCTGGGGGAGAGCTTCTCCCTTCTATCTTCCTTGGCGGAGCTTGAGCTGCTCTTACTAACTAAGCCTCACTGTCTCACTCTATCTGTTGTGTGCTATAACAGGAGCTACCCTGCACACTGGTTTCCCCTCGTTAATGGGGTCCCTGTACCCCGACATCACAGAAATGTATTTCCTTTTAGGGCCTAACACTTCAGGGGCCATATTGACTACAGGCTCAGTGGGCCATCCACCCAGATCAACATCTGCAGGCCAAAGAGAATGGACCTCCCCCTGCTCAGCACTTTGTTACAGTGATGCAGGATATGGTCATCAACCTTAGGCCAATGAAGTGGGTATGCAAATAGGTACCAATATGTTAGAAAGATTTTAACCCAGCAACAGGAAAAAAGAAGGCATTGTGAGGGAATAAAGCCATAAGGGCCATTATACGTATTGGTCCCTACTATAATTTATGTGAGGGTATGGAGTGGTGTGTGTGTGCTGGGCTCTAATTTGGAGGGGTTGAACTTGATGGACTTTCAACCCGATTTAACTATGTAACTATGTTTCTTGAAATCCATAGCCAGCTCTTTAGCTTTGCTGACATTGAGAGAAAGGTTATTCTCACCTCCTCTCTGTAGGCCGTCTCATCATTGTTGGTGATTCATCATTGTTGGTGATTAGGCCCACAATGGTAGTTAGTGAACTTAATGATGGGATTAGAGCTGTGTCTGGACACAAAGTCATGTGTGAACAAGGAGTACAGCAGTGGGCTCAGGACACTACCCTATGGAGTGCCAGGGTTGAGGATTAGGGCTGGTGCAGACAGGGAGATTCGGGGAGATTCTGTCGCCTGGCCGCAGCGATTTCGGGAATCGCCCGAAGTTTCCTCACGAAGCAACTTTGTGCGATTCCAGAAATTGCCGCGTCGTGCGTGCATTGCGCTGGGGCTTTTTGATTTAAACAGGCGGTGGACAGGGAGAAGGCAGTTCAGGGAGATTGTCGCCTTACAGAAGCGCCAGGCGACAGAAACTCCCCGAATCTCCCTGTCTGCACCAGCGCTCAAGGTGGAGGAAGTTATTTTGACAATCCATACATGCTGTTGTCTGTTTGTGAGAATGTCCAGGATTCAATTGTAGCACTGAGTACCAGTCCCAGCAGATGGCTGGCCTTTGTGGGAATTATTATTACATATAGAGCTGTAACACACAAATAACAGTCTGGCATAGCAGTCTCTATTGTCTACGTGAACCAGGGTGTGAACCAGGGTGGTGTGAATTGTGTGTGAGATTCCTCAGTGGATCTATTGTGGTGATATGTAAAGGGGTCCTAACTTTCTGGAATAGAGTACTTAATGTGTCTTAGCACCAACCTCTCAAAGCACTTCATTGTGATGGGGGTTAGTACTACCGGGTGATAGGCATTAAACCAGGTCACTTGGTTTTTCTTGGGACAGGAACAATGGTGGTATTTTTGAAGCAGACAGGAACAGTTGAGCTCTGTAAAGAGATGTTAAATATATCAGTGAAGACAGCAGACAATTGTTTACTGTATGTCTTTTAAATACCACCAGAGATTCCATCTGGACCGGCAGATTTGTAGAGGTTAAGTCTGTTAAGAGTCGTTTTACCATCTATAACAGACACAGTGAATCTGCTGTTTTGCAGCGATATGGGAGCTCTCATTGGAGGATCTGGGTTTTTGAGTATTTGTAAAATTCAATTCACCAGGTGATGCAGTGGCAGCATTGAATTCATGCTGTTGTGGTTTATAGTTCATAACTGCTTCAATTCCCCACCACATACTGTAACAGTTGTGTGCAGCTGAACTTGGACTCAACTTTACTGCTGTGCTCATATTTGTGATGATTGTACCAATAGTTTTTATACTGGTTTGCATTGGACTCAAATGCAAAGGCAAAAAAACCCATTTGAACCCACTCCAATTTGCCTCAGAGGAGAAAAAAATTCCTTCCTGACTCCAAAATGGCAATCAGAGCAGTCCCTGGATCAACTTGTATAATGAGCTATCTTCCATAACCCTGTATTCCCTCTCTTACTAAAAAGCCATCCAACCCCTTCTTAAAGCTATCTAATGTATCAGCCTGTACCACT